>CM022705.1:53774286-53825690 GCA_012295165.1 Asparagus setaceus | reverse complement strand
CGTGACACCGACCAAAGTAGCCAAGGTGGCTCGGCCACTTTGGTAGAGCCACCTCGACCAGGCGGGTAGAGTGCCTCGGCAGTGGCGAGGCTCGGCACCACTGGCCAGAGCCACCTCGGCTAACTGGCCGAGGTGGCTCGGCAGTGGTGAGAAGCCCCGATAATGGCACACCCCCTCCATTGTATAAATAGGGGTGTCATCTTCGAGGTGGCGGATTTTGGAGGATTTGGAGCTTGGATTTGAGGCGGGATTTTTCAAGGATTTTCTGAAGAATTCTCACGAGATCCACGAGCCGTCGTCGTCAGATATTCAAGCGGAAGGTAATTGAATTCGGGTCGAACTACGATACCCTCTAGGTTAAGCCGTCTTAATCTCGGGGATAGCGTGATTTCTCCTAGTAGATCTCACCGCTCCGTGATCCTCTCCTTCGTGAGTGTGATCCCGCAGCGATCCTCTCCTTCGTGAGTGTGATCCCTCGGTAGCCGTTTCCTTATTAAACGAGCCCCATCTATAGTTCGAGAACAGGTCTCCACGGATCGAATTGCGGTGGTCCACGCTTCTTTATATCACCTGGAAACTTCCGTCGCCAATAAAAGAAACAACACGTTTATCCTTGGCACCTTGAGCATATCCAAGAGTTGCACCTACAGACCATCCAATGGACCCATATTGCATTTGGAACTCGTATCTGTATATGAACATAATGTTAAGTCAGAAATACAATTGCAGCAAAAACCAAGGTGGACATGGATCAAATATCAAAGGACTTACCCGCAGTTCTCTGGTAAACGAAGCTTTTGGCAATTGAACCATGAGTCTCCAGTCTCTGCAATTACTGCCATGTCACCACTCAAAAGACGCTGTCCAATGTTTAGATGCCAAAATCAATTAATAGAACAAACAACATATAGAACTGAATGCCCATTCCCCAATTTTCTTATTACTTTTGAGTTTTGAAAGACTATTTTGCAATTACATAGACACTCTTATCTGTAAGATTTGACTACAGAATACCCCTGAATCTCAGTTCCAAATTGAGTCATAACTGAATTCTTTGGAAAGCATGTGGGTAAATTCAAAATACCCAATTATTTCAGTAAACAGTTGGTAAGAAAAACAGAAAAACTAACTACAAGAGGCTTACCTGAATGTGCTTGAAAAGAATATTAACCCTTAAAGGTTCACCGTTCTCACGCTTGAGAGGAATACTTGGTGGAACAAAAATTCTGCGATAATTCTCTAAAGCTGTAGTGTTCTTTTTAAGTTTCTGAGAAAGTGCAGTCAGAAAATCATTCATGAAAACCCAACCAAAAGAAGGTCCGTTACCAATAGTAACCCGATTAGGCTCTACGAGCACTAATTTCTCCTTCTTGATAAGCAAAGAGTAACCCACTGAGCTATAATCATTAAAGATTGGACCCGCAAACAAATAAGCATCGGCTGACTCCACAATCTCACCACAGAAACTGGTACTAACTGCACCCCAAAAGGTTCCAATGAAGTGAGGATGTTTCTCTGGAACAAGCCCTTTTCCCGATGGCATAATGGCTATTGGGTATCCACTTGCATCTGCTAAGTCTACAAAGGCTTGTTGAGCTTTAGCTACCCTTAGTTTTGGGCCTCCAACTAGCACCGGCTTCACAGCCTTGTTCAGAAATTCTGCAGCTGCCTCAACTGCAGCTTCTAGCCCCATTTGATTGCTCACCCTGCAGCAAACGAAATGTTCCTTCCAAGATAAATAACACCGTTCATAGTGACAACGGAAAATTCTATCTACTATATGCCATGTCCTTTAAATTGAGCTCAACCAAACGAAAAGAGAAGTCATCATAAGCATACTAATTGTAGTTTCTGCAACTAGTGACAAACACCTAACATCCATAGCACAAACTTCATTAGAGGTACTTCTCATATGTTTTTGGACAATGGTGGTTAATAAGCATGGATATCATCAATCTTCTTCAGCAACTTAAAGCTGGAATCCTTCTGGTATTCAAACTTCATGGCGAATCTCTCTCAGTGTTTAAGTTCTCTTTACTTTTATTAATTTCAAATAATCCTACGTAAGTGTTCTATTGATCTTCAATTATCTAACTTGTAATAAATTATAGCCAAAAATGCACTATGATACTCCAGGTATTACATCAGCAATCCATCTATCCACTATGAACTTTATCCGAGTTCGACAAGAGCAGCAAAAGAGAATGCCATTCATGAATGTCATGCTCAAACTCGTGTGTAGACAAAGATTTAAAACCCTGATATAGACATCGGATAGCGGACATGGCCACTATCAACAACTCAAATATAAAATCACAGCTATACATACATATTTCTTCTACATTGATGTATATTTAAGTTATGGATGTATATATTAGACTGTTACGGAATATACAAGAGAACGGCAAAATGACTGATCGAATAACTAGTCTATACCAAGAGGAGCAATAAGGGTAAGTTTCCAACATAGCAGAAGCAAATAAATAAAACAACTTACGCCCGAGTTCTCTCAAAACCCAGACAAATGCCAGACTATCAAAACAAACTACTCTTCTTCAATTTAACGTTAGTGCATAAGACTAAAGATCCAACCATAAATCAGTCCCAACTAAATCAACTAAAACAAGAAATAACAACTCTAAAGAACCTTACTTGGGCGAAAGAAAGAAAGGCACAGGCTCATTCCTAAACGTCGGATGCGGGACACCCGGCAAGTTACAGCTGATGCTAATATACACCGGTTTGCTCTCCTTCAACGCCGTCGATATCGCCGTGTCGATCATCTCGTGCGCATCCTCCAAATTATTCACCACCGCCTAACAAAACCACAAAACCCCAGTTAAACCCCAAAATCACTTAATTAATCCTAATTAAAAATATCTTAACCTGAAAACAAGTGACAGTCTGAAAACACCGGAGCTCCTGCGTGAAATCAGGAAGTCCAATAGTGTGATGAAGGATCCGATTCGTTCCGTAATCGTTAGAGTTGGGCCCGCCGACGATGCAGATGATGGGGAGATTCTCGCTGTAGGATCCGGCGATGGCGTTGATGACGCTGAGGCCGCCGACGGTGAAGGTGACGACGCAGGCGCCCACGCCGCGCGCGCGGGCGTAGCCGTCGGCGGCGTAGCCGGCGTTGAGCTCGTTGCAGCATCCGACGAGGCGGAGGCCGGGGTCGGCGATGAGGTGGTCGAGGAGAGTGAGGTTGAAGTCGCCGGGGACGGAGAAGACGTCGGTGACGCCGACCTGGACGAGGCGGCGGGCGAGGTGGCGGCCCAGGGTCCCGGCGGTGGCCGATGGGGCCCACGCGCTGCTGCTGTTGTCCTCCATAATGATTTTGATTAGTTGAGAGTTTTTTTTTTTAAATTTAGTTTCGGACAGGAGTTGGGGTGAGTGGTTTAAAGCAGAGGAGACCGGAGTTTATATTTGTTTTCTTGGGTGGAAAGAATGCGGATGATGGTTGAATTCCGTGGGCGGGCGGCTTAATTTGTTGCGGTATGCGGAAGGTGGTTTGTGTGAGAGCGGCGCGTCGCGGGTTTGAAGTTTATTATTAAGGGGTAAATTTCACATAAACCCGTTAAGTTTGGCCGTTTTATGAGATTGCTCTACTAAACTTTACAAATATCATTTAACCTACTTTAAGTTTTGATTGATAACTTTCCTAATAATATTGTTAGATCTGATTACACAAGTAAAAACCATGTGCATTCAAATAACTCAAACGTCAAGTTTTGATCGATCAATTCTCTACCTAGAACCGTTAGTTCTGATTAAACAAGTAAAAAATCATGTGCCTCTAAATAACTAAAACATCTCTTATAAAAGAAAAGAAAAAAATCCCTTTCTATAACCCCTTGAATCATTTTAATCCCAACCCCACAAAAGAGGTGAAAGTTTAAGTTATCCACTATGTATAAAGGTATTCTCGTGGTTTTTTGTTTTAAGTAACTTACCTTAATTTTCAGGTGAGGGCTAATTTTTGGGTGGGGTTATTCTGTCCAATCAAAGGGCTAACGTTTTACTTTTTAGGATGGTTATTTGTAAAACTTGAAAATGTTTTTAAGCTGTTTTGAGAAGCCCAAACCTTAAAGGGATGCGAATAGTCATTTATAATGGTTAAAATACCAAATTAGCCTAAAAAGTAACACATATTTATCAGTTTAGCCTAAAAATGACGCCGGCGACAGTTTAGTCTAAAAAGTGACAAATACGATGACAAATAGGCATTTTCGGTGTTGGAGATAAATTTTAAGCGAAAAATTAACTGATTTTAATAGACTTTGACTCTCTCCTTTTTCGAAAGATCTCTTTGGTGCCTATAATATAATTAATAATCTTCTTTCTCTCTTTTCTCTCCATCCTTATCTTTCCAATTCCTTTTCCGATTTTCTCGAGATCCTGATCCTCGATTTTTCTCTTTTTCTCCAAACACACCTCTCTTAATCTCTTTTATTTCTTTCTTTGTTCCTTCTTTCTCTTCTTTTTCTCTCCCTTCATCCCTCCTAATACTTCAAATAGAATGTTTAATGTTGGGTCTAAGAAAGAAAGAGGAGGAGGAGGAGATTGAATTTTTGATGATTGGAGGGTGAAGAGAGAGTGGGTAGAGCAAGGAAGGAGAGGGCGAGGGGTGAGAGAGACGAAGAGGAGAAGAACGTTGGGTGTTTGATAGAATGCTTGATGTTGGGTCTAAGAGAGGAAGAGGAGGTTGGCTTTTTTTTTAATGATTAAAGGGTGAAGAGGGAGTGGGCAGGGCAAGGAGGGAGAGGGAGTGGGAGAGAGGGAAGAAAGTTGGGGATTGGGAGGGAAAGAGAATGAAGGAGATGGTGGAAAGAGAAGGTAAGAATGAATATGGGAAAGGATGGAGAAGGAGGAGGCTAGGGATTGGGAGGGAAAGAGAATGAAGGAGATGGTGGAAAGGAGAAGGTAAGAATGAATATGGGAAAGGATGGAGAAGGAGTGGGAGAGAGGAAAGAAAGTTGGGGATTGGAGGAGAAGAGAATGCAATTCACTTGGCGAAGAATCAGTTCATCATGCTCGCATCAAGCATATTGATGTCGTATCATTTTGTGCGGGATGTCATAGAGGGAGGTGATATTTCTCTCATGAAGGTGCACACGAATGAGAATCCCGCGGACATGTTAACCAAGGTGGTCATGTGTAGTAAGTTTAAGCATTGCTTAGACTTGCTTCATATCAGCTCTTGTTGATTTGCCCAAGAGGGCATGGACCTTCTGGGCGTAATGGGTAAGGTGGAGATGATTTGAGGTGAACTACGGTGAGCTTGATCCCTGGGAGGCATTGAGGCGCCGCGTGTGTGACGCATTTGGATTGGCCTGGATTGGATGGTGATCTCTAGATGTTCTTGGTGTTCTTCGTGTTCGCCCAAAATTTGAGGGGAATCAAATGATGTGAGGTGGAGAATTGTAGAACATGCACAAAAACATGCACAGCAAAGTTGAGTAGTCGACTACTAGGCATTGTAGTCGACAATCAGAAAGCGCATGTAAAGCAAGTTTTGGTGGGAACTGAGTAGTCGACTAATATGAGTTGTAGTCGACTACACCGTAAAACCATAAAGGTGTATTTCGTTGGTCCGAGTAGTCGACTAACGCAGATTGTAGTCGATAATCTATACTGGCATTAGTCGACTAATATGAGTTGTAGTCACTAATCGGGCAGATTCAAAACGGTCTAATTAGGAATTGGTTTTAAACCCAATTCGCTTAGAGGTTATTAATAACCCCTAACCCGATTGTTAGGTAAGTTTCAAGCACGCTTTGGAGACCTTTGAGAGAGTTTTGTGCATCTTTGGAGAGGAGATCTTTGAGAGATTGAGAGGTTTGTTTTAGGGTTTCTTTGTGAGAACTTGTAATCCTAATTTGTATTCTCTCTTTCTATTAGTGAAAATCCCCCTCCTTACCCCGTGGACGTAGGCAATTGTCAACCACGTAAATCTCGTGTCTTTACTCTTTTATTGTGTTTTTGCTATCGCTTTGGTGGTTTCTCTCGACGTTCCGCTGTCCGCACCAACAAATTTTTATGATTGAAGGGTAAAGAGAGAGAAGGGAAGGAGAGGGCGAGGGGTGAGAGGATCTAAAGAGAAGAATGGTGTTTGATAGAATGCTTGATGTTGGGTCTAAGAGAGAAGAGGATTTTTTAATGATTAAAGGTGAAGAGGGAGTGGAAGGAGGGAGGAGGAAAGAAAGAATGGAGGGAATGAAGGATGGAAGGAAGGTGGAATGGAAAGGATGGAGGAAGGAGGTGGGAGAATGAAGGAAGGAATGGAATAAGGAAAGGATGGAGGAAGGAGGAATGGAGGAATGGAAGGAAGATGGTGGAAGGAAGGAGCGGAGGAATAAAATGGGGGAACAAAAATGGGAGAGTGAGGGGTCTATATACAAAAATTACTTAATTTTTAACTTCAAAATTATCTCCGGCACCGGAAATGCTTATTTATCATTGTATTTATCACTTTTTAGGCTAAACTGTCGCCGGCGTCACTTTTTAGGCTAAACTGGTAAAGAGGTGTCACTTTTTAGGCTAATAATTTTCAGGATTATTTCAAAAACGTCTAAAGGCGGGTTTGGTGAAATTTTACCCAGTATTAAAAGTGCAAATGGGTTGGATTAGGCAGAAGCCCTATAATGACTGTTATGGTCCTAAATTATCCAAACAATAATGTAAGTTTAATGGCAAACAAGTATCCCGCATTAAGAAGCTTAGTCCAATTAAGAACTACTCAAATCCACATCCCGGACGACTTACGGCGATGCTTGTCGACTTGCCAACCTCTCCGCCAAGCAATTCTCTTTGCCGACATCTAGCGAGGACGACTCAAAAGGCGAACTTTGCCGACCTCCTCGAGTGGGTCGATCCTCGTGTCGACCACCCGTCCAACCAGTCGACACATTGCGAGTACGACTCAAAAGGCGGTACTGCTTGACATACCACCTAGGACAGGAAAACAATGCTTACCTCGAACTCCCCACCAAGATGAGTCGTCGCCGCATTGAATACCAGATCTTAGCCATTAATTCTCTGAGCTCGTAGATCTTTAAGACACGTCGTACTAATGGTTCTCGCCATCAGCATTAAATACCAACTCGACTTCCCCCTCTCAATTGGCGACATCTGTAGAGGCAAAATCTAATTTTGCCGCCGACTCATACCTGACCGAAGTGACCCCCATTCACTCATCAATTGACACTTGTAAAGTAAACAGTTTGATTCGACCGCATGCTCTCAGTCAGCCAAAATTATCGAACTGCCCTAGGGTATCATTATAAATAGACAAGCTGTTTGCAGACCAATGTAAGCAATTTTTCTAAGCCTTAACTAAATAATAATATACTTACAATCCACTTTTCCGCACTCAAGGTTATCCACTAACTTGATCGTCGTAGGAACAACCGGGGATCTAACCCCAACCTCTCACGAGTTGTGATATGTACATGGTAACTCAAGGAAGGTCAGGCTTGGACATCTAGAGGAGTTAGAGGACCCTTATCACTTAAACAAGCATAATCAATTGACTGTGTGATCCATAGCATCAACAACGACCCAATCAAAATTTCGCAATTCAAGAACATGAGTTGAGCAAGTGGGAGTGTGGGGACGAGCAAATACAGGAACAAAATGAGTTGTTGTTTCAAGTTTTAAACATAATGGACACCGTGGGCAGTGGGCTTCTGGATGGAAACCGAGCATTAGAACTTACGATCTGGGAAAGTACCATAAATCTAAGATATTTTAAACAGGGAAAAAAAGTTTGTATTCTCTTAAGGCTAAAGAAAAAACAATCTAAATGAATATGAAATGACTCTACTAAACATCCCAAAGGCCGGCTCACATAAAAGTGAAAGAAAAAAAACTCATAGTGAGTCTTCCAGCAAGAACAACATAGAGATGAAATCAAAAAAGATCAGAAGGGTAAGGAGCAATTTTTTTTTTTGATTCAAAACTATAGAACCAATAAGATAAGTGAGGTGTTATTTTTGCTAGCCACCAATTTTTTGTTATAATTCTTCAAAAAATAACTAATGCAGGCACATTGCGACTTGTCTCATGTTCGATCACACAGATAGAGTTTGGGTCAAAAAAGAAATACTTTTTATTTGTTTTGAAAAAAAACTCTGATCCAGAATCTCCTTTATGAATATCTCTATCAAGAATGTTAGGGCGTAGTTTGTACAAAATCTCTTGTTTGAATAATAACAAACTCTCATTTGGTACTAATATTGATTTGAGATAATATAGAACAGGTAAATACATGTATAAGAAGTATATGAGTCGAAACGACGTGAAAATTTAGCTTAAAAGCTGATTTCAGCCCTTCTACCATCGATGGTAGGCATTGACCATCGGTGGCGAGAAGAGCTCTTCGATTGTTAACATGTATCATAAATGATTTTTACTTCAGAGACTTTCATATGATCGATGGGTTTCTCAACCATCGATGGAGTCTCGACACTATCGATGGCCGAGAGGCACCATCAATGGTAAAGTGGCTGATTGTAGATTTTTAGATTTAATCATAGTCGTTCATCATTTATAATTTCCTCAATCTCTACCATGATTAGGATATCTCTTTCCTAACCTGTTGGAGAGTCTATATCATTGAAAGAGAGAGAAAAGAGATAGAGTTCTAGGGTTTAATTTGTGAGAGATCAAGTTGAAGAGTTTGAACCCAAAGCCTCGTCAAACTCTGACTCGTTGCGCACAACGTCTCCGGATTATTTCAGTGAGAAGAGTTGCCCTTAGATTAATATTCTTCACCATTCTTCATCAAACTACGTTTATATCCTTCGAGGGACGATCTGTTTTAACAAAAAGGCTATAAGATCTTTCTTGTATTCTGAGCTTAATTGTTATTGTTGAGTTTTGTTTTGAACATCTTTGACGGCGTATGTAGGCATAAAAAATTGCTTATCAGTACCCGAACGAAACTCGTGACGATGGGTTGACAACCGACGATCCATTCGACAAACCGACGCCGCGAAATGCATCACGCAAAACGCGTGAGAGCGAAGTCGACGAGCACATGAAGTGAGTCGGCAAGACGACGAAAGCCAATGAAGACGGCGTCGAAGTTGATTAAACTCAAACGTCGATGAGACGAATCAACCATACTTAGTCCGTCGATGCAAACGAACCGCTTGAGCTCGAAGTTGATCGCACGGACTCAAACACAACGGCAACATCACCGGGGCAAAACCAAGCCCGGAAGACCAAAAGAATCGACGGAGAAACGCCGCAAGACGGCGCCGCGGCCAAACCTCGGCCAAAGTGGTTAAGGTGGTCGGCCACTTTGCGAGCCACCTCGCCAACTGCCGAGGTGCCTGCTCAAGTGGTAGGAGGCTCGTCACTTTGGTCGAGCCACCTACCAACTTGGTCGAGGTGCCGCCAGGGCAGCTGGCCACTTGCCAGGCACTGCCACCTCCGAGGTGGTTCTCGCCAGTGGCCGAGCCACCAAGGTGGTTGGCACCCCCTTTCATTGTATAAATAGGGGTGTCATCTTCGAGGGGACTTCGGATTTTAGGTCGGATTTTGGAGACTTTGAGGTCGGATTTTGGGATTTTGGCTTGGATTTTGGCGGACTTCGAAGAGCCTCGAGATCTACGACGCACGTTCTGAGCAACGGCGAGCACAAGTCCACTCAACGTCAGATCTTCAATCAAAAGGTAACCGAATTCGGGTCGAACTACAGATACCCTCTAGATTAAGCTTCGTCTTAATCTCAGGGATAGCGCTGTGATTTCTCCTAGTAGATCTCACCCGCCTCGCCATCCTCTTCGCGGAGTGTGATCCTCAGCGCCGCTTTCCTTCGCGGAAACGAGCCTCTTTACATCTGTAGTTCCAGAACCCGGGTCTCTACCTGGATCGGATTGCGCGGTGGTCCACGGACACAATAAGTCCCCGGCACAGGCAAAGAACCCACGCAAGCGAGGATCCGATATAACAGAGATCCTCGCGTTTGTTCACAAGGATAAAAGTTGTAATCTTTTGATTTTCATTGTAAGCCTTAAAATAAAAGGCATATTTCTCTTGAATTTTGTTGTAGGCCAAAGAAGCTGTAAGCAAGTTCAAATCAATGACAATCATCCCAACTTTTACCGCGAACAAGCCTGGCGCACATTGGGAGCCACCGCCTCGATCGGAGGTCGCTGTACGCAACCGCGATCCCTATCCCGGTGGAAGAAGAGGTCGAGTTCGAAGTTCGACCGTGAGAAGTTCGAGGAGTACCTATCCTCACCCTCCTCCGCATCCAGCCCCGCCGCCCAAGAAGGTCTCGCTGCAGGAGAACCCGATGGGCCTCCGATGTAGAGCCCCGTGACGGCGAAGTCCAACTCGCCGCAGTAGCGAGAAATCCCTTCGCGCCCAAGTCCGAGATGGTGCCCGAGATGAACGCCGACGATGCGCCAGACTTCCGCGAAGCCCGCCAAAGGCGACGACAAACTCGACTCGTTGCAACGCCTCCGGATTATTTCAGTGAGAAGAGTTGCCCTTAGATTAATATTCTTCACCATTCTTCATCAAACTACGCTTATATCCTTCGAGGGACGATCCGCTTTAACAAAAGGCTATAAGATCTTTCTTGTATTCGAGCTTAATTGTTATTGTTGAGTTTTGTTTTGAACATCTTTGACGGGCGTATGTAGGCATAAAAATTGCTTATCGGGCATCGAACGAAACTCGTGGACGATGGGTTGACAACCGACGCATCCATTCGACAAACCGACGCCGCAAAATGCATCATGCGAAAACGCGTGAGCGAAGTCGACGAGCACATGAAGTGAGCGGCAAGAAGACGACGAGCCAATGAAACGACGTGCGAAGTTGATTAAACTCAAACGCCGATGAGACGGAATCAACCATACTTAGTCCGTCGATGCAAACGAACCGTTTGAGCTCGAAGTTGATCGGCACGGACTCAAACACAACGGCAACATCACCGGCAAAACCAAGCCCTAAGACCAAAAGAATCGACGAGAAACCGCAAGACGCGCCATGCCAAAACCTAAAGTGGTTAAGGTGGCTGCCACTTTGTCGAGCCACTCGCCAATCCGAGGTGCTCGCCAGTGTCAGGAGGTCGGCCACTTTGGTCGGAGCCACTCCTACCAACTTGGTCGAGGTGCCTCTACCAGTGGCAGCTCTGGCCACTGGCCGAGGCACCCTACCAACTCGCCGAGTGGTTTCTGCCAAGTGGCCGAGCCACCAAGGTGGTCGGCACCCCCTTTCATTGTATAAATAGGGGTGTCATCTCGAGGGGACTTGGATTTTAGGTCGGATTTTGGAGACTTTGAGGTCGGATTTTGGGATTTTGGCTTGGATTTTGGCGACTTCGAAGAGCCCTCATGAGATCTACGACGCACGGCTCTGAGCAACGGCGAGCACAAGTCCAGCCAACGCCGATCTTCAATCAAAGGTAACCGGTTCGGTCGAACCAGATACCCTCTAGATTAAGCTTCGCCTTAATCTCGTGGATAGCTAGGATTTCTCCTAGTAGATCTCACCCCCGCGATCCTCTCCTTCGTGATCCTCAGCGCTTTCCTTCGTGGAAACGAGCCTCTTTACATCTGTAGTTCCAGAACCCGGGTCTCTACCTGGATCGGGATTGCGCGGTGGTCCACGGACACAATAAGTCCCCGGCACAGGCAAAGAACCCACGCAAGCGAGGATCCGATATAACAGAGATCCTCGCGTTTGTTCACAAGGATAAAAGTTGTAATCTTTTGATTTTCATTGTACGCCTTAAAATAAAAGGCGATATTTCTTTTGAATTTTGTTGTAGGCCAAAGAAGCTGTAAGCAAGTTCAAATCAATGACAATCATCCCAACTTTTACCGCGAACAAGCTGGCGACCACAGTGGGAGCCACCGGCCTCAGATCGGAGGTCGTCGTGCCGCAACCGCGGATCCCTATCCCGGTGGAAGAAGAGGTCGAGTTCGAGTTCGACCAGGAGAAGTTCGAGGAGTACCTATCCTCACCCTCCTCCGCATCCAGTTCCCCGCCGCCCAAGAAGGTCTCCGCAGCGGAGAACCCGATGGGCCTCCGGTAGAGCCCCGTGACGGCGAAGTCCAACCCGCCGCCCGCAGGGCGAGAAATCCCTTCGGCCCCAAGTCCGGGATGGTGCCCGATGAACGCCGACGATGCGGCACTTCCAAGCGAGCCCGCCAAAGGCGACGACAAAGCATGGCGCAGCTGCCAAGGCCATGCAATCCATGGATGGGGTCCGCTACGGCGGATCTAAGATCCGTGACTTACGCAGAGGTTTCAAGTGATCGACCGTCTATCCAAGCCGCCAACCGACGAGTGGGTCCGGTCAAACGGAACCGCCCACACTTCAGAGCTCATCCGGAAGCGCCAAGACTCCTTATGCTAAGCACGAAGCTGTGCAAGCTCGTCGAGTTAAAGAAGGAAGTGGCAAAGAAGCCACCAACGCATCGGGCCAGTTTGAGGCCCAAGTCTAATGGTGCCCCAACCTCCTCACTTACACCCCGCCTGCTTAAGCCGAAGGATACAGCGTTGCAATCCAACGCCAAAGCCTAAGACCGACGACGCCAAAGACAAAGGCGTCAGATCCAATCCGGTGAAGCCAACTCCGCCACCACCACCAAACCGACTATCAAGGATCGCCTCGTCCTCGAAGAGAATCACGGTCACCTCATGCGAGGTCGCACCTGCTCCAACAAGGACAAGAAGATTCCTCGCAGCCTCTCCTATCGGATTGAAAATCGGTCCGAGAGTCCGCCGAGACTTCAGCCACATCGGGCGAAAAGTCTAGGCGAAGTCACTGAAGTTTCGATGGATTGACCCGCCCCTGGAGGAGACGCTTATCCGACGATGAGGACGCTATACCGAAAAGATCACGCCAACATACGGCAGGTTGTTCCACACACACCGATGAGCCGCACTACCGCGGCAAGAGGTACAGAAAATCTCAAGGATTCCCCAAATTGGCGCAGCCATGCTTGTGCTCCAAGCTCATTAAGACGATGCTCTCGAGTGCAATTGCCATCAAGAAGCTCCAAAGGGTGTCACCGAGAGACTCACCACGAGATGCCGGAGACCTAGAACAAGGCGATTCCGCAAAAGGATGATCTCCGAGAGGGTGAGCTGCCGAGGTCACTAATAATATGACCAGAAAGAATCATCGCCACGGCTATTCCCAAAAGATCGCAACGGCTAACTCGCTGGCGGTCCGACTATCCGACGGTCCGTGATACATAAGCTCGGCGGGTTACCCGCTGAGGATGATGCGCCGATATTGGCCCGAACGATCCGATCATATCGTATCTAGCGAGGGAGCCCCCAAGAAACACTTATGATCGCATGCATCAAGTGGCCAAAATGCTAGACAAGCGCTGAATAAACAACGAAAAACTTCAAGTTAGAAATGGAGTTGGCCATGCATCGGCGAGAGAAATGCACCACCAATGCATCCAAGCCCCGACAAAACATCAAGGTGAATCAAGTCACGGCCAACGCCGATGAAGATGATAGCGACCGGATCGAGGAAGCACCGAAGATGATAACCCCAACCACGCTGACGCGCTGCTCATGAGAGCCGAAGATCAAAGATTTGGAGAGCATCAATTCATTGATTTCCAAGAAGAAGAAGACAGTATTCCTTGCCCATACCAGGGAGGGGAAGCAATCCTTACCCGCCGGGTTTAACTTAATAAACTTCACACCATTTGATCGAAGGGTTCCCGACGCAAAGACTTGATTTATTTCAAGTCACACCTCGAAGTTATTTTCGCAACGAACCCTTGATGGTTCGTCATTTGTTGGCACCCTTCGTACGCCGAATGGTACCGCCGCCGGAGCATTCACACTGGGACGCATATGGAGTCTAGCTTACTTCAATTTTTTGATGACGATACCGGAGGTATCGACGGACGCTGTTCGACGAAGCGTAAAGACGGAGAAACCGTGGATCTTTGTTTGTTAACGATTTCAAACAAGGCAATGAACTGCCGGATCCAATAATGTAGAGTTCCAAACTCTCCCTCCTTATCGCAAAGAACTTATCAATAGATGTGCTTAGCAATGGGTACAGCACCATCGATAACGCGGAAGGACTTGAAGGTTCGTGGAGAGCAAGCCGAGAGATTCCTCAAAAGGAAAAGGCAGAGAGGTCACCGACAACGGAAGTCCGGCCGCAACTTTGTCCCACGCGCAGCGGGAAAGAGCAAGCTGGCGATTACGGCGAACCAAACGCTCCAACTCCAACCCCAAAGAAGAAATACAAGACGCGAATAAGCCGCAACAGATATAACGTGGCAACCTCGGGCCACAAAACAAGGCCTTAGAGCCGAGATTCCAAGTCCTATTCCTTTAGGGACTACCAGATTCCCTCTCTTCAAATATCTTGTGGAAAATAACAAGATCAAGCTCCTCCATTCAGAATCAAGAGGAGGCGATGAACACGAATGACCCAAGATACTGCATACCATAGCTTCATCACCCCACTAATCCTCGCTTTCGCCTTTTAAGGACAAAATCCGTGCTTTAATTGATGTAGGGTCATTACTATGAAGCCGCCCAAAGAGAAGAAAGTCTGAGCTAATGCATCCATAAGTTTCGGTCGGTGCCATTGACATGGTTTGAACTCAACCGCTGGTCAAAGCCCAGCGAAGACGGTGAATGACGCACTCCACACAAGCAACGCCAAAGGACTTGTATCGATACGCCACCGAATGGCTAAGTCTTGTGGGTCCACCTGCACTTCACCGGAAGATGAGCATGGGTAGCCTCTTCTTTGAAGAAAAGAAAAGCAGGGAAAGGCACGTCATGCTACTCCGCACTCGAGGGAGACGGAACGTGGTAACATTCAACCGTCCGGGGAACCGCCCACGCCACGTGAGTGGACACGAAGTACAAGTACAAGTACCCGAAGTCCCCGACCTAATGCCAAGACGCCTCGAAGTGGGTACCAACAAATCCCTTCACCTCGAGAAAGCGCAACAGAAGTGGTGGTCACAAAGAAGCTACAAAGAAAGTACCGATGAAGTTCAACTCCGGCGCCCCCATTCACTGGATTGAAGAGATAAACCGAACTTCAACTCCATACCGGCCGACGCCATGGCCCCACTAGCCAATATCCCCAAGGATCACTTCTATGAGTTGTCATGCTATCAAAAGAGACGAGAGAAGCTCTTCAAGAAGCCCTCACGATTCAAGTCTTCTCACCCGTGATTAGCCGAGTCCGAAGAGTCGGCCCAAAGAATGCAACCTTGCGACTAAACACTTCCCCGCATCACCCTTTACAAAGGAGGATATGCGACGAGGAATTCCAAGCACGATAGGCCGCTATACTTCACCGTATATTGGCTCTAGTGAAGTTAACTGATCCAAGTCGATCCGGTTCCACAAGCATCATGCCCCTACCATGTATCATCTCGGAATCCCGCCAGCTAGCATCAACCGGCACACGATCTACTCGGATTTAACACTGGGTCCCACCACTTGGAAAAATCCCATTGCCAAATGGGGACTTAAAGTCCGTCACCGCTATGTGATCGACGCAGACTTCCTATAACTTATTGTTGGGTCGACCTTGGATCCACAATAACGTTATAGCCCGCTTCACTCTTCATCGTCTCAAATATGTGTAGACCTAATAATGAGGTCAAGATCGTGGTCGCGACAAACAACCGCTTAAGGGATGGAGAATTATTTCACCGATTCTCTCCTCTACTAATGAGTCCAAATCAATCATCGCCCAAGGTACCATAATTGAAGAAGCCGACACCAAACCGCTTGGTTATAGTGGAGGTTTTGTTTTAAATGACATTGTACCCCTGTAATCAATCTTGACGATGAAGAATCGTCGATGACGATTTAGAGTATCCTTTATCTTTGAATAATGTGATAACAGATTATACAATGATCCAGAAGTTGACACCGCCAACTCATCATCTTGCTTCACACAAAAGCAGCTCCGACTTCTTTGGGACAACACTTGTCATCCCACTAAGATCAAGTAGTGAAAGAGACTTGGTTTACTTAAAAGGAGATGCAGCCCAAACTTAATCATTTCTTTGAAGAAGGTGAAGATGACAATGGGCCTATCCTCCACACATTCGCATATAGTTCAAACACCGGTATCATGAAAAGATGGGGTATGACTTGACACGAGGGAAGGTCTATGTTTCTCGACGAGGCCCTCGAACCCTCCTAAAGCGCATATGTCCCAAGAGGAAAGCTCTGATAATTACTATGCATTTAGAAGGGGATTGGGATACCTAATCCTCCTCGAAGATGAATGCTCGGGTCGATTGATAATAATCCACCCTATGAGGGAGACTCGACATCTGGCCCCACTCTTCTGGCTGATTCCTCGACACCACCCTGAGAAGCTTTCAAGGCTTTAATATCAAATATGGCTACCGGCCAGCCTCAAGCATCGTTGAGAGTGATGAAGACATTCCAACATGGGAAGACCCATGGATCCATCAACTCCAAGCAGCTTTGGGGATAGGTTCTAACAAAGAGAACCCCCACTAAGGATGAGGTAGTCCAGTGTTAATGGGTGATGAAGAGCATCCCAAACTCATAAACATCAGAATACTCTCTCTAAGAAAAGGAAGAGTTGATTGCCCTAATCAGGAGTATATCATGTATTCACCGGAGTTACGAGGACATGCCAGACTCGATTCTATGTGGCAACAACACATCGCCTCAACATCAAGCGGATGTCAAACCCGCTGCAACAAAGAAGATTGCTCGCCCACAAATATTGGAGGCAATTGTTGACGGTGAAGAAACTCATAGAATCGGATTCGTCGAGGAAATTCAACATCCGGATTGCTTAATATAGTCCCTGGCCATGAAGAAGAATGGTTCGATTAGGACTGCGGTTTACTCATGTAGACCTAAACGCCGCTGCCCAAAGGATGATTTTCTTCCAATCACCGATGTCATAGTTGACAACACGTGGATTTGAAAGAATGTCCTTTATGGATGGCTTTCTGGTATAATCAAATCAAGATGTACCCCGATGACGCCAACACACACCGCTCGTAACTTATCGCATATATCAAGCACATCTATGCCGCTCGGCCTCAAAATGCCTACAACATACCGTAGAGCAATGACGAGATTTTCCGTGATCATCTTCGAAAATGGTCAATGCTACCGACGATTTGGTCGAAAAGCCGCGGACAAAGGAGATCACATCAAAAATCTTAGAACGGTATTCAACTCATGAACTCATCGCCTAAAGATGAACGCCGTCCCTTCCTCGATGTCCAAGGGCAAGTTCCTTTGGTCATTGCCACCAACAAAGGAATCCACGCCGATCCCCGACAAAGTGAAGGTAATTCAAGAGTTGCAACTCCCTCGGAGAAATCCGAGAGAAACTGGGTTACAAGGACGATTGGCGACATCCGACGGCTCATATCGAACCCATCCGAAGTGCTCGCTCTCCAAGTTGAACAAGAAGGGCGTACGTCATATTGACGACGCCGTAAGGCATTCGGAAGAGATCAAGTCGTGATCTCGCTAAACCTCCCCGTTTTGTTGCACCGCTGGGGAAAGCCATTTTGATCTACGCCAAGGCAACGGATCACTGCTACGCTTTTACTCGCGAAGACGACGACGTAACGCAAGTATTACCCGAGCCGAACATTATTTCTGCAAGTCTCGATATCCAATGGTCGTAGAAGGTTTCGATAGTGCCGCATTCGTAAAATGCGCACTATTTAGCTTTGACGATTTATTTTATATTCTAATGAACCGGTCCGAATATTTACACCCGGCCTAATGAGTTGGCTGGCTGAATGGGCCTTGCCTGTCCCAATATGACTTACACTTCAAACAAATGGTCACCAAAGGACGCTTTATTTATGATCTTCACGCTACCCGACAACGCAGCACATTTATATGATGATCTTCCGGATGAAGTTCAAGAAGTCAACACTACATCGCACCAACAAATATGGCGACATATTTTGACGAGCCTCTCGAGCTACCAATGTGGCAAGTGCCCCCTGATGTTCTAAGATTTCACGGAGTCTGGGTTGTTTTAGTTTCCGGGAATCATGTCATTCTCGCTTATTCACTCAATCGAACCTTGCTCTAATAATGTAGCTGAATACAATGCGCTACTTATTGGACTTAGTTTCGCCAAGGAGCCGGGGTCAATATCTCAAGCGCTGCATGGCACCGCACTGATAGTTGCTGTGTCCGTGGTGACTACCGTAGCATCAAAAATTGTCAAGAACCTCAAATATGACTAAATCATGAGAAGATCAAGAACAACGCCGTCAAATCTCAAGAAGTCAACACATTGGGAGATTGTGTCTCGCTACAAGGCGAGACATTGTTTGTGTCTCTCACCAGCGGTGACATTTGATGTGTCTCTTCCTAGCATGAGACATTTGTGTGCCTCGCACGAAGCGGATTTTGATGTCTCGCTATTACGGTGACATTGTGTGTGCCTCGCGACGAAGCCGGATCATTTGATGTGTCTCGCTATTAGCGGAGATTTTCAGTGTGCCTCGCGACGCAGCGTGACACCTTTGATGTGTCTCGCCATAGGCGAGGTATCTTTACTTGTGTCTCTAATCGGCGCAGACACCCGTAATACTTGGAACGAGCTCCTTAAAGGGTCTAAATCAATGCCGATGGGGCCCACTTGACTTTATCAATGCGTAGAGACGCTCGTAGACACGCTAATAGGCGTTACACGCCGAAGATATGCCTACTAGGCGAATTTAGGCATTTAATCGCTCAAAAGCATGAAAACCGCTACAGTTGTAGCCAGAAGGATCGCACGCCGCCGCCGAGGTAGCCCATACCGCCGCCACAGGCAGTGGCGACCGCCCGCCAGCGAGCGAGGTAGCTTTAGCGAGGCAGCTCGAAGCTGCCGCCAGCTTAACTACAAAATTCCCCGACTTATGACACTTGTGTTTCAAGAGGGCACGCTTCCCAAAGACTATAAATGCCCTCCTACGCCCACTTGGGTGGGGGTCGCCATCGAAGGGAAAAGTCAAATCCAAGCTTCCGGAGTTCAAGAACACGATCCACGCGAGATTCCTCGAAGCTTAAGCCTTGCCTTATTCTTGAGAAGAGTAGATATCTTACCTTGCTAAGATATTTGCCGGGTTCTTGTTTCCTATGTAAGCATCAACTAAACCCCGCCGATTCGACGATCGCCGCATCGTGGTCCACGGATTACTGGCCCCCAAGACAGAAAAGTCCCACAAAAACAGAGATCTACACTTGTAGTATCTTTTGTTCGAGTTTGTAAGAGTTATCTAAATTCTTTGTAACTAAAAATCAAAGTGTAATTTTCTTAAGTTTTGTAATGGAAACGACAAAGAAATCAACTCACTCAAACACGATGGCTAATTAAGTGGGAGAACGGTCTCGAGCCCGAGATCGTTGGTCGCAGCCTTGCAAATGATCGTGCCGACCTCATGGTTGATGGAATAGACTACTTCTTCGATCAAGCCAAATTAAGAGTATCTCTCCTCTTCCACATCAAGTCCTCACCCCGCAAACATCGGAGGATCTCATCCCCTAAGAGGGAGGTTCGTTTCAGATGTGCAACGATTCGCTCGCTATGCAGCAGGCGATTTCCTCTCAACAAGATCTCAACCGACTCGACGAAGAGAGCTCGCCAAAGACGACGCCAAAAGATGGCTCACACCAGCCAAGGCCCCGAGTCAACGGATGGAGTCACTATCGCATCTAACTCACATGATCAAAGCGCGCCAACAAACCATACCAACCCATCAGACTCCTCCCAAGGAAGAATGGGTTCTCGCCAAAAGGACCCGATTGACAAGGAAGGAGCGCCTAAAGCCGCTGCACGCTGCTGCTCATGCACGCGCTATTGTTCGCAAGGCGCGGAGTCAAATCAACCGTGGAATCAACTCAAAATCACAAAGTTTGGGTCCCAAGTCAACGCCAAATTGGTTCAAGAGTCCGCCTCGCCGTAATCTTCACCGAGATAGTTGAGCGCCTCGCGAAGACAGCTTTAAGCTGCCTCGCCAACACGAGGTAGAGTAAACCGCCTCCCGCAAGCGACAGTTGAACCGCCTCGCCAAAAGCGTGGCAGCCTCCATGCCTTACGAAAATTTGACATTTCCACTTTCTTCCACTTCTCCGATGAGGTATCAACCTTTAAGTCCGGAACCACAACTTCAGTGTTTAGTCGTTGGTCCACAACTCGAAATAAAGGCAAGGTACCAATGAAGAAACGGCTGAGTTACCCTCGGCCCGTAAGAGTCCCCGAGCAAGTCGGAAATATCTCGTGTCCCGAATTCCAATTGCATCTCGCTTGAGCATCCCCAAGGGTCCACGAAGTCTACTAAAGGGAAGAACTCGAGGCGCAGGATTCGTGAAGTCACAAGAGATGATAAACACTTGTGATTTGTACCAAGACAACTTCGATGATGAAGTTAAAACATCAAAAGTGCTTCCCGTGTCAAATGATCGACGCCACTAAAAGAAGACGGTCCTCCACTAAGGACAACGCTACACTTGGGGTGGAAGTGCAATTTGTGATAAACCACACCAACCACACCATCAGCCGGGTGGCAACACACTAAAGAGGACGATCGATGAAATAAATTGTTCTTGCTCGTGTGCAATAACTAATCAAGACGCTGTTATCGATGTGCCTGTTCGAAGTCAAACGCCAATCACAAAGAGCTTCAAGATTCGAGAGGCTTTCCTTGCCAACAACGGAAGATTTGAAGCCGAGTCAAGACGACCTCAAGAAAAGAAGATCTGCCATTCATCGATGAATTTCCAAGTCACCATTAATATGGTGAACAAAGGAAAAGGGCCAGAATGGACGACCCCCACCCCGCAGAAAAGTCAAGACTCGAAGCCAGATGTCTCGTTACATTATGAAGCTACCCAACGATCGACTATAGAAGGATGCATGAGGGAGAGTCATCCGAAGATGAAGCTTCCGACATCAATTCGGCGATAGCTTCCGATGACACAATGTCAAGTGCCGGTCCCCATCCCGCAGAAGCTTTTACCATTACCCGATGTCCCGCTCAAATGTTACAAGAAGCCTTAGCTAAGCAAAGAGAAGAGCTTAAGGTCAAATGAGAACAGATGGAGCTAGCCATGCAACAGATGAGGGAATTGCAAACCCAAACGGTTGCACAACCCGTCCAGCCAACACCAATCCACCAACAAGGTGGAGTAACCCACCATAATGTTGAAGATGCTGATTCGAGATTGATGAACACATTTACCGATCAACCTCCAAAGAAAGCCGCATCGCTCAAGGTGGAAATGGTCCAATTCTTCCTATTGAAGCGATCCAAAACAAGGGGAGGATGATGGCTAAAGGATGAAAGAGCTTGAAAATAAAATCAATGCTTTGATGTCCACACAGAAGTCAAAAGGACTGGTATCCCGTGGTCCGTATCCCGAGAGTGGGATTCAATTCTTACCCGCCAAAATTTAATTTGATCAACTTCACGCCATTTGACGAGAGGGTCACCTTCACAACACCGATTTACTTCAAATCACATTTGGGGTAATCTCGAAACGAGCCTCGATGGTTCTACCATTGTCGGTAATTTCAAGGAGCCGCCTCGATTGGTATCAAGACTCAAGGCCGGAGTATTAACTGGAGGACATGGAAGGTTCTTTTCAAAGAACTTCTTCGATGACTAATCAAGTCTCAATTGGAACTCTTAGACGTAAAAGCGTAAAGGTGGGGAGACAATCGACACTTTCGTAAGCGATTCCGCAATAAAGCTATGAATTGCGTGGATCCACCATCAAAAGTTCATATTGAAGACTTGCCACAACAATCTTTCTATAGAATTGCCGGAAGTCATGGGGTCGCCCCACCAACTACGTGGAAAGACCCTAAAATACGAGGAGAACAAGCCAACGCTCTAAGGAAGAAAGCGAAAAGTAAAAGATGGCTGACCCTCGAATAAATTTTTCCTCTCGTAATAGAGGAAAGGCATCTGTGGATCGCTGTTGGTCAAACGTCGCAACAACGGCCGCCAAAAGCTTCTAAATCGTAATTCCACAGACATACTCTTTCAAGGACGACGGTTCCAATCATCTTCAAACACCTCCTTGATAACAACAAAATCAAGTTGCCTCCAATTACAAATCAAGAGGAGGTTAACAAAACTTCTGACCCTAAATCCGTATGCGCACTACGTGAGGGTCCTCCATCCTACAAAGGATTGCTTAGCTCTCAAGGCCATCATCCAAGCCTTGTTAGCCTGCCTTAACGCCAAATAAGCTGAATCAAATATGACCTACTGTATACGAAGTATAACCGCCTCGACTCCAAATGTATACGAGTATAAATCTTCCCTCTCGACTCCAATGTATACGAGTATAACCGCCCTCGACTGGCTGTGTATACGAAAGATAAACCGCCCTCCGACTCGACAAGTATAATGAGTATAAACCGCCTCTTTGCACTGGCTGTATAATGAGTATAAACCGCCTTTGCATTCGGCTGTGTATACGAAGTATAAACCGCCCCTTTCCTCCGATGAATATAAGAGGTAAACCGCTTCTTCCTTCTTACTCACCGGACACCTAATTTTGCAAAGAAAGCGGGGTGGATAATCCATGAACGAGGTCCACTTCCACATTGAGCGATCAAACCTTCCACGCTTAGATTGTTTCAAATAAATATCCCGGTCAAACCTTCCTACGCTTAGGGACCACGCCAAAATCCCTCTCGATTCTTTCCATGAACGAGGTCCATTTCAAGATTGAGCGATCAAACCTTCCTACAGCTTAGGATTGTCTCAAAATTCCTATCCCGTCAAACCTTCCTACGCTTAGGACCAATAAAATCCTCTCGATTCTTTCCATGAACAGAGGTCCACTTCACATTGAGCAATCAAACCTTCCTACAGCTTAGGATTGTCTCAAAACTCCTATCCCGATCAAACCTTCCTACGCTAGGATCATTTTTAATTTTCACTCCCACTTGGTCAAACCTTCCTACGCTTAGGACCACGGTCAAAATCCCTCTCGATTCTTTATGAATGAGAGGTCTACTCCGAATGTGGTCGCTGCCCCCAAGAGAAAACACAACAGGTTCGCTTCCAAGAGAAGACACAACGGGTCTGCTACCCCCAAGAGAAAACACAAATTCCACAAGCCCACGTGATTCAATATCAGAGCATAGATGTCATTACCTAATGACACCTAAACTATGCCTTCATGCATAGGATATTATCTCTGCCCCTTATCGAGATAAGTCCGCATCTAACACATGTCACGTAATCAATTCCCGATAATTGACCGAGCCACGATTCAATATCGTAGCATAAAGTCTAAGAGAATTCACTCTTTAGCACAACGTAACATGTAGAACGGACTCGATAATCTACATGCTAGCCCAACTCAAACGGTAGTTGGTAAAGGCTCATCAAACTGCTGATGGTCGAGGGTTTGCCAAAATCCTATATCTATCATACAAGCAATAACTTGAGACAGCAGTTCACGCTTCACGGGTCAAGTACTTTTTCATACCGTGATTTTAATGCACTTTGTAACTCATTGCTAATGCAAATGTGCCATTACATCGCCCGAAGCTCAAGCATGCCTCGCAGATTCTCGCGGGCGGTCCTTTTGAGCGAGACACTTCGCATTCCCCCGCTTTGGTGGGACAATTCCAGATATTACATATAGAAGCTTTCCGAAACTGATATTCAAAACCGACGACGCTTTTCTCCTAATGATTCTCAAGACATTTCATTTATAACCCAAGTGGTGACTTTCAAGATGAAGATGATTAGTCCAAAATCGACTTCGACATTTCAATCAATCCAAATACAAATGCAACAAATTTATTGATCCCAAAGTATGGTCACGACGCCACAGAGCGTGATTCAAGAAACTCAAAAACATGGGCCTCTTCTACAAAGTTCAACGCTGAACGTAGCAAGGCATCTTATCCAAAGTATTCCGCACTTCAACAAAATACAGAGGAGTCTCAAAACTTTGAGGAGGTATCTCAGAGGCATCAAAAATCAAGAACCTCAAATATGACTAAATCATGAGAAGATCAAGAACAACGCCGCCGAAATCTCAAGAAGTCAACACATTGGAGATTGTGTCTCGCTACGCGAGATTATTTGTTTGTGTCTCGCCACGAAGCAGACACTTTGATGTGTCTCGCCGCAAGCAGACATTTGTGTGTGCCTCGCACGAGACACTTGATGTGTCTCGCTATTGCAGACATTTGTGTGTGCCTCGCACGAAGCGACATTTGATGTGTCTCGCTATTAGCCAGACATTGTGTGTGCCTCGCAGCGCAGACACCTTTGATGTGTCTCGCCATAGGCGCAGATTTACTTGTGTCTCGCTAACCGGCAGACACCCGTAATACTTGGAACGAGCTCTTAAAGGGTCTAAATCAATGCCGATGGGGCCCACTTGACTTTATCAATGCGAGAGACGCTCGACATCGCTAATAGGCGTTACATCGCCAAGATACCACTCAGGCGAATCTAGGGCATTTAATCGCGCCTAAAAAGCATGAAAACCGCTACAGAAATTTAGAGGATCGGATCGCCGCCACAATGAGGTAGCTCATACGCAGCCGCCAATAGGTAGCCGACATCGCCGCCAAGAGCTTAGGCAGTTTTAGCGCGAGGTACTGAAGCCGCCGCTTAACTACAAAATTCTCAAGACTTATGACACTTGTGTTTCAAGAGGGCACGCCTAAAGACTATAAATGCCCTCCCACGCCCACTCGCGTGGGGTCGGCCATCGAAGGGAAAAGTCAAATCCAAGCTTCCTGAGTTCAAGAACACGATCCACGCGGAGATTCCTCGAAGTTTAAGCCTTGCCTTATTCTTGAGAAGAGTAAATATCTTACCTTGCTAAGATATTTGTCGAAGTTCTTGTTTTGCTAAGCATCAACTAAACCCCGCCGATTCGACGATCACGCGACGGCTGGTCCACGACGCCGGCCCCTAAGACGAAAAGTCCCACAAAAACAGAGATCTACACTTGTAGTATCTTTTGTTCGAAGTTTGTAAGAAAGTTATCTAAATTCTTTTGTAACTAAAAATCAAAGTGTAATTTTCTTAAGTTTTGTAATGGAAACGACAAAGAAATCAACTTCGACTCAAACAACTAAAGGTCGAACCCCGATCCGTCCCCTATCATCGATAGCCATGGAAATGGCGACTCGCCAAGAATTCTTCATCGAATATATCCCGCTACTTCGAACGCCATGCAGACGCGACAAGGGCGTAGTCGTGGTCGTAGCACAACCTCCAAGACCGAAAGCAATTAGTTACAGCCGACTCATCGCCTTTTGTACCAAGGTATGATGAGGCACAAGGAGATAAGGGGTAGCTACCAAAGAAGTACATGCACTCCAAACCAAGTTGGAGCCCCGAGATTGGCGCTTCCTATCATCGACTATGTCTTACATGGCATTCTCACGGAAGACGGAGGGAGAGAGAGTCAATCCGTAAGAGCTCCAAGATTTTTATGACACGGAACCCGTGATGTTATATCGCCGAGGGTACGATGGTCTTTACTCCGATGCCTTCAACAAAGAGGCGTAAGAGGTCCTTCTGAAGCACACGCAGTGAATGGGTGCGCACCGCCCAGTCCCAAGCTCTACGATCGAATCAGAGAATGGGCTACCGCCAACAATGATTAATGACGCGGTCGAAGCACGCCGGAATGCCACGCTGTCAAATTCACGCCATTATATGCACCTCCGAAAGCGCTTGCATCCTTCGCCACATCCCCGCCATTCGAGACATGGGGAATGGACATTGTAGGTCCCATTTTTCCTCCTCCGTACCAAAGGCGATCGGTTTATTCTAGCAATTACCACTACTTCTCCAAGTGGGCGGAAGCAATCCCGCTAAAGGAAGTAAAGGCGAAGTAATCGTCCAATTTATCAAACACCATGTCATCTATCGACATGGTGTCCCAAGACGGATCGTGCATGACAACGGTCCCAGCTTCATCGCCAAGAATTCCATCGTTTTAGAAATTCAAGATACAAGACGCCTCACAACGCCTTATAATCCAAAGAAGAAATGGATTAGCCAAGCATTCAACAAGACGATTATCAAAATTCTCAAGCTTGTGAAAAGTAACAAGTTTAGACCGATGATAAACTCGAGAAGCACTCGGGCGATCGCGACAATGGTACGCACGCCAATCGAGCGCACCCCGCATCGGGTCTACGCGTGAAGCGCCCCATTGAAATTCAGATCCCCACTTCGACGCCTCTTCAACAGAGATGACGATCAAGAACAAAACGCCTCAAAGCTTTGAGATGTTATGATGAAGCCGAGGCTCAACAATGCATTGAGTTCTACCAAGCTAGGATGTCGAGGGCTTTCAACAAGAAAGTTCGACAGAACCTTTAAAGAAGGAGATTTGGTCATCGCCGCACCGATAATCCTCACTTCCAAAAAGAAAGGTAAATTCGAACCTAAATGGGAGGGTCCGCTTGTAATAGAAACGGTCTAATGGTGCATACCATTACCCTAAATGGCGACCGCAATTAATGCCGATAAATGGGAAGTTCCCCAAGAAATACTACCCATAGTATCTTCGATAACCCGCTTCGACGGAAGTTCTCGTGGGATGTTTCACCCACTTTTCGCGAGGATAATCCTAGATTTATCCTCCATCATAATTTCCCCATCGACAAATTCCTTGACGTGGGTCTACAAATTTTCCGGTACATTACCAAAATCCCTCTTGATTCCTTCTATGAACAAGAGGCCCACTAAAATTCCTTTCACCGAGAGAGAATATAAAATCCTCCTCTCCAAGCCGCAAAATCCTTTTCGTGTCAAACGGAAGGGTTTCATCCTTCATCTTAGGTACCGATCGAAGGTATGCGGATTTTCGCACTGTGTTGTCCGATCAAGGTCGCTCGAAGTCTCTTCGGTTCTCGGAGGAGATCCCACTCTTAGTTCCATCTTCATCCTAGGTAGCTAATCGGTGCATAAGCGCCGGATTTTCGCACTGTGTTGTCCGATCAAGGTCGCTCGAAGTCTCTTCTTCTTCTCGGAGTGGAGATCCCACTCTTAGTTCCATCTTCATCTTAGGTAGCGCCGATCAAGGTGGCGCCGGATTTTCGCATCAGGTTGTCCGATCAAGGTCGCCGAAGTCTTGCTCGGAGTGGAGATCCCACTCTTAGTTCCATCTTCATCCTAGGTAGCTACCATCTGGGTATGCCGGGATTTTCGACCAGTTGTCCGATTGAAGGTCACCTCGAGTCTCTTTCGCTCTCGGAGTGGAGATCACACCCTAGTTCCATCTTCATCTCTAGGTAGCCGACTGGAAGGTATGCGCCGGGATTTTCGTGACCAGTTGTCCGATCAAGGTCACCTCGAAGTCTCTTCGTTCTCGGAGGGAGATCCCACTCTTAGTTCCTCTTCATCGGTAGTTCTAAGGCACGCCAGATTTTCGCATCAGTTGTCCGATCAAGGTCACTCAGTCTTTTCGATTCACGGTAAGGAAATCGTTAGCCTCATCCCTGAAATAGAACACATTCTTCCTTTCCCACCTCAATCAATCCTAATCCGCCTGGGCCATTCTCCTGGCCAAAAGAAGGCACCAAGATTCATCCGTATTTTATCCCAAGCCTAAGAAGGATAAAGCCAACGCCACACACGCTGCCGGCTTAGTCTTTTTCCGATTGAAGAAGACACCGTAGTTCGATTCGGGGTATTTCGTCCCGGGCCTAAGGAGGGACGAGTCTACGCTTAACACGCTGCTGCCGGGTGGTCTCTTGCCCGTAAAAGAGTACAAAGCCTACGATTCAACATCGTAGCATTAAGTCTAAGAGAGTTTCATTCTTTTAGCACAACGCTGTGTGTAGAACGGATTTAGACAATCTACATGCTAGCCCAACTCAAACGTAGCTGGTAAAGGCTCATCAAACCCGCTGAAGGCTGGGGTTGGCTAATAACCCTAAAGTCAACGCCACACGCTGCTGTCGGGTTTAGTCTTTCTCCGATTGAAGAAGACACCGTGAAGTTCACGGTATTTTATCCAAGCCTAAGAAGGATAAAGCCAACGCTTCACACGCTGTTTCCGCTTAGTCTTTTTCCGATTGAAGAAGACACCAAGGTTCGCCTCGGGGTATTTTATCCCAAGCCTAAGAGGGATAAAGCCAACGCCACACGCTGCTGCCGGTTTAGTCTTTCTCCGATTGAAGAAGACACCGAGTTTTCTCGGGTATTTTATCCCAAGCCTAAGAAGGATAAAGCCAACGCCTCACACGCTGCCGGGTTTAGTCTTTCTCCGATTGAAGAAGACACCCGTAGTTCGGGGTATTTTATCCCGGCCTAAGAAGGATAAAGCCAACGCCACACGCCTGTCGGGTTAGTCTTCCCGTGAAAAGACGGCTTCACGATTCAACATCGTAGCATTAAGTCTAAGAGAGTTTCATTCTTTTAGCACAACGCTGTGTGTAGAACGGATTTAGACAATCTACATGCTAGCCCAACTCAAACGGAGTTGGTAAAGGCTCATCAAACCCGCTGAAGGCCGGGTGGCTAATAACCCTAAAGTCAACGCCACACGCTGCTGCCGGTTTAGTCTTTCTCCCATTGAAGAAGACACCAGAGTTCGACTCGTATTTTATCCCCGCCTAAGAAGGGGAAAGCCAACGCCACACGCTGCTGCCGGTTTAGTCTTTCTCCGCTGAAGAAGACACCGAAGTTCGATTCGCATTTTATCCCAAGCCTAAGAAGGATAAAGTCAACGCCACACGCCGCTGTCGGCTTAGTCTTTTTCCGATTGAAGAAGACACCGTGAGTTCGACTGTATTTCGTCCCGGGCCTAGGGGACGAAGCCCACGATAACACACGCTGTCGGGTGGTCTCTTGCCCGAAAAGAGTATGAAGCCTACGATTCAACATCGTAGCATCAAGACTAAGAGAGTTTCATTCTTTTAGCACAACGCCACGCGCGAACGGATCCGATAATCCGCACGCCAGCCCAACTCAAACGGTGGTTGGTAAAGGCTAATCAAACCCGCTGATGGTCGAGGATTTGCCAAAATCCTATAAGTATTATGGTTAATTATTTCATCTTAAATAAGAGAATCATAATGAATAATGAAAGCAATAAATCTTATTCATTTGAAGCAAATATAAAGGAGCTACAATTGTCGGTGACAATCAATTCAAGCAAAATTGTGATGATCACAACGACGCGGGCCGAACAAAGAAAACAGAGAAATCTCAAACCAAAGCAACACATCGACTTCATTGGCGCAATCTAGTACCGTGAAGGAAGCGAGGTCACTTTAACGGCGCTAGTTTTTCCTTCGCTTGAACCTGAAGCTTTGGCTTCCTTCTCGAAGTTCCTTCGAATTCGCAGCAATTGCAGCCTGTTCCGACGATCACTCGAGGACTTGTTTCTCGCTCGCGACGCCTCGACTCTCGTGCACTCACGCCACGAAACTCTTCAACGCTTCTCCCCTTGAATGTCCCCCGATTCCCCGTGGCGTTCACATAGGCGTGGTAATGATTTATCTTGCCGCAAGCGAAGCCGCCGCCATATGAGTTCCCAAATATGATCTCTTGCTCGATATTTTCTCTCGCTAAAAACGCTGCTCACGAAGCCTTGATCCGAAGCCGCCGACGAAGTCGATCACCATCGCATGATTCAAAAGGCTAAATCATCCACACGGATGCAAGAGTTAGCCTAGTGAGCTTTTGCTCACAACGATTAGCTAGCCGAGGGCCACCAACACGCCGAATTTCCTCCAATATACCAATGGGCGTAAGACATAAAAGCTTCATCTAACCTCGATAATAGAGATCGCCTGCTTCAAACCATTCTCTAACAAACCAAGAAGACCCATCACGTAACCTAATCGAACAGCAGATTTTTGGCCCGGCAATCTACGATAGGTTGAATCCGTGGAAGTGGTCCCAAGATCAACGGGGCCTCCACCCCCTATGCTCGGCGGTCGGGAATCCCGTTTCGCCAAGGTCAGGAGGAAGCTGGATCGATGATGGAAGCGATCCTCCACTCGCCATCCAATTACGATAGTCGGCCAGCCACTGGTTTCTTCCTCATGGTATTCGCCCCGCCGCGGTTCGCTTCTCGTGGAAAGAGGTGTTCTCCGGATGACCTTAAGAATCGAGACTTGACGCTTGGAGCCTTCAAATAGATCTAATCGGAGCACCACGCCACCACAAGAGAATAAAGGGTAATAGCATCATTTAGGAGGAATATCTTGAAAAGGAAGCAAGATAAGGCGTAGAACTCTTCGTAGCCCATGAGATTGAGTCACCACCTTATAACGGTATGATGATTTCATCCGATAAATAACCCGAGAACGATAAATATAGTCAGAATCCAAACGGCAATATATTCCGCTCTACGTATGAGTAACGGTAAAATCGCCCTAAAAACATCGACGGTGATCTTGAAGCCTCAATCCTCAACGGGAGAACTCGTTCTTCCCAATCTCACAAAGGAGAACGGCTGGGATACAACACATATATGCACAAGATAATAAGTTGGCGACCACCAGAAGGAGGCGGCATTCACGCAATAAGGCGAAGTTGAGCTTACCTCTGAGCGCTGCGGATCTTCCCGGACGACATCGAAACCGCAAAGAAGACAAATAAAGTCGATATGCGGTCAAAAATTAACGAAAAAGGCATCAAAGACTGGCAACAAACGACCTACCAGTGACGACCAGCCGTGCCGGGTGGTCGCAGAAGGCCGTTAGGCGGGCTCGGAGCGCTGCCAGGTCAGGTTTGCGGGCAAGCGTGAAGGCCAGGTCAGTCAGCAGCGCTTCAAAGCCGCGGCCTGGGGCTGCCGGCAGGCACTGCGCGCTGTCGAAGGCCTAAAGCCGCGCCCAGAACGGGGCCAGACTTCGGCCACGGGCGCTCAAAGGGCCCCAGCCTGCCACTCACCTGCGCCGTCACGGGCGGGTCTCGGACGCCGCCACCATCAATGCCGCTCTCCCGCTCCGATTGATTTTGCACTGCATACACAAGAAAAAAAGAAGAAAAAAAAAAGAAAAAGGACTTGTAAAGCTCTCAGATGCATACCTTGTTGATCGAGGAAGAAAAGACGGCGAAGCTAGATGAAAACAAGAGAGAGAGAGAGAGCAGGGGCTCCTAGGTCAAGAAAGAGGCCTTGTGGGTATTTATAACATCCCCATATGCACCCAATCCTCTGGAACAAGGACTCCATTTGGCAAGAAGTAGGAATTCTAATTGAGTCCAAATCAATTCTAATTAGGACTCTAATCAGCCCCTAATTAGAGTCCTAATTGGAATCTTGTTTGATGTCAAGATGGCGCCAATCAGTCCGCTGATTGACCCCTACTCCTCCGCCATATTTGGAAAAATTCAAAAAATATTCTTAGGATAACTCGATCGTAAGGATTGCATCAACGCCATCAACGCCGCCTAATCCTACCCAACTAGGATTACGAGTATAAACCGCTTCCTAATTTATCGAAGTTCCCTAAGAATATTTTCACAAAAATATTCTTAGGATAACTCGATCATGGATTGCATCGACGCCATCAACGCTCGCCTAATCCTACCCAACTAGGATTACGAGTATAAACCGCTTCCTAATTTGTCGAGAAGTTCCCTAAGAATATTTTCACAAAAATATTCTTAGGATAACTCGATCGGCGGATTGCATCAACGCATCAACGCTACGCCTAATCCTACTCCAACTAGGATTACGAGTATAAACCGCTTCCTAAATTGTCGAAGTTCCTAAGAATATTCTCACAAAAATATTCTTAGGATAACTCGATCGGCGGATTGCATCGACATCAACGCTACGCCTAATCCTACCCAACTAGGATTACGAGTATAAACCGCTTCCTAATTTATCGAGAAGTTCCTAAGAATATTTTCACAAAAATATTCTTAGGATAACTCGATCGGCGGATTGCATCGACGCCATCAACGCGTCGCCTAATCCTACTCCAACTAGGATTACGAGTATAAACCGCTTCCTAATTTGTCGAGAAGTTCCTAAGAATATTTTCACAAAAATATTCTTAGGATAACTCACGATCATCAACGATCAACGCCTAATCCTACTCCAACTAGGATTACGAGTATAAACCGCTTCCTAATTTGTCGAGAAGTTCTAAGAATATTTTCACAAAAATATTCTTAGGATAACTCGATCGTATGGATTGCATCAACGCATCAACGCTACGCCTAATCCTACTCCAACTAGGATTACGAGTATAAACTGCTTCCTAATTTGTCGAGAAGTTCTAAGAATATTTTCACAAAAATATTCTTAGGATAACTCGATCGGCGGATTGCATCGACGCATCAACGCTACGCCTAATCCTACCCAACTAGGATTACGAGTATAAACCGCTTCCTAATTTGTCGAGAAGTTCTAAGAATATTTTCACAAAAATATTCTTAGGATAACTCGATCGCGGATTGCATCGACGCCATCAACGCTACGCCTAATCCTACTCCAACTAGGATTACGAGTATAAACCGCTTCCTAATTTGTCGAGAAGTTCCCTAAGAATATTTTCACAAAAATATTCTTAGGATAACTCGATCGGCGGATTGCATCAACGCCGATCAACGCTACCAATCCTACCCAACTAGGATTACGAGTATAAACCGCTTCCTAATTTATCGAAGTTCTAAGAATATTTTCACAAAAATATTCTTAGGATAACTCGATCGGCGGATTGCATCGACGCCATCAACGCTCGCCTAATCCTACTCCAACTAGGATTACGAGTATAAACCGCTTCCTAAATTGTCGAAGTTCCTAAGAATATTCTCACAAGAAATATTCTTAGGATAACTCGATCGCGGATTGCATCGACATCAACGCTACGCCTAATCCTACCCAACTAGGATTACGAGTATAAACCATTTCCAAAATTTCAACGAGGAGTTCCCGGAGAATAAATCCATATTCTTAAGGATAACTCAGAGTCTTTAATTTCCTCCCACCATAATCTCCAAGAGAGGGATAACTGATGAGGAGTGAAAGTCATGTTGACATCGGATAATCATATCCTCCCGCCAGAAGTTAAACCAACAACACACGCCATGATGGAGGAATTAGCCAGTGATGGTTATGAAGTTCCATGTATTCGACATGCACCAACGCTGCCAACAAGGAGTTCGCCACATACACGGAGAAGTCCAAAATCATGGTTAGTCAAACAACGCACCAACCGACACGAAGTTACAAACAAAACTCACCCACCAGCTTCGAAGTCAAGATAACAAGCGGTCGACAATAAATGCAAAGACGTGATCTATATCGAATCCTACAAAGAACCGATGATCCAAAGAATCGAAGATTTGAAGCTATCTTTGGGACCTCACCGATCAAGGTCGGAACCATCATGTTCAAAGCATCCCGCACTCATCAAGAATCGGTGATCGACGCTTTGGAGGGGTATTCGAGGCATAAAAATTGCTTATCAAGACCGAACGAAACTCGCGGACGATGGGTTGACAACCGACGATCCATTCGACAAACCGACGCCGCAAAAATGCATCACGCCGCAAAACGCGTGAGCGAAGTCGACGAGCACATGAAGTGAGTCGGCAAGACGTACGAGCCAATGAAACGACGCGTCGAAGTTGATTAAACTCAAACGCCGATGAGACGGAATCAACCATACTTAGTCCGGTCGACAAACGAACCGCTTGAGCTCGAAGTTGATCGGCACGGACTCAAACACAACGGCAACATCACCGGGCAAAACCAAGCCCTAAGACCAAAAGAATCGACGGAGAAACGCCAAGACGGGCGCCACGCCAAACCTCTACCAAAGTGGCCAAGGTGGTTTCGCAACTTGCTCGCCAAGTTGGCCGAGGTGGCTCGCCAACTTGGTCGAGGTGCCTCGCCAACTTGGTCGAGGTGCTCCAGCAAGTCGAGGTGGTTCTACCACCACGGCCGGAGCCACCTCGCCAACTCGCCGAGGTGGCTCGCCAGTGGCCGAGCCACCAAGGTGGCCGGGCACCCCTTTCATTGTATAAATAGGGGGTGTCATCTTCGAGGGGGACTTCGGATTTTAGGCTGGATTTTGGAGACTTTGAGGTCGGATTTTTGGGATTTTGGCTTGGATTTTGGCGGACTTCTGAAGAGCCCTCGCGAGATCTAACGACGCACGCTCGAGCAACGCAGCACAAGTCCACCAACGCCGATCTTCAATCAAAGGTAACCGAATTCGGTCGAACTACAGATACCCTCTAGATTAAGCTTCGCCTTAATCTCGTGGATAGCGCCTGCGGATTTCTCCTAGTAGATCTCACCCGCCCGGCGATCTCCTTCGCGGAGTGTGATCCTCAGCGCTTCGCTTCCTTCGTGGAAACGAGCCTCTTTACATCTGTAGTTCCGTAACCCGGTCTCTACTCGATTGCGCTGTGGTCCACGGACACAATAAGTCCCCAGACAGTAAAGAACCCACGCCGGTGATCCGATATAACGAGATCCTCGCTTGTTCACAAGGATAAAAGTTGTAATCTTTTGATTTTCATTGTAAGCCTTAAAATAAAAGGCGATATTTCTCTTGAATTTTGTTGTAGGCCAAAGAAGCTGTAAGCAAGTTCAAATCAATGACAATCATCCCAACTTTTACCGCGAACAGCGTACTCAAGCCAGTTGAATTGAGGGTTGGGGCTAGCTAGGGCTAGAAGTTACTCATTGTGGGAGTTAGGTTAGAAGACTTGTTTCGGCAGATTTCGTGCATGCTAGCCTGTAAGCTCATCAATCGGTTTGTGATTCGTAAACTTCTGTGCGGAACGCGGTCGCCCACGGGTGGGGACCACGAGATACCAAACCCCCCAACCCACGCGTTTCCTGTGCGCGACAGGGAACCCAAGCGACAAAACAAAAATTCCTTTTTTATTTTATTTCCCTATAAATAGGGGTAATTAAACCTAGGGTTTTTTGTGGTTGAGTTTGTGGGAGAAAAAGCTAGGGTTTTTGGCGACGGCTAGAGAGAGAAAAAGAGAGAGCTTGGAGAGATTCTACAAGAGAGAGGTCAATTTCTTTTGAGTAAAAATTAAAGTTTTATCTTTGGGACTAACTTGTGGATTGTACAAGTCGCCTGTTCTTCTTCATAGTCAATCTCCCTCACCCTCCCCGGGATCGTAGGCAATTTTGTCAACCACGAAATCTCGTGGTCTTTACCGCTTTGTCGGTATTGGCTATTGTTTGTAGGTTCCCTTGATTCAGCTTCTAGATCGTTGAGAGAAAGAGTAGATATCTCACTTTGTTGAGATATTTGCTTTCTATTCTTGTTTTCTTCGCTAAACGGAATATAATTAGGTCTTCTCAGTGATATCGCTCAAGGGCGGGCTGACCCCGATCCAACAATTGGTATCGAGCAAGTTATCCGACGTGTTTGGAATTTTCTTGAGGTGGTGCCGGTAATTTCAGAGAGAAGCGGGTTTATTAATACAAATGGAGAATGACGTCTACCAGTAAATCGGTCAAAGTGGGAAAATTCGATTCTATTTACGCCTCTATGAACAATAACTGAACTGGCAGAGTTCTGCATCTCATAGTTATCAAACAGTCCAAACACATTAAAACTTATCATTTCATATAACATAAAAGGTTGCTCTACAATCACACTAGTACTCCATACCACTCAATCTACCACACAGAGAAAAACTGTAATATTAATAGGAGCACAGAGACAAGACCCACATCCAGATTTATCCAACAATAATAATAATAATAACAATGTTCTCAAAAAAATAATAATAACAACAACAATATATGCATAAAACTAACAAATAATTGAGATTTATGTAGCTAGGAAGGGATCCTTTCCATGAACCACCTCAGGACGCGGATTGGCGTCCACATTAGCACGTGACCCTTCCCAATCACGTTCACCGCATTTGGGCAGCAAGTGCAAACAGTATTGATAATCACTCTGCAAATTTCCCATACTCACTATTCAAATTAAACCATCGCTCAAAAGAAAAAAGAAAATTCAATTTCTTAGGGTCAGTTTGGCAAAATGGAGATAATTTATTTAGTTGTAAACTTGTTTAATTCTGGACGTTGGGTGGATCAATTCTGAACCAGTTTGAGGCTAAAAATTATTCTGCCAAAAACAGGTTAAGTCTTGGTTCAGTTATTTGCCAAACTAAAGTCAGAACATAAACTGATTTTATTATACTAAACCAGTTTAACTGAGTTGCCAAACAGGCCTTTAAAGTCTTTCATGAACCAAAACTTCAAATTCTAATGAACATTGAGTGTCATAACTTTATATTTAACATGTTCTAGTGGGTGGAGTGTTTTTTTCATAGCCTGAAATCTGAACTAATTTAGTGGTAGTTTTTATGAACAAATCCTCTTCAAATGCGTATAAGGTGAAGGCTAAGAATTATAATTTTATGTTATGACGTGTCTTAATGCTTCACAGACTTTTGTTAATCTATTTTGAATAAGTCTTGATGAAAAGTTCAAATCTAATACAATCTCAAAAATCTCTCCACTGCAATAAATTCTGAAGGCATGATGAGTGTTGAATGTGATAATTTTATATTTTAAAACAAATAAAAAGAAGAATTAAGACATACCCATACATCCAGACATTGGCGCCGATCATGGAGATGAAGAGGGAGAGGAAAGCAAAGGGGAGCCCCAGAAGACAGCCCAGAGGCCTGAACTAGCAAAGGCACATAGCTCCTCTCTTCTCCTTCTCTTTGAAATTCTTTTTTTTTTTTGTGTCGTTCTACTATTCCTTTTTTATTCTACAAGAGGAGAGGGAGACAGAACACATGAAGGGAATAGATTACTAGTGCTTTTCTGTGATTAGGCTTTGCTTAGAATATGGTTTCAGAATTTTAAGCTACCACTTTATTTTGCTTTTGCTAATCAGGGATTTTTTATGGCCGTTAGCATGAGATGGAATCGAACAGGGCCACAATGAAGGCGGCAGTGGACTTTGTCGTGTGATCTGGGGCATAATCACCGGTATAAATGCACGATATTTTCAAGAATTCTAAGCACAAATAAAATAAATGATAGTCGCTCATGCAGAAAGTTAACCAGGCTCGGAACGGTCTTCAAATTCCAGATATTCAAACCCTCGTCTCACACAAAATACATAGAGATTATCGATGACAGCTTGAAATCCTAGGATTATTTTTCTTGCAGAGTTCTCGAGATATCAAGTTTGCACGAGTCAGATCCATAATACACAGAGAATTAAAATCAGAAGACCTCATCTCACACAAACTCTGTAAAAATTGTCAATGACTGCCTGAAACCCTAGGATTATTGTCAATCACAGGGTATTTCAATAACTCCGCTTCGTGAAAATACATAACTTGTAAAATAATCAAATCCACTATAAGGAGTTCAAGAAGTAAGAATCACGAACAAATTCAACAAAGTAGGGGTGGCAAACGGGTCGACCCGACCCATATAAATTTTGACCCGACCTGTATAATATTGACCCGACCCGACCCATCAAATAATCGGGTCAACACGTTTATTAAACAGGTTACCCATCGATCCAAGTGACCCATTTAATTATTTTATAATTTTTATGCACTTAACATAGAGTCCATGGTCAAAGTTTTTACGGTCCTATTTATCATTCATAGGTTTTGCACTGTTTAGAAGTTAGGATATTTTCAGGGTGTTTTTTGTAAATTTTAAAAGTTTTATTGTGTTTCTTCAAATATTATTTTCTCAGTGGACTTTTTCTAATTTATAAACTTTATACTCTTTGTAAGTTTTGACTTTCAGGTTTTTTTAAATTTTGAATTTTTAGGGTGTTTATTGTAATTTTGAAGCTTTTAGGGTGTTGTCTGCAAATACCAAAATTTTCACGTTGCTGTTCATAAGCTATAGATTTTGTACTGATTGTAAGTTTTCTTATTTCTGGCGTGTATTTCTGTAAAATTTGACTTTTAGGGTGTATTTTGCAATTTTGAAACTATAGGGTGTTTTCTACAAATTTCAAAATTTTCATGTTGCTGTTTATAACTTATAGACTTTGTACTATTTAAGTTCTAATATTTATGTGGTGTGTTTCTGTGAAATTTGACTTTTCAGAGGGTGTATTTAGAAAATTTTAGGATATTTTTGTAAAGTTTAAAATTTTCACTGCTATTTATAACCTATAGATTTTGTAATCGTTTGTGAATTTTATTGTTTCCAGGGCATGTTTCTCTAAAATTTGACTTTTGAGGGTTTATTTTGTAAGTTTCTAAACTTTTAGGGTGTTTTTTTACATATCTCAAAATCTCATGGTATGCTTATAACTTATAGATTTTGTACTTTTCGTAAGTTTTGATATTTCCGGAGCGTGTTTCTATAAAAGTTTGACTTTTGAGCTTGTATTTTGTAATTTTTGAAATGTTTACGGTATTTTTTGCAAACCTCAAAACTTTCAGCGGGTTTTTATAATTTATAAATTATAAAATTTTCACTGTTCATAAGTTTCAATCAGTTTTTTAAAATATTAACTTATTTTGGGTTTTTTTGCAACTTTTGAAACTATTAGGAGATTTCCTGCAAATTTTAAAACTTTCAAGGGGGCCACGCGCTTCTGCTGTTGTCTTCCATAAGAATTTTGATTAGTTGAGAGATTTTTTTTTTTTAAGCTTCTAATTTAGTTTGGGACAGGAGTTGGGGTGAGTGGTTTAAAGCAGAGGAGACTGTGGAGTTTATATTTGTTTGCGTGCGAACGGCGAGTCGCGGGTTTGGAGCTTATTATAAGGGGTAAATTTCACATAAACCCTTTAAGTTTGGCCGTTTTGTGAGATTGCTCTACTAAACTTTACAAATATCATTTAACCTCTTTAAGTTTTGGTTGATAACTTTCCTAACTACTATTGTTAGATCTGATTACAGAAGTACAAAACTATGTGCATTCAAATGACTAAAATGTTAAGGTTTGATCGATAAATTCTCTACCTAAAACCGTTACTTCTAATTAAGAAAGTAAAAATCATGTACCTTCAAATGACTAAACTGTCTCTTATAAAAGAAAAGAAAAACCCTTTCTATAACCCCTTGAATCATTTTAATCCCAACCCCCAAAACAGGTGAAAGTTTAAGTTATCCATTATGTGGTTTTTGTTTTTAAGTAACTTACCTTTTTCACGTGAGGACTAATTTTGGGTGGGGTTATTCTGTCCAATCAAGGGCTAACGTTTTACTTTTTGGGATGGTTATTTGTAAAACTTGAAAATATTCTTGAGATGTGTTTTTGAGAAGCCCAAAACTTAAAGGGATGCGAATAGTCATTTATAATCTTCAGGGTGATTATCTCAAAAACGTTTAAAGGGTGGTTTGGTGGAATTTTACCCCAGTATTAAAATTGCAAAAGGGTTGGATTAGGCAGAAGCCCTATAACGACCCAATCGAGATTTCGCAATTCACGAACATAAGTTGAGCAAGGGGAGTGTGGGGACGAGTAAATACAGGAATAAAATGAGTTGTTGTTTTAAGTTTTCAACATAAACGACTCCGTGGGCAGTGGGCTTCTGTTACTGAAGGAAACCGAGCATTAGAACTTACGATCTGGGAAAGTACCATAAATCTAATATATTGTAAACAGGGGAAAAATGTTCTATATTCTCTTAAGATTAAAGAAAAACAATCTAAATGAATATGAAACGACTCTACTAAACATCCCAAAGGCAGGGTCACATAAAAGTGAAAGAAAAAAAAGGAAATTTGCTTAGAGGAACCAAAAACTTTGGCTATGCCTCCTCCTCCCCAAATAAAGTCAACCCCTTGTAAGCACCTTGACCCAACTTTCTATGCTAAAAACCCTAGCCCAACATTGTATATGTACTTTATACCGTATTTCTAAGTATTGCCCACTTTACCCTTTGTACCCATTTGTGGAATGTAGATTATTTTATCTTATTGGGCATCCATCTTCCATTAAACAAGACAGTGACATGTTTCCTTTGGTAGAAGAGAGATGGGAGAATGCCATTAATGGTCGAGAGGGGAAATTTGGAGGAAAGTGAAAATTGGAGGAAACATATAAGTTCCTCCAAAAAGCCCCATGTCAATGTAATATCTCTTTCCTCTTTCTATTCTACTCAACAACCTTCAACAACCCAAAATTCTTAACTCTTTCCTCTTAACTTCTCCTCTTAACTTCTCCAACAACCAAAATGGAACAACCTTTAATGTGTATGATTTCATTTAACACCAATGCAACCCTCATTAAAGTCAATTCTGCAACAAGTATCGTTGAATTGAAGATGCAAGCTTCAGAGAATTTAAGAGTACCGTATGAAAGTTTATTGATAAGTTACTCTCTCGAGAAGTTTCCCAATGTCTCGCTTGAGCTTTTAAAAGATGAAGATATTCTCAACATGATAGATTTTCATCGTTCAATGGGGTTGAATACGATAACCATGACTGCTAGTGAAAGAGGTGAAGGATCCACGCATGCCATAGGAACAGAAACAGAGCTTAAGTAAGTATTGAAAAGATTATTTTCAGGTTCTGGATACACGTTATAATGAGAACTGTGATATTTACTTATATGTGACCCGTAGACATTACACGTGATATATAGACTTTATTTGTGACACATACTAGTTAACAGCTATTTGCAATTGTCTCACATGACGATATGTATGTTATATTAAACTTGCACTTTCCTATCGTAAGCTCACACCATCGGAGCATATTGAGGAATCGAGAGGATCCCCATCGAGGAATCGGAGAGGATCCCTAATGACAATCCCCGCGACGATGTGTGGGGATGGACGAAATAGTAAATGACTCGACACCTAATCCCAAAGATGGTGGCACGAGGCAATCAATCGAATAGGGCAGCAATTTGAAAGTGTAAAAGAAGTTAGAATGGCTCTTATATATTATTCTATAGCTAAGAAGTTTGCTTTTAAATATGTTCACAATGAGCCAAAACGCTCTAGCTTGTTGCATGTTCAAAAAGAAACACAATGCCCGTGGTTGCTTTATGCTTCACGATTGAGCCATGTATCGACCTTTGCTATAAAAAATTTATTCCTCCACATACTTGTGGGCAACATAACAAACATGACTAGTCATTCCGAGCATCGAGAAGGTGGATTGCAAGTATGCTACAATCGTTATGAAGAGGCCCATATATCACCCCAACCGACATTAGAAAAGAATTACACTCCCAATATGGTATAAACGCCAATTATTCTAAAGCTTGGCATGCTAAGGAGACAAAGAAAAGAGCAAACATTTGGTTGCGCAAGGCATTCATATGATTTACTATCCCGTTAGTCCATTAACTTTTCGTGTGTCATTTAGAACTTATATGTGATTTGTTAATCTTATATGTGACATTTTAACGCTATGTAACCTACAAGCATATCATGTGATACTTAATAGACATATATGACACTTTAGATCATAATGTGAATGTTCGACCTTAACTGCGGACCCTCGATCTTATGTGTGACATTGTGGTCCTACATGTGATTCTTAGACCTCATATGTGATATTTTGGTCTTACATGTGATACTTAGTCCTCATATGTGACATTTGTGGTCTTACATGTGATACTTAATCATCAATTAACAAGTTATTTGTTCCTTTAATCCTTTCTTTAAGGTACCAAATGAAGGTGATGGAAACAAACCCGTGCGTGTCGCCATCATTGAAGAAGAAGAAAGGCGATTCAAGCGCTTATTTGTGGCCTATAGTGCATGCATACGTGGGTTTCTAAAGGGATGTAGGCCATTACTCTTTCTAGATGGGACCTATCTTAAAGATCTATAAAGGGATCTTATTAGGCGACCGCTATGATGGTAATCAAGGAATATTTCCACTCTTTTATGCTTGTGACCAAGAGAATGAATCAAATTGGAGTTGGTTTATTCAAGGGTTATGATATATTTTGTACAATCAACGTAACCATATAATCCACCCCATCCTCTAGTCATTTTGTCGATGCCGACAAAGGAATAAAACAATCTTTGAAAATATATTTCCGATGCGTACTATTCTAGATGTGTACTTCATCTTGTTGAGAATTACAAATTGAAGCTTAGAGAGATGGGTTTTGCCTCGCGTCGCTCAAAGGATTTCAAAATTATTGGAGTTTGTCGTGATACAAATATACGGAAAAAGAATGTAATGTCAGTCTTATATCGATTAGGATGTTCGAACAAAGAGCTTACCAAGTAGCTCTCAGCGATGGTCCAAAAATTGGGCTAATTTCAGTATTTCCGGTATAAGGTACGCCAAATATTGTGACTTTTCACCGCATATGTGATAAGTATCCTATATGTGATATATACCGGTAATATGTGATAATTATGTGTTGTTTGTATGCTTGATGCTTATATGTGATACTTCATTGTTATATGTGACTTTTCCCTTTATTATGTGATAGTTTAAACCTTAATGTGACATTTAGCTATTATATGCATAATTCCCTACTATATGTGATTGTTTATAGTTACATGTGACCTTTAAATATTCTATGTGATAGTTTATAGTAATACGTGACATTTATTTTTAACTTGTGACACTTAACGCTTACTTGTGATATTTCTCTGCTACACGTGATTGTTTGTCAGATTTTGTGTTAGTAAAGTTTAGTTTGACACATATAATATTTATTTGCGATATGGTCATATCACTTCTAATGTTGCCGAATCATTCAACAGCTTGATTCGTGTTGCAAGAACACTTCCTATTTGTGATATGATGGATCACATTCGTGCAAATAATGGAAAGGATGAATACTCACGAGATGGCAAGTAAATGGAATAGCTATCTATGTCCCTAAGCGGAAAAATTCGCAAGAAAATTGCATGAAGGGGAGCACTCTTGAAGTCTCACATTCGACAAATTGAAATCTTTGAGGTATCATCTCAAAAATATGTTTTGATTTGAACACAAAACATGCACATGTCGCGCATGGGATATATTACTTAATACCATGTAAACATGCGTGCCGCTATTCACTTTATGCATAGAGATGTGTACCAATATTGCATTGGTTCATGACGATCAAGCTTTCAAGAAAAGTTACGAACCGATTCTCTTCCTCGCTCCAACTTACGATAAGCCAGATGTCACGGATGAAACAGTTGGCATACTTCCCCCAAAGACGACAAAGAGACGTGGAAGAAATAAGAATAGACGTATCAACAACCGATCTGAGAATAGACGTACAGTTAAATGCTCAAGGTGTCACGCTGAAGGACATAACCGAGCCACATGCACAGAACCTATCCAAGACTAACGTTACCTAGTAGAATTCAAACGTTTTTGTGACTTTTGTCTGTTATATGTTACTTTTGATATTTTGTTGTGACATTTACACTTTAAATGTTACAGTTTACCTGTTCGTGTGACTTATTGGTAATAGATGTGATAAGTGTAAGATCTATACTTTCAGATTCCATAATATGTCAAATAAAAGTTCATGGAGTAATCACAGATGCACATTTCATCATTGTCACCACAAGTGTTAAAATTTATAAAGAATGTATCAACATCCAACAACAACTAACGCTATACATGTTTGTCTAATACTTCCACTCAATCAATGGTACGCCATTACCCCCAAAATACAAAAGATATTCTCGATCATCCGCATCTAACTTATGCATCCAGCTTTTTCCATTCTCGGCCTTCACATATAATTTTACCAAAGAAGTCCTAACATTTCGCACCCCTTTGCAAGGCTTCAATATTCATTACTTCCTCTCCTCTAGGATTGCTTTGAGGTAAAAATATGCGGATGCCACAAATGCACCTAAATAGAAAAGAGGTAAATTCACTGAATGTATAAGTGTCACTTAAAAGCAACAAATGTCACACAGATGTCTAAAGGTCACATAACAACAAAGATTTATCACATTTAACATGTAAATGTCACATACGAAGAGTATATGTCACCAAAAAGATTATATATCACATAAAATGTATAAGTGTCACAAAACGATAAGGAATAAGGTGTTTGGAGAAACTTACGAGCCTTTTAGGTTGACAAGGAACTACTTCATATTCGAATGTTCAATGTCGACCGGGTCGAATCCATCGACCATCCTGCCTAAAAATAGCGGATTTTCAAAGACGCTCCACCCATGTCTCGTGGTTAGCGTAATCAGAGTGTCGGTATTTTTTGCCCCAAATTGACCTCAAGGACATGCCGCTGATCAGCGTGACATATTGGAATTAATGAGCATCCTTCCCATCATCTATATGCTTCTTTATATACTTCTTATATACATTTTTCTCATTCAAGATTGAAGCGCTTAGCAACCAAATCTTCAAAAAAAAGGAAAAATGAGGAAGAAAGTCAAATAACATATAAATACAATATTGCTTGTAAAAGCATTATGCTCGATATTACTCACGCTAAAATAAGATGTCACAATAGCGAATTTTCGCTCCCGATCCGCATTTTCCCAAGAACTTGAGCCATTTTTAAGCCTTGCAACCAATGCTTCTACGGTCTAACGATTGCAAATGCAATAAGTTATGTAATTATCAAAACTTTAATAACGGCATAAGTTAAAAAATAAAATCCAACCTCATCCTTTAATCTTCCACTCACAGATCACCAGCATATCATATCTATTTATGATTAGGTTGTTAACCTCTAAAACAGTCCTCTTCGCATAATATGCACAAAGAAAATCAACATATAAGTATCACAAGAAAACACTAATAATCACAGAAAACAAGAACTATGACAGACTAAATGTAAATGTCGAAGAGTAGTTTCTTGTGATATTTACATTAAGTCGTGATAGATCACAAATAATGACCAAATGTCACAGAAAATTGTTTAAGTCACTAAGTAAAGTAACAAATACGTAAGATAGGCAAATGTCACAAAAAGAATTAACTGTCACAAGATATCACTATCTATCATAGGGCATATAAGTACTTACTCGTCCACTTTTAACGTTAGAAAATGTTGAAGCCACTTGTTCTCATCATCCGATAAATCGAACATCCCAAGAAAGTGAAATTATGATAAAATCCTTCGATCACCCCGGAGCCCGATATCAAAGTCATTTGGAGAAGGAATGCCCATATTCAACACCTCCAATAATTTTTTCTTCTTTGTTTTCCTTCTCCACAAGTCTTCTACACTTGTTCTCGACGCAAATGAAATTACAAGTTCTTCCTTTTCCTTCTCCCTCTTTTCGCCGTCATCTTCTACCACGACGAGCTTTCTTCCCTTTAGATCTTTTCTTAGGGATATCTGTTTGGAATGGAGATTCTAAGAATTTTGGCTTCTTTGTTGTTCTCTCCTTGTCCGAACCCCTGAACAAATTCCTTCAACGTTTTCTCACTTTCCTTCTTCCTTTTCCTTCCTTTTTTCTTCTCAGAACTTCCTCTTCTTTCTTTCTTCAGTCAGATAAAGATCACAAATAATAATCAAATATCACATGAAAATTGTTTAAGTCACAAAGAATAAAGTAAAAGTCACAGGAGATGAACAAATGTCACAATAAAGAATTGAATGTCATAAAATATAAGGAAGTATCACATGGGAGATGTAAATATCACAGAAATATGCACGTATCACGTAAAATTACTAAATGTCACAGAAATATATAAGCATCACAGAAAAGAAGTAATTATCACATGATATAACGTAGTGTTACCACCTCAACTTCAATCCCCATGTCCGCTCTATCATCTTCAACTTCCTCCCTTTCGTTGCCTTGATCATCTCTTTTCTCGCCTCTTCCTCAGAGTCGAGTCGATAAATGTCAAAAAATAAAAGAAACTTTTACAAATGAACGAACGAGCACATGAAACAAGAAATAATTTATTACCTTCTCATCTTTTTTTCTCTCCTTGTTTCTTTTCAACAAATCTTTTCTCAATTTCGCCTTAATGGCCATCGATCAACGCCGTGGAGCAACAAGTGCTTGCTCATAAGCGTTGTTCAACATTGACAGCTTGTCGTAGCTTCATTCTACATTAACAACTAAGTTTTAGTGAGCAAATATCACATATGCACGCTTCACACATTAAGTTCACATAAACACCGATATACCATAATAAACACAAATATCATAGGACTAACCAATTGGCGACTGATAATAATGTATCATATCTACATGCAAATGTCACATATAATAAATAAAAGTCACACAATTATACTTTTTATCACAGACAACATATAACAGTCACATGGAATAAATAATAATCACATAAAAGATTATTACCGCTGTCAAAATGTAAACAATAATCACGAGAGAATTAAACTTATCTCACCAATGCAATAGTCGATTGACTCCTTTCCTCTTTTTTAACTCTTTTCTTTCTTAAGGATTTTTCAGAGTCAACTTCCTCTTCTCTTTTTGCCTTCATCTTTTTACGCTCTGGCTTGATCTCCTCATGGACATACCGAATATCTTGCTCCGTAATATGTGGATTGCACCCTCTGCTTCATAATCATGGTACCGAACGAACCCACTTTCTTGCCTTCCAATGCCCGCTTTGTCATTGGTGGCTTCAATCATTGACTCTAGCTGGCTCCTTGATGTTCGTAATCTCATAATACCATAGCTTCAAAAAAGCAACATTCAATCAATGAAGTATCACAAGATAGATACAAGTATCACATGTAAAAGATAGAGGTCATAAGTTAGATACAAATGTCACATGTTATCTACAAATATCATAATTAAGAAATACATATAAGGGTCAAATGTCACATATGGGAAAAAATGTCACATATGAGTTTCATATATCATATATCAAAGACAATAATCACATATATAAGGGGAAAACATCACATATTAACTACAAGTATCACAATTAAACAATGCATAGCAGGACAAATATCATATATGGAGCTCAAATGTCACATATTAGTGTGATATATCACATGTAAATGTCAATGATCACGATAAGGTGAAAATGCAACATATTAATGATAAATAACACGATAACTCACCGATAGCAAGGAGCGCAGCCGCTAAGATATGTCCGCCTTTTAGCTATCTTGGCGGCTTTGAAAGAGTCCCACACCATCAAGATGATCGTCGCCCATGGGAACTGATCAACCACATCTATCCGAGTAAAATACTTGAACATATGCGCGGTGCATTCATTCTAGCGGTTGGAGTCCATATCATTGTCGGTTGATAAAGGATTTGAAGCATAACAAAATCAAAGACAAATTTTTTGCTATCAACCGTTTATCCAATAAGGCCTCAAGGTAATCTCGGCCACTCTTGTACTTTTCTTGTTGCTTCTCGCTAAAGTATGTACTCCATATCCTATTCGGTATCGCGACCCTTCCTTCTCCCCTTCATCCTTGAACCGTATGTTTTGCACCCATTTTACATCAAATGTATAGGCTTGTTTTGTCCCCGCTGGCTATCCTTAAAAAACTTTCCAAATGCCAAATCTAGATGATCTATCAAGAGCATGATTGTGGCTTTGTCCGATGGAATTGCTCCAAAACTAATATAGTTTTGGAAATTGATGATCCATAAGCCTTCCAATGATCGGCCCTCATTCGTGGAACAATTCTATCCATAAATTCACAATATCCACGAATATTACAACATATTCTCGATATCACCCTTATCAGAAAACACAACACAACCAAAATTACATCTACTTAGGGTTCTCTCGTGGATAAATTCACAATGACAAACAAAATGAATGACCATCATGCTAATTGAATTCAGTTTATACTTACAAATGGGCCTTTGTTGTTGCCGATTCAGATTTTTCGATGATGATGAATTGTCATCTTGTATTTTCAAAGAAAACGAGGGTTTGGTGAAGAAGAGGAATTGTCGGAGCCAGCGGCCAACGAGCTTGCGGTTGTTTGGTTCGAAAGTTGATATTTGTCGTTTCCATTGCAAAACTTAAGAAAATTACACTTTAATTTTCAATTACAAAGAAATTTAAATAACTCTCTCAAACTCGAACAAAAGACACTACAAGTGTAGATCTCCGCTGTGGGACTTTGCCTGCGTTTCGGGACGCGAATCCGTGGACCACCGAGCAACGATCGTCGGATCGACGGGTTTAGTTGATGCTTCGCAAAGGAAACAAGAACTTCAAAGAAATATCTTAGCAAAGTAAGATATCCACTCTTCTCAAGAATAAGTCAAAGCTTAAACTCGAGGAATCTCCCTTTGGACCGTGTTCTTGAACTCCGAAGCTTGGATTCTCTCCTCTCTTTGCAAAAGCTCGTTTTTGTTTGATCTCGATTGCCAAAATGCCGATCCCTTGCCCAAGTGGATGTAAGAAGGTATTTATAGCCTTTGGGAAACGTGCACTCAAGAAACACAAGTATCATAAGTACCCAACATTTGTAGTTTAGCGGCACTGAATCGCCAGGGCCAAGTCAGCTTCACCGGCGAGTGTCACGCTTCACCGGGTGGCGGTGGCAGATGGGTGCCTCGCTAACCGGCGGCGGTCGCCCCTCCACCTGTTGTAACGGTTTTGTTGCTTTTAGGCACGATTAAATGCCCTAAAATCAGCCTAGTGCGATTTTCGCGTGTAACCGCCCATTAAAGTATCTCAACGTCTCTTTGCGCTGATAAAGTCAAGTGGGCCCCATCGGCATTGATTTAGACCCTTCAAGAGCTCGTTTCAAGTATTTCGGTGTCTCGCTTTGGCGAGACATAGTAAGTGCCTCGCCTATAGCGAGACACATCAAAGTGTCTCGCCGAAGCGAGGCACAAACAAGTGTCTCGCCGTGGCGAGGCACAAACAAGTGTCTCGCTAGTAGCGAGACATCAAAGTGTCTCGCCGAAGCGAGGCACAAACAAGTGTCTCGCCGAAGCGAGGCACAAACAAGTGTCTCGCTAGTAGCGAGACACATCAAGGTGTCTCGCTAGTGGCGAGGCACACAAGTGTCTCGCTAGTAGCGAGACACAATCTTCCCATGTGTTGACTTCTTGAGATTTCGACGACGTTGTCCTTCGATCTTCTCATAATTTAGTCATATTTGAGGTTCTTCACAATTTTGATGCCTACAATGTCGACGGGATCCTTGTCGGGGCGACGAGCTTGCGGACGCCTTTGCAGACGACGAAGCGGTCAACGAGACGGCGACGAGCAGAACGAGTGGGCGAGCGGACCAAAGAATGACACCGATGGGCGCGGCCGACGAGGGCGAGCGGAAGAGTGGAGCGCCGACGAAACGAAGACGCCGAAAGCGATGAGTGGCGAGCGTCGTCGGAGGCGGTGGAGGACTTAGATCTTCAGAGGGCTTCAAAATTTTGCTGAGGAGGGTTTCAAAATCGCGCCGATGGGGAATTACGGAGCGATTTCAGTTTTAAATGGAAGGGTAATTTGGGAATGACCATATTAGGTAGTGGGTTTGTACAAGATTTGGGGTTAGTTGCACCGATATTTACGATAGGGCGGGAAGCTTTGGTTTTAGGTCGGGAGGAGGAGGCATAGCCAAAGTTTTTGGTTCCTCCAAGCAAATTTCCCAAAAAAAAAATCATAGCGGCTCTTCCAGCAAGAAAAACAGAGAGGTGACATAAAAAAAATCAGAAGGGTAAGGAGATATTATTTTTTTGATCCAAAACTATAGAACCAATAAGATAAGTGAGATGTTATTTTTGCTAGCCACTAATTTTTTTGGAATTCTTCAAAAAATAACTAAAGCACATATTGACTTTTCGATCACACAGATAGAGTTTGGGTCAAAAAAGAAATATTTTTTATTCGTTATTGGAAAAGAAAAAAAAAACTTTGACGCCATAATCTCCTTGGTGAATATCTCTATCAGGAATGCCAATATCATGAGATACTAATTAGAGTTAGAGGGGTTGCTTGCCCATTTGCATCCTTGTCAAAATTGACAAATGGTGATATACGCTTTAAGGTTGAGAAATTTGCCAATTTCTTTGGTCTGACAAATTACCAATTGACACGAGAATGACAATGGCAAAGCTGCATAGTGTCCAATGGCGTCACAGGACACTACTGAATTTCCTACTTTATAAATATTTTTATTTATTTACTTATATTTGCTACTTAGGACACTACTGGAACAAACATAGGACAACACTAAGAAGAAGAAAATAGTAAAATTGTTAACATAGATTCTAAATACAATCATGATAAATTATATCGAGACATCACTGGGGACTGGTATGATAAGCAAGCCAGTCACCAGACTTCTCTGATGAGAAGATGGAACACAGGCATATATAATGCAAGTGAAATATTCACTGACCAAGAATGTACCGAGCTTCCCACACTGTTGAGGATGAAGATGAATATGTGCACAACTGTCATTGTAACTGACATCAGTCATGTTCTTGCTTGGCTTTATGGATTCCCAAAGTGCTACTATGCATTGAGCAAAGCACCGTGTATGTGAAGAAAATTATGGCCCAAAAATGGTCTTAGTTACTGAAGAGAGGAGAGCTCACAACCTCTAATAATAGCATTATACCGAACTCAGATTGAGTTCTCATCATTGATGATGCAAGGTGAAATGAAATGTGATTAGGGACAACATAGAGAAATAAAATTCTTATATTATCTGAAAGTGTACTTAAAACACGAATTTTGTCAGTGTTCTTAATAACTTGCATCCTGGATAATATCAGCTCCGTATCGATTCTGTTTACGCCTCTATGAACAATAACTGAACTTGCAGAGTTCTGCATCTCATAGTTATCAAACAGTCCAAACACATTAAAACTTATTATTTCATATAACATAAAAGGTTGTTCTACAATCACACTAGTACTCCATACCACTCAATCTACCACACAGGAAAAACTGTAATAGGAACACAGAGACAAGACCCACATCCAGATTTATCCAACAATAATAATAATAATAACAACAATATATGCATATAACTAACAAATAATTGAGATATATGTAGCTAGCAAGGATCCTTTCCATGAACCACCTCATGACGCGGATTGGCGTCCTCATTAGCACGTGACCCCGCTCAATCACCTTCGGCGCATTTGGGCAGCAAGTGCAAACAATAGTGAGCATCACTCTGCAAATTTCCCATATTCACAATTAAAATTAAACCATCCCTCAAAAGAAAAAGAAAATTCAATTTCTTAGGGTCAGTTTGGCAAACTGGAGATACTTTATTTAGTTGCAAACTTGTTTAATTCTGGACGATGGGTGGATCTATTCTGAACCAGTTTGAGGCTAAAATTATTGTGCCAAAACAGGTTAAGTCTTGGTTTGGTTATTTGCCAAACTAAGGCCAAAACTTAAACTGATTTTGTTATACTAAACCAGTTTAACTGGAGTTGCCAAACTGAACCAAAACTCCGAAATTCTAATGAACATTGAGTGTTATAACTTTATATTTAACATGTTCTAGTGGGTGGAGTGTTTTTTCATAGCCTGAAATCTGAACTAATTTAGTGGTAGTTTTATGAACAAATCCTCTTCAAATGCTTATAAGGTGAAGGCTAAGAATTATAATTTTATATTATGACGTGTCTTAATGC
>CM022705.1:53447475-53769975 GCA_012295165.1 Asparagus setaceus | reverse complement strand
TACATTGTCAAACTAAAACTTTGAAGTGCCTTGCATAAAATTAACATAAAGTAAAGTGCCTTGCATAAAATTGACATAAAGTGTTAGACTTTGGATTGATTTCAAGCTACGGTTCAAACTTATTGTTTACATCACACTTTATGAATTCACAATTTCAATTTGTAGAGACGAAGGCGAGCGAGAGGAGATCCGCGTGGAAAGAGGCAACATTTTTTCTTTGCCTAATCTATATTATATGCTATCGGTTACTATGGGAACAAAAGGCTAAAAAATTAATCGGGTTTGGATTTTGAGTACTAAACCCAAACCCCAATACTTATCAACTAAAAACAAAAAAGAAAAACAAAAACAAAAAATAAAACAGTAGATTGGATTTTCAGAGTCGAAAATCTTGGTATATCGCATAATATCCCCGACATGTCACATGAACCCCAAAAGCGATATCAGACTTGAAATGGCCATATCCGTGCGCTCTAGCCTCTAATCGACATGTCACGGTATGAACTTATTAAAACCATGCACGGTATGTTAAGTCCATGGCTTAGATTCTTTTAGGTCTATTGTATAAAATGGCTGTGTCTTGAGCTAGATTTTTATAATAATCTGCTACGTAATTTAGAGATCCTAAAAATCTCTGTAGCTGCTTATAATCAGTAATTTCATCTGGGAATTTGGATGCAAATTCTATACTTCTGTCAATAGGAATTATAGTTCCTTGATCAATATTATGCCCCAAGAATCTAATCTGGGTTTGAAATAATTTCATTTTAGGAGCAGATATAGCTAGCCCATTTTTGATGATAAGATTTCTGAAAATCTCTAGATGTTTAACATGCTGTTCAAAGGTATTTGAAAATACCAAAACATCATCTATATATGATAATGTGAAATCCGTATAAGGTATGAGAATATTATTCATAATGTTCTGAAATTCAGAAGGAGCATTTTTTAGGCCAAAAGGCATGACATTCCATTCATAATGGCCAAAGGAACTATAAAAGCGATCTTATATCTATCTTACGCTTTTATTTGGATTTGATAATATCCGGATTTTAAATCGAATTTAGAGAATATTTTCGCATTATTAATACGATTCAATAAGTCTCTTTTATTAGGAATTGGATATCTTATCCATTTAAGAGCATTATTTAAAGGTTTGTAGTTTATTACTAACCGAGGCAGTCCTCTTTCTTGTTCAGCATGATTATTAACATAGAAAGCTGTACAACTCCAAGGAGAATATGAGTTGACTATAAGCTTTTTCTCTATAAGAGAATTTATTTCTTTCTTACAATAATCTAAATATTCCTTATTCATCTGACAAGGCCTAGCCTTAGTCGGAATAGTTTTTTCATTAAATCCATCTATATATGGAAGAGAAACAATGTGTTTCTTTCTATCCCAAAAAGCTATAGGTAAATCACTGCATACAGTGACCTTGAATTTATTTTCAACTTGAGTTATCAACTCTTGATTGTTTCGGATTTGTTCTTTTATTTGAACAAAGGATACTTCTTCTTTAAGAAAATTAATCTGCTGTTCTTTGAGAAGAATTTGTTTTATCTCATTTAATCTCCTCGTTTGAGGATCAGTTATAAACTCAAAACTAATTTCCTTATTTTTATAAGTGGCTTGAAAGCCTTTCGTGTCAATCTTTAAGATTGGCATAACCGAATGTAAAAATGGGGTTCCAAGTATAACTTGTTGTGATAAGGTCTTGACCAGAATACAAGGAATAGGGATACAAATTCCGTTAACACATATATGTGCCTGAGGTAGTTTATATTTAACCTCTAATTTGTGACCACTTGCCCCGCTAAGGGTTTGTGTGGTTTTTTCAAAATATTTAGAAGAAACGATTCCTTCGTTGATACAGTTTAGGTCTGCACCACTATCTACCAGAGCTATAACATCTGGGATAAAAATTTGTTCAGCAATGGCTAGGGTGATTTTAATATACCATTTTTGCAAAGTCACTTGCTATACAAGCTGAAGAAAGTTATTACTTTCTGCTTCTTCAGAATATAATGATCTTTCATCTTCTTCTGAATTTATTTTAGAAAGGATATATTTATTTTCTTTCTTTAGAAGTTTTACTTCTTCTTTTAAACCTTTAATTTCTTTATTTAAAAAGGATAAAGATAACGGTTGAGAGGTAGAAGCATTATGTTGTCTTCTATTCATGACCTCTGACATTTTATAAACATTATCAATGTTTGGTTTTTCTTTACTTTCTTTGGTAAAAAGTAAAGCTTCAATTACTTTAGTTTTTAATTCGGGAGCTATGTCTTAGTTAATATTTATCAATAAATTCTTGTTTTTCTGTTATTACATTTATTGACAATCCATTCATTTGGACTATAGCTTTCCAATATTCTGAATTTTGAAATGGACAAGCACAATTTTTGTTTCTTCTTGATCGAAGACTCATAAGAAGATTCGAAGATATTTCTTCCGATTCAAGATCACCGTTAATCAAAACTTTGTATAAAGTTCTTTTAAGACCTTCGTCGTTATTTAGTTTAACTTCTTTTTGTATAACATCTATTTGCATAGTGGCCTATTCGTCCACATTTGAAACATTTAATTTCATCAAGATGTTTTTCACCTTTTACCTTTTTCTCCTTTTTTCATCTTTATTTTTCTTGAAGAATTTCTTCTTCTTTTAAAAGGCTTTTTAAAAGTCTTTTTGATATCGCTTTTCTTTTCTTTATCTGCCTTATAAGGCTGATCATAGGCGAATTGTTCACAAAATTCTCCTAATTCTTTTCTTTTAGTAAGTCTTTGAGACTTCAATTGATTTTTTAATTTTAAGTCATTACAGAGAGCTAAACCCTCTTTATCTGAGGCATTTATTAAATAGCAGTATCCAAAGGTATCATAGGGATATATCCCAGTATTCACCAATTTTATTCCTTACTCTTTCTGCAAATAGATTAGGTAAGCCATCTATGAACTTGGCTTTCCAGTGATTGCTATTAGCATCTGTAAGAGACATTACTCTATTTAAATAAGTGTCTTTATACCATCTAAAATGGGTTAGAGAAAGACATCTAAAATTTTGTAATAAGGTCCTTATTCTTTCTCCTTCATCGAGATATGCACCAGTAAAATGATGCACTATTGTTAACATGAGAGTATAGACTGCATCTTCTCGTTGTATATTATTCTCTGTTTTGGTAGCATTGAGAATTTCTCCTCTAGCTTCTGGGGATAAATAATTATCCCACCATCCTTTAAGGATGCCAGTAAAGCCACAAGTAATATAATTTGCTATCATTTTATCGGTATTACCATTCTGTCTACATACAGTACCGTACATAAGCATACGATGTATAGTAGAATTTATTTGGGTATCTGATAACCCATCTATATTCCATTCGTAGATATTTCTACCGTTATAATCGGCTTGTAAATCATTATCATTTTCTTCAAATAATCGTCTCTGGAGTAGGTCTTTTGTAATAGTACCTTTCTAGTCTTTTAGTAGGATTTTTATTTTATTGATAAATTGATCTTCTATGGCTAAAAGTCGGTTAGAGATAGATCTCCTTCGAAGAATTTGCTTCTTCATCTTCTTCTATATTAGAAGAACTTTCAATTTGAGGAGTTGAAGGTGATCAGAGAGTAAGAAGCTTAGCTTCTTTCATCTTTTGTTATAACTTCAACTATTTCTAGTAATTTGAGGTCTCTTTTAAACCCGAAACTTCTATTGGAGGTTTAATTGTAGCTGCTCAATATAATTGAGTGGTATTTTTGCTTTTCTAGTGAAGGAATATCTTCACTCAATTTATTGTTAATTTTCCAATTGCATCTTCAATCTGAATAAGTTGTTGTCCAATAATTTGAAGATGAACATTAGTATAATTATTACGTTTGATAATATCATTTATCTCTTTGAGAGTTTCATTATTAGAACTATTGGGCTTTATAAAAGCGTTAGTTTCTAAATTATGAGTAGAAACTCAAGATAATTTTAAGGGATGCATCGATGGATAAACCGACCTTACAATCGCATTAGTACTAGTTTTCCATTGCTTATAATATTCTTCTAGTACTTCAATTTGTAATTCTCTTTGAGGAATATAATTCTTAAAAACCATGGAGCGAAATATTCTAAATCTTGTTTTCTCTCTCGGTCTTTATAATATTCATCTCTCGGTATGGTGGTCTTTTTTGAAAAGGTTTTGAAAACCATTTTCTAAATTTGGAGTTATGCTCCTTTTGAAATTCTTCATTTAAAATTTTCTTAAATTACTTCCTTTGGACAGATCCATTAAAGTCTAAAACTTACTTCAGATCTTGTAGGGGAAGATTTATCTTCCTCTTTATAGTGTGCATGGGGAATATTATTAGAGGATATATTTATTCCTCGAACTTCAGAAATTCTATAAGAATCCGATCTTGATACTGATCTTCTTGACGAAGAGCATTCTGATTGGGACAATTTTATTGTCCTTAATGGATTGAACAATATTTCAACTTCTCCATCATTAGTTTCTATGATTTGATCTACCTCACTATTTATTATAGGTTTTGGTAAAATTGCTTGGGGTATTACCCAGCTTTCTGGAAAATTTACCTCATTCCAATTTAATTGTCTATTAGTAGCAATATTGGAGGATAATAAATTTGTTTCTATTAAAACAGTTTTACCTGGCTTCGTATGATTTTTAGCCTTAGGGGCTAAAGTAGCCAAAGCTTTATAATGTATACGATATATTACCGCAATAGTTTCTGACTCAGGTAGAAAATCATATCCATGAGTTCTGATATTCAAATTTATTGCTTCTAAAATATTTGGAGTGCATTAATGACGGACTTAGATTTGGGTATACATTAAAGTATACTGGACCATTACATAGGCTTGTTTCCATGATCCCTATGAGGGATTGAGTCCAATTTAAACAGCGTCCATCCCGCAGACAGGTTAACATAGAAGTATTGAGCCCTTGTAATGTCAAGGGTTTAAAGGCGACCTGTATTAAGCCTATATGGATGTATTTATACTTATCCATATATGGTTCAATGTCTTTTAGACTTAATAATTTTATCGTCTGTTCTGTATTATCAACAGTAACAGTATGTTCTAAGGTTTTTATGGCAATAATGGATTTATAATCCCAAAAACCGATCTGATAAATATCCCTATTAGGGATCTTTGGTATAGACCATTTGTTCAATGATTCAATTTCGTAGGAAATTACGCTAATTAGTTTTTGACCCTTTTTCATTATAGCGGGTAAGATTGAACAGTGGCGGCTTCGTCATATTTCTTTAACTATGCATTACGTTTGCCATATTATCAAGTAGGAAATAAAATTTAGATTTTTCATTCTTTTACTTTAACTAACAAGTTAAGTAAATAGTACGTCGTCGTCAGCGACTTACACAACCTTCTGACCATCCGGCCAATCACAGGCTTTACACGGCGCGACTTGGGTGACGTTCCACAGCTAACAACATAACCTCTTAATCAAAGTAAAGGAATGAATCTATCTAACCTTGATATTCTACTTTTAATATGCAAACATAATAGACAGCAAGAAATTAACTTAGCCACTCATGGCTCGATACCCTTGGCGAGGATCAAGCACAAACCAAATCCAAGCACAAACAGCAGCAATAATATTTATTCTAAAGATGGATTTCTTACAGTGTGAACTTCCCGAGACTGAGCACCGGGTTTTCTTCCACTCTTAGCTCTCTCTTATTTCTTAAACTCTTTGTACAACGATGATCTCACCCTTTACAGACTCTGCTATATTTATAGACTTACAAAGCATCTTCACTATGCTTTGATAAATACTTATCTTTACGTTATAATAATACAAAAGCATCTTCTTGTGCTTAACTTTACACGTAATAAAAACATCTTACTGTGCATTGAAAGTGACATTAGCACAGTATACTCAATTATATTTGATTACTGTTGTTTGACAACGACCCAAGCAACCCTCTTAGTGCCAGCGTAAAAGGGGTTTTCTGTTGAAGAGATGCCTTCGGTCTCGAGACAAAGGGATAGGGATGTTTGACTCTGCTTTTCTTTGCCTTTGGAAGTGGTAGGGATATTATCCAGATTTCCTAGTATCCCCATGGCGGCTTCCCACATGGTCTCGATATCATCGTCTGGATCCTGTGCGTCTGGAAGAATAGTATCTTCATTGGATTCAAGGCTTTTGGTAGACTTTGAGTCTCCGGTATCAAATATCTCGAAAAATTGGCGTTTCATATATTGAGACAACGGCTGGCGAATGGCGACCGAATCTTGAGGATATTTCCTCCTCATCATTTTGGCAATTTTAGCATAGGATTTTCCTTCTGAACCTCATTAACAATTGCCGATTCAAGAGCTTTAGTATTTCTCTTGATTATTTCATTAATTTGTTTGACTTTATCTTCTATAATAATTCCGGACCACCATCTATAATGGTATTGTCTTTTTAAGTAGGGTAAATGACCCTCGGTCCAATCTGTTTCCAAAGACCAAGTCCAGATCCATGGGATCTCCGTTTCAGCGAAGAAATAGATCAGGCAGAGACCTTCTACGATTTCTTCTTCATGGAGCTTAGAAATGACCGGATGATTTTCCAGCCAAGGAGAGTATAACTCTTGGATTGCTTTTGGTAAAATAATCAAATCCGCACCATAAGCAGCCCACCAATCGAAGAACCAAGTGGGTAAACCTTTATAAATGGCTTCTGGACATAGCTTTATAAGCCATGTATGTTTGTTCTTGGGATTTTGATATAAAAATATTTTATAAAAGGCTTCTTTATAATCCCAATAATTGAAGTAATATACCTCTTTGCTAGTGCTGGCTTTAACCAATGGTAATTCCTGATTAGGAGTAATTGCCCAGTTTCGAGGAAGTATAACCTCTTGTATGATGCATTTGTTAAAGTTAGGAGGAACTGAATGATTGTCATTGCTCCAGAAATGGGTTATTTCCATTCCCTTTTGTATGACTATTATTTTTAGCCAAGCCCTCGATTTTAAAGAGAGGGTAGGATAGTAGACAGAGTCTAAATATTTCTGTCTTAATCTTTCAGGTTCATTCATAGAAGGTATATCTTCCTTTTCAAGATATAAGACTATATCAGTCTTTTTCTTGGTAGTCCATTCAATGTCTTTTTTCACTATATTAGTGAATGGCTCTAGGTTATTTTCTTGGCTAAGCATATCATTTATGCCTTTATAAAAGGCTTCTTTATAATCCCAATAATTGAAGTAATATACCTCTTTGCTAGTCTTGGCTTTAACCAATGGTAATTCACGATTAGGAGTAATTGCCCGGTTTAGGAAGTATAACCTCTTGTATGATGCATTTGTTAAAGTTAGGAGGCTGAATGATTGTCATTGCTCGAAATGGGTTATTTCCATTCCCTTTTGTATGACTATTATTTTTAGCCAAGCCCTCGATTTTAAAGAGAGGGTAGGATAGTAAACGAGTCTAAATATTTACGTCTTAATCTTTCGAGTTCATTCATAGAAGGTATATCTTCCTTTTCAAGATATAAGACTATATCAGTCTTTTTCTTGGTAGTCCATTCAATGTCTTTTTCACTATATTAGTGAATGACTCAGGTTATTTTCTTGCCTAAGCATATCATTTATGCCTTTATAAAAGGCTTCTTTATAATCCCAATAATTGAAGTAATATACCTCTTTGCTAGTCTTTGGCTTTAACCAATGGTAATTCACGATTAGGAGTAATTGCCCGGTTTAGGAAGTATAACCTCTTGTATGATGCATTTGTTAAAGTTAGGAGGCTGAATGATTGTCATTGCTCGAAATGGGTTATTTCCATTCCCTTTTGTATGACTATTATTTTTAGCCAAGCCCTCGATTTTAAAGAGAGGGTAGGATAGTAAACGAGTCTAAATATTTACGTCTTAATCTTTCGAGTTCATTCATAGAAGGTATATCTTCCTTTTCAAGATATAAGACTATATCAGTCTTTTTCTTGGTAGTCCATTCAATGTCTTTTTCACTATATTAGTGAATGACTCAGGTTATTTTCTTGCCTAAGCATATCATTTATGCCTTTATAAAAGGCTTCTTTATAATCCCAATAATTGAAGTAATATACCTCTTTGCTAGTCTTTGGCTTTAACCAATGGTAATTCACGATTAGGAGTAATTGCCCGGTTTAGGAAGTATAACCTCTTGTATGATGCATTTGCTAAAGTTAGGAGGCTGAATGATTGTCATTGCTCGAAATGGGTTATTTCCATTCCCTTTTGTATGACTATTATTTTTAGCCAAGCCCTCGATTTTAAAGAGAGGGTAGGATAGTAAACGAGTCTAAATATTTAGCTAAATTTCGAGATGATATTCTCAACCAAGAATTCTTGCTTAGAGTTGATTGTAGCTCTGCTAAAAGTGTTATTGAAAAGATGTTAAAAATCTTGTGTCAAAGCAAATATTTGCTCGATGGCAAGAATTGGCTATGTATCAATTTCATGTTACACATATTAAGGGAACTTCTAATTCTCTACGACTTTCTCACTCGTGAATTCTTACGGGGTTCCCATGAGGTCCAAGAACCTCCTTTTGGGCGAGGGAGAGAATGCGACCATTCTCCAAATCATTCTCAAAGGAGTCATACTCCTGGCAATACTAATTCATGGCGTACTATTACCAAGAAAGGTAATCAAAGCAGCCCCTCGCAAGCCTTTTATAAAGGCATAAATGATATGCTTAGCCAAGAAAATAACCCAGAGCCATTCACTAATATAGTGAAAAAAGACATTGAATGGACTACCAAGAAAAAGACTGATATAGTCTTATATCTTGAACAGGAAGATATACCTTCCATGAATGAACCTGAAAGATTAAGACAGAAATATTTAGATTCTGTCTACTATCCTACCCTCTTTAAAATCGAGGGCTTGGCTAAAAACAATAGTCATACAAAAGGGAATGGAAATAACCCATTTCGAGCAATGACAATCATTAGGTTCCTCTAACTTTAACAAATGCATCATACAAGAGGTTATACTTCCTCGAAACTGGGCAATTACTCCTAATCAGGAATTACCATTGGTTAAAGCCAGCACTAGCAAAGAGGTATATTACTTCAATTATTGGGATTATAAAGAAGCCTTTTATAAAATATTTTTATATCAAAATCCCAAGAACAAACATACATGGCTTATAAAGCTATGTCCAGAAGCCATTTATAAAGGTTTACCCATTTGGTTCTTCGATTGGTGGGCTGCTTATGGTGCGGATTTGATTATTTTACCAAAAACAATCCAAGAGTTATACTCTCCTTGGCTGGAAAATCATCCGGTCATTTCTAAGCTCCATGAAGAAGAAATCGTAGAAGGTCTCTGCCTGATCTATTTCTTCGCTGAAACGGAGATCCCATGGATTTGGACTTGGTCTTTGGAAACAGATTGGACCGAGGGTCATTTACCCTATTTAAAAAGACAATACCATTATAGATGGTGGTCCGGAATTATTATAGAAGATAAAGTCAAACAAATTAATGAAATAATCAAGAGAAATACTAAAGCTCTTGAATCGGCAATTGTTAATGAGGTTCAGAAGGAAAATCCTATGCTGAAAATTGCCAAAATGATGAGGAGGAAATATCCTCAAGATTCAGAAGCTGCCATTCAGCAGCGTTGTCTCGAATATATGAAACGTCAATTTTTCGAGATATTTGATACCGGAGACTCAAAGTCTACCAAAAGCCTTGAATCCAATGAAGATACTATTCTTCCAGACGCACAGGATCCAGACGATGATATCGAGACCATGTGGGAAGCCACCATGGGGATACTAGAAAATCTGGATAATATCCCTACCACTTCCAAAGGCAAAGAAAAAGCAGAGTCGTAAACATCCCTATCCCCTTTGTCTCCGTGGGAGGCATCTCTTCAACGAAAACCCTTTTCTGGGCACTAAGAGGGTTGCTTGGGTCGTTGTCAAACAACAGTAATCAAATATAATTGAGTATACTGTGCTAATGTCACTTTCAATGCACAGTAAGATGTTTTTATTACGTGTAAAGTTAAGCACAGTAAGATGCTTTTGTATTATTATAACGTGTAAAGATAAGTCTTTATCAAAGCATAGTGAAGATGCTTTGTAAGTCTATAAATATAGCAGAGTCTGTAAAGGGTGAGATCATCGTTGTACAAAGAGTTTAAGAAATAAGAGAGAGCTAAGAGTGGAAGAAAACCCAGTGCTCGGTCTCGGGAAGTTCACACTGTAAGAAATCCATCTTTAGAATAAATATTATTGCTGTTGTTTGTGCTTGGATTTGGTTTGTGCTTGGATCCTGCTCTTTAGTATATGCATACATACACATATATAATATTATATATAACTATATATAACTAAAAGTAATATTTAACTATATATATATATATATATATATATATATATATATATATATATATATATATATATATATATATATATATATATATATATATATATATATATATTAGCTATTAGCTATGGATACATTACTGTTATACATATTGACTATGTCTACATAGATCTTGAGGGGGCATGGCCACCCCCGCTCCCCTAACTCGCCATTGATTTGATTCCACCCATAAGAGCCGACGACTATAACAATTAGCTACCATGGAAAAATCAACAGCTTACGTGTACAAGTTTCTCCAGCATCAGCACTTAAAGATTGTCTAATACTTATTAATATTGAAGGGTTTTAAACAATTTCCTGCTTAGATTATTTGCATGCCACTGTCACTAACTTCACAATGAAGTATACATTCCTTATTTCATTATATATGCTCAACTAACAGTGCAAGTAACGATGTCTATGTCAATTACCAAGAGGTTTTCCTGTAGTAAATAGTAGAGAGGGATATGCTTCAAGGGCAAGAGGATATCATTTCAGCTTGTCAAACGCTACCAAATATATAAAGCACACATTACCAAAAGATAGCTTGACTGTTGTGTGTTGATAGAGTGCTCAAAACCAAATTTCAGCTCAATCAACCCAACTAATAGAATCCCCTCCATCTACAATGATTCCAAATTGGTTCCTTGTGTCCAATCGACAAATTCAACTTAGCATTTACAAAGTTTTGACAATTGACATTGCATACAGACATACAGTTTACAATATCCAATTTAATAAACTGAAAAGAGTGAACATCATACCCCACACTAAAAAGCTCAGCAATCAAAAGAACAATATACCTCCAAAGAAACTAGTCCAGATATATAGAATTGTACATTTTTGTGATGGTTCTACCGAATAGGCTATTAAGATCACTTAAATAAAGCATTGAATTTATCATTACTGCTAAGCCTAAAAAACACTTCATGACCTCAAAATTCATATTTTGCGTAGTTCTTGGTGGTGCTTGATGTAAAATCAAAAATATTTTGGCTACATAAGCTTAATTTGTGATGATCAGCGAACTCATCAATTGGTTAAGTTAGAAAATGAATTGCAACAAGCTTCCCAGAATTGTTGTAAAACTTAGCGCCTTGAACCAATTCCTCCACAAACAAATTCCATTTTCCATGATTGCATATTAAGGGAACAATAACAAAATAGAAGGTTATATCAACATTTCGACAGAAGTTAAAGTTTCATTGTACCCTCTCAAAGATTTAAACCAGTTATGATCAGGTTATGAATAGCTACTCCTTTAGTGAAGCCAATCAAATACTTAACCACTCGGAATATTCCTCTCTGTAAATTATAGCAGAGCAAAAAGGGCTACCATGACTCAATAGAACCAATTGTCACCCTGAATTCCAAATTTTCCATGATTTGAAGTAACCAAATTGAGTATCCAGTATACACCATCAATTTAATTTTAGTCCAGTGTTGACTCGGTTCTAAGAGTGAGGAAAACTAAATCGAATAAAACGGAAAGGCTAACATCAAACCAGGAATTAAACTCCTGGGTTTGACCACTAGAGGTTAGTTTCACTCTTCTCATTTATCATGAATATTATTGAAATACGAACACAAAAAAGGAGTGAGATAGATTTTACGGCCTCCATGAAAAACTATGATAGTTATGTATAATAAAACGCAAGGAAAACACAAGCAGAATTATATGAGATGTCTCACAAAAAGAAGTAACAGTGATAGTTCCCCTGGTAAATGAACAAAGGTTAATCAAAATCTGTTTTCAAATAAAATCATCTTCCTCCTCAAGAAACTATGATCTTTTATTAAAGTGGATCCTATTGTCTTGACCAAATAAAATTAAACAACCATGAATCAGCCAAAAGCTACCAACACTTACCTACATCCAGAAAATGACGAACATTGGAATATTGTTGAGCACAGTTTTTACTTTAATGAGAAAAAAAGACCATAGCATATCTAAGCCACATTTACTCAAAACTGAAATGGAACTACTTGAACTTAAATATCGCCGCTAAAAAGTGAATAAAAGACAACTAATCAGTCAACAGGTATAGATCTACGAAATCAATCAATGTGGATCCATTCGACATCAGGTTGGGTTTTCCTTTCTTTTGGATTTGGTTTTGTTTTGGTCATCATTGTGTTTATATGTATTTTGAACCCGTGTATCTCTTACATGCAAACGCCCATGCATGAACACACACATGTATCATGGAACAGTCATTGAAACCTCATGGTACCCCCAATAACAGGATCCACGTCAACATTCCTAGAGCATTTGGTAGTTTTTAAATAAAAATCGTGAACTGAACTGAAAAAGTAGAATGGCTACCCTAAAAAGATCATGTTTAAAACCCAGATCCAATTTAAGAGAGTCATTTATGTTCACTTGTGCTTAAGATGTTTTTCTATGCCATAACTCTTAACGTACAAAAGACAATCCCACATCCTGCTCGTCAAAAACACATAACCTTGTATAAAAGCTCATAATACGACCATTTATTACTCCAGTCCTAGTCTCTGACATGCATTTTGTTGCATCGCCTTATGATCAAGAGAGAGTTTTCCGTCAGGAAGCTATAAGTTTCCTTTTATCTACGTATTAGAGGAGCCAGCAAATTAGTAATAAGCTCTTGCTTTATGTGTCTGCTTGTTCAATAAAGTTTACATCCTTGATTGCCATTTTTTTAAAGTAATCCTATTCATTTAACACAGGTCAATGGTTGAACTGAATGTTACCAAATAATACGGTTGATGTGAATTTGCAATAGTGCTTGGTATTATTATACAAGTAATGGATGTTGAATCGACAAACATCAACAACCAGTTTTATTTTGCACAATAACACATTTACATTTAGTTACTTAAACAGCACTTGAGCTTGTTTTGCATTTGAAAAACATTATCCTTATTTCTTATAAGGAAAGAAGTATCAATTTTTCTGGGTAAGTGATCGTAACCATTCTTCAAGTAAGTTAATACTGGAATAAAAACATTCATAGCGTAGAAAAAGTAGGCATGGTTTACACATTGTCTTGGATACAGAACATGTCTACCCTATAAAAACAGACAGAAGGTTAAAAAGAAATCCGTATTTTCATTTACCTTCATAAAGAACAATAATGACAGCTCATATACAGAAGTGATCTCATCATGTTAAAAAAGACCATAAAGTTCACAGCAATTTGCACAATATGTCATAAATCACATAATCAATGTTTTAAAAGGTAAGTCGCAATAATGAAACGCAATGCTGTCAAGAATCCAGGTCCTACCTGAATCTAGCTTTCCTATGTTCTTGGTGACTGACCCGCATCAGATCCAGCAGAAGAACTATCACTGTCAGAATCTGCAACATGCCACTTGGTTTAAGTTAAATTGACCCAACTCTCAAGAATTCAAAGCTCTAGTAATGAAATCTAACTTGCTACCTATCAAACCAAATAAGAAACCTAAAATGTCATAGGCAGATGGCTTCAATTTAAGTTGGGGTGAACTTTATACACATATATCCATATAGCATATCTAAAAAGGAATGATATCTAGATAGCATATTACCACTAGAGGAAGATCCAGAGTCACTACTCGAGCTACTCGAACTACTTGACCTACTTGCATTATCTCCCTTCTTTTCACCTGCTTGTGGTGGAGAGGAAGCCGCGTGCTTTTCATCAACCACTGTTTTCACAAATTAACCACACATTCCATGACATGGGTTAACAACAAATCAATGTTGAAAAAAACAATAACGCATAACGTAACGCTTATTTAATGTTAAGGGTTATGGAAAAAACGCAAAAAAACGTAACGCATAACGTAGGTTATATTGTTTACTAATCATTTAGATATTCTATAAATATAAATAATTTATAATGACTTTATTAATTAGAATCATCAAAATTTTCAAACACAGCATCATAATTGTCAAATATAGAAATATAATATCGCAATTTCTTAATAAAAGTTAGTCATACGTGACCAATAACCACTCCAAAAAGCATCATCAAATGATCAAATATGTTAATTTTAAAGCAATTAAACAAGTCTTAACAAAATCAAACACTTTCAAGTTTCAACTTTCAAGTTTCAAGCTGTAATAAACCCTACAAGATGAAATCATCATCCTCTAGATCTCTCACAAAACAACTAAGTGTTCTCCTGAAGTGATTGGGTGTTGACTAGATTAGAATAACTTGGACTAATTAACTGCAATTCATTGTAAATAACTTTAACATAAAATAAATTTAATGAAAAATAAAAAAATAAAACCTTGTTACCTCACTAGAAAAGACTCAAAAAGAGTTGGGATTAATTAGATCTGGACGGTGGAGAATGATCCACGTATCCAAATCTGATACATAATATAACCCAAAAAAACTTAGATTTTAAAACCCTTAACATAACGCTCCATAAAACGCATTTTATTGGGTTTTTTGGACCGTTAAGTGCACTATGCGTTTTTTGCTTGTGTTATGTAACATTTTGGTCCCGTTAGGTAATGAAACGGGTTATAACGAGTTACAAAACGGGTTTTTTAAAACATTGCAACAAATAGCAAGATATTAGGAAAAAGTACAACAATATCAGGCAAGTTGAATTAAGTTACCTGTCCTGCTCTCTGTTGGCGCTTCTGCAACTACAGCATCAGAATTCTGCTCAAATGAGGAAAATGTAAATCTAAGTAACTCTACAAACAAAAAGAAGACCTCTTATAAAATATCATTCAATCACCATACCCTTTCCTGTACCATTTCTTGCCCTTCATGTTGCTGATTATCCGCCCTTGACTGAAGTGCAAGCTCTGCCTTCCTCTTGTTCTTGCTTAGACTCTTCTTATAATTGGTCACAAACCTATCAAGCTCCCAAAGAGTCTCAGTATCAACACTATCTATATCTACCTCAATCTCATCATCATGCTGACTCAGTGATGAGTTCCTCTTCTTGATAATCTGCACCACATTATCCAGTTTCTCTGGAGGAAGATTTTGCAAATTATTGCTCAGTTTTTGCTTCTCCTCAAACGTCATATCCCTCTTATGTGGGTCTTTAGCCTTTGGCTTCTTAAGCGCTGGAGGTCTTCCAACATGTGGGGTATAACTAACTGGCTTCGTTTTTGAGTCTACTGACATTGGAGGAACCGTTGAATCGGATCTTTCAAGAACTCTCTTTGTATCAATAGGCGGTGGCTTCTTAGATGAAACAGGCGGTGGCCGTGGAGACACGAGGTAAGTGTACTCAGCCTCTATCGCTGGCCACCGCTCCTCAAACATCTGCAATAGCTGCTCGGCCATAATATGCACATCCTGGCCTTTGGGATTGTAAGTCATCGCATTCCTAAATGTCAACCTCACATCCTCTGCAAACTCCTCTGGGGTCTTGTACCAATTCTTGCTAAGCCTAGACTTCACAGTACCAAGATCCATCGGCTGCTTAATGATGGTATAATAATCGTGCAATCCTAGTGCTTTAACATCAACTGGAGTATTAAACACCCACCCGTGTTTATGCTTCATCAGCTTTGAGAGCAGAGAGGCACAACTTTTGAAAGCTTGACTAAAGAGCTTGCTATCAACCATGGCCACCTTGTTTCCATTGGACTTGGACTTCTTATGACTGTGAGAGTCTGCAGGTGGGAATTTATCTTTAGCTAGAAGGAAATCTGAGTTCCTGTAGTACTGATTGGCTTTGGGAGTCCTCTTCTCCTTCTCACCTAAGCCATTATCCGGCACCGACACGCTGAGCTGACGACGGAGCGAGGCATTAGAACCCGCCTCCGAATTCGCCGGCCGTGACTTTTTGGCGGGTGCTGGAGTAGTTAGGGCAGCATCGCTAGCCGAGAATTGGGAAAGAGTTGGAATTGTACCTCCAAAGGCGGCAGCTTGATTATTCTCTCGGGACTCAAACTTCCTCACGAGCGCGCGAACCTGGTCCAGCTCAGCTGTGAGCTTTCGTCGAAGATCCCGGACCTCGTTCTTAGAGCGAGAGGCGAGGCTGATGGTGACGAGGCGACGCTGGCCGTTGGCAGGGTTAGGGCGGCGATTGAGACTGGATGAATCATCGTCGGAGGCGGCGGAGGGAGGAAGAGGAAGCTGAGAGGACTGATGGAGTGACGAATCGCCGCCATCGCCGGCGTTGGCGGCAGCTGCAGCTAGGGTTTGGTTAGGAGAGGGCTGAGGAGGTTTAGGGTTCAAATTGAGAGAGGATTTCGAGCCCTTGTTGAAGGATTTGCGAGTGTAGACTTTGCTAGAGTCGGCCCAGCGGTGCTTTTCGCGGGAACCGTCGTTGCCGTTGCCTCCGCCGCCGCCGAGAAGAGGTCCAGAAGCCATTCATGAAACAAAGGGAAGGAAACCCTAGATTTGAGAGGAGCTGGGGTTTGATTGAGGGGGATTTCGATCGGTCAAATTGGGAGCTAGGGTTTGGAGAGAGGAGGAGGAGGAGGAGGAGGCGATAGAGGATTCGTCGACTCTCGAGTTTTATTAGAGTGAGGCGCTCGTCTTTTTCTTACAGCGTGCAGGAGTGGTGTAGAGAACAGTGGGATGACGCAGTGGTCCGCAGCATGTGAGAGTGGGGCCCGCTGTCTTACGAGACGTGGATAAATTTGGTTGGAAAGGAAGTCTGTGGTGTGGGTTGAGGAGAGCGGGTGATGGGAAGCATACGGCAATCTTGAGTTGAGATGAAGTGGCGTGACGGCACCGTGACGACGTTTGGGCATCAATTATGTTCGTGATGCTCGTTGTTAGAGGTCGGAAGAATCCGGAGATGCTCTCAGCTGGTCTTCTGTTTTTAAGCGAGAACGGGGTCGTTAAAACTAACGGCTAAGTAATTAATATTCAAAATAATAATAGTTATTATTATTGAAATTTCAATTGGTTTTCTGTTCATATAGTTGTAATAAATAGTACTCTTTCATTTACATATTTCATCTGCTTATGAGTTGTTTTATGTGGTCTTCCATCACCCACTGTTCTATATATATATATATATATATATATATACATATATATATATATATATATATATATATATATATATATACATATATATATATATATACATATATATATATATATATATATATATATATATATATATACATATATATATATATATATACATATATATATATATATATATATATATATATATATATATATCGTCTGGCTCTTATAAATAAATTAATAATGCATAGACTACATATAGAATTATTTGTGTTAGTTATTAGCGGTGAAATCAATATTTTCTTTTGTGGATCAAAATACAGTTATCATACTACAACACTCAAAAAGGGTCAAATATGATAATGTACATTAAATTTTCATATGTATGCAAGTGGGTGAAATAAGAACTGGGATAGATGCTTTGTAGATAGACAGTTTCATAAATACTCAAATTATTTCGATAAACTAACCCTTCGTATGAATCAACGTGCTCAATCTTCTAAGGTTGATTGTAGTTGGTTTTTTCATAATCGTAAACTACAAATTCTAACATGTTTGAAGACCAAAAAGATTAACAATGCGCTATAGATTATACAAGTTCACATGTGTAAAACTTAATCAGTTTGGGAGAATCTCATTTTATCATCCCCTTAGAAAATGCAAAACGGCATTAAAATATGAGCCTCGTTTCTTGATTAAATGCAATTTTGAATAAATACAATAAATCACTTAAAAATATGAAATATTATTCAGATTGTTACAACTCTGAATAAAGAAAACTGTGGAAGTATAAGTTAATGATAATCATGTAGGTGATGAGAATATAAGAAAGAGCTCAATGAAGATGCTCCTATTTGAATTCAAACCCAATAAATAATCTGAGAAAAGGGGGAAAAAAGAAAGCTTTTGCGTTGATTGTGGATGGACAAAAATCAAATTAACTAAGCTTTTAGGTGTGAAGCTTAGTCTTTTTTATCCACATACCCAAAACTTAACCATTAAGTAATTCTCATCCACTGACCTACAATTCTTTTACCTTATACAATACACTAACTATCAATAAGTATATAGCATGGTTAGTTATTTCAGGGAATGTAATGAAATTCCGGATCATTGGTTGATGAATCATATATTTTTGTGTTCTCTTTCGATCTTTCAATTAGTGTCTAGTAAAAGATATTATTTGCATTCATTGAGTAGTGAAAAGAATAATCGATTCATATGTTTTGTTGTGGCAATGTTGTATTTTAAGAATGTTTTTAAGCAATGTGTATACATGCATGTTTTAATCCTAACAAATTGACTGCCATACTTTTAAAACGTTTTTAAGGCATGTATATACATGTATGCTTCCATCCTAACAATTTATGCATTTTAAATGATAAATTATATGACTTAAATGAATGGATGACGGGAGGGAAAAAAAACTAGACTAGCACTCATATATCTAATAGTTCAAAGCTTAAAAATCATTACGAGTCAAGATTACATATTTTTTTCAACCTTATGCACACAAATAAATATATAGACATGCATATTTTCAGTTAAAAAATATAGATTTTCATTAGTATGGATTCTATCAGAACTGTCCCCATAGGAGTGAGGTGATTTACATTATTGATTCAATAGCTATAATTTCTAAACTAACCCTCTAATCACCCGTAAATTGTATAGATCACCCCATTCTATAAGGTATTCTGATAGAATCCTTACTCAATTTTCATAAGCACATGATATTTTAACTACACAGAGCTAATATGGCTGTATGAACCAATGCCTGCTAAACCAAAAATCCACAAGACTTTTTGTATAAGATATGCCTCCCATAATACGTATATTTATATTTTAAACACTACTTTTACATTTTAAAATATACTTTATTCATGAAAAGATTAATGCTTCTGGTTAGATCTAGCAGATAAACATGAGATCTTTCATACGTTTCAATATTGTCTGTTTCTGAACAAATTTGTTTTAGCAACTTTGTCTAATAATATAGCAAGAGACAAAAAGAAGGCAAAAAATTTGTTCTTTTTCTCTTTTAGGGTGTTTTTAAAGTATAGATAAGAACTTAGTTTGCTTTAATATGCATGGCTGAATTTAGTCTAATGGCTGAATTTATTCTAATGTCTAAATGATGATGTGAATACAATGCAGATATATGAGAGTGTGAAATGCGACAGTGTTAAAAAATAAGATTACAATAAGAGAGGGCTATTTTTCTGTTTCTACAAAAACTCAATAGCATCATAAAAGACTCACCAGCAATTTCACAAATAATTTGTAATTAGCTCTCAAATTTTCATAAATGAAAATTGACTAGGAAAAGAAAGCTGATTTCAGAATTTCCAACCCCTCATTAAAAACGTTAATTTATGAAGGTGCACAATATCAAAATATAGATTTGTGTGGGGTTAACATGAAAAGAACCATCCCGCAAAACGATCCCTCGAGCTCGGAGCAGTGCGGTTGCTGCCTCCGATTGAAAGGCGAGAAGGGCAAAAAGAGCGCAAGATAGCATCGTCTCATGGACGGCAGCTCGCCGGAGCTCTCTCGGCCTCCGGGCTGGGAAGAGTTAGTTCCAGAACCTTCTATTCCTTCTTCTTCTTCTCCCACTATTCCAGGTTCTCTCTTTCCCTATTCCCCCTTTGTTCTTATTATTACTCCTACTTTGTTATTTCAACAAACACTTGGTGCTCGCATAAAACTGGGACATAAACAAGGGAAATTTATTCTCGTTTTTAACCCTTTTAATTCTCATTTTCCTAATTTCCGCTGGTTTTTTTTATGGGAATTTGCCATTTCTTTTCTAAATATCCCTTAACTTCGAGATAGTCAGTGAACCGATATCTTTGATTTGTTTGGGGAGCTTGCCAAAGTACTGATTTTTGGTTGAAATAACAAAGATATCGGGGCGGAAAAATATTAGCTAGAGCAGAAATTGCTTGGAATCTGGTGCAATTTCACCCAAAAAAAAAACCCATAATTTTGGGTGCTTAAGTTGTAGAATTTATATGGGTTTTGATGTACACCTGTGAAGGTACTTTTGATTTTAGGGGGAAAATCATATATGGAACCATATGGTAGGGCATGAATTCACAATCCATCCAATTTGTGATGGAGGAATAAGTCCTTGTATCTTAGCTAGGTTGCAATTTTAAGGTGCTTTTAGCACAAATAAGTTTTAACTATCCCTTTACTTGACAGATAAATTGCACATTCATTTGTTCAATAGTTTGAGTCTAACATGATGGGTTTAAGCCCAGGTCTCAAAAGTCACAACTATGTATGTGTGAGAATGTTGAGATTTTGGTATTTAGATTAGCTTAGCGTCTCAACTTCCCAGAAGAAAGGGTAAGTGCCCATTTGGATAACGGAAGTACTGGAAGTAAAACATAAATCAAAGAAGGAACTTTTAAAATTTTGAAGTAAGAAGTAGCGGAAGTAATACTTTTCTTGTTTGTTTCACACATTTGTGGAAGTAGTGAAAGTAGTACTTCTTCCTCTTCATTGACTTTTCTTGTCTGGATTGCCATTGAAGTAGAAGTTGTAGTTGATATACGTACACAAGATGGTGAGATACCTCCGTTTTCACCATTAAAACTCAAACAAATATTTTATCCAACTAGTTAATGCTACAGGTGTACTAGCTTGATCGATCTTATTATAATGATCAAAGGACTTATTTGAATCATATTTGATTGTAGCTAATGGCTTAACGCAAGCAAAAGAGTAAAACAAAATTGTTTGTGCAATCACAGAAAAATCAAGTAATGATGTATACTCAGGAATTAGACGAGCATAGTATTTAGGCCAAGAGAATTTATCTCATTTTATTCAAATATCTGATTTTGAATGCTTATAAATTCATAAGATCCCAAGCCTATTTCTTTATTTCGCTAAAGAGTGAAGGGGATGGTGAAAATATGGAAAGAGAGAGAAGATATTTGGAGATTTTAGAAGGGGAGAATATCTACAAAAAAAATCTAATTTTATACCTAACTTGAAGCTCATTTCATCTACTTAAGAAGTAGAGATGCCACGTAGGCGACTCGTCACCATTTAAGGAAATAGCGGAAGTTGCATTTTCAGAGAAATAAACATGTTTTTTACTTGGAAGTAGGAGAAGTAGCATTTACTTCCTTTACTTCCGCTACTTCATAGCTACTTCAATGTAAATAAACAGGCCCTAAGTTCAAGGACATAGCTAGTCCTTAACTTCATCTGGTTATTACTTCTCATTGTCTCATACTTGATTATTCATTGTCTCGAATCATGGGTCAATTATGTGCCACATATCACAGATTTCTACCCATCTTATTTGTTACCGAACCTACAGCGAGAACTTGTTAGCATCTTTAAAGGTCCAATCAGGATCTATGATATTTATATTGGAAAAATTTTCCACTTAGGCTCTTTAGTTTTACCCATGCCATAGTTGAATGCAATTTGCTGCAAAATGTACTGTCTTTTTCTTTCTATACACTCTCCCTCTCTCTCAAATCGAAGAGAATCTAGAAGTTTTGCGTTTTTGTTGAATGAGATTGAACCGCTTCAACAACAAAATATGTTGGTTTTTCTCAGGTGACCTTCTATGATTTAGAGCAGACAATTTTCTTTTCGTACTTTGGTTGGTTTCAAATTCAGCACTAACTGAGAAGGCGTTCTTCAGTTTGAAGCTGGTCATAAGACTTTTCTTTAATCGAATTCATGGAGATGTGTTCCATAGTAGATGTCATTTCGATAGTAAAAGGTGTAGATAAGGTGTAGATAATGCTAATTTTTATTAGGTACAGGATGATATTAATTTGATGTTATTATTTCTATGCACATTTATGAACAATTTGAAAACTTAAATTGCCTGTTATTTTATTTTTGACGTGGGTGTTAAAATGTGTGTTTGGAGTTGCCATTTAATTCCTGGAAAGGGAATAGAATGAACTTCCTATTAACATATATTGAAGCTTCAACTAAGAAAATATATGTTTGAAGCTAAAAGGAAAATATTTATCCTATCCGGTTACAAGACAATTATTCGTGCAAGTGAAGTTTTCCTTAATGAGCACGGCAGAAATAAGATAAAAGGTTACACATACTATATTGCTAAACCTAGTAGCTACCTCAAGACATTAGTATCAGAAAAATAAATATGCAATCCTGAAGTGGCATGAGAATATTATGATTTGCTTTGTAAAGCATACTTCATGCTATTGGCATGAACCTAGTGGGAAGGTTTCCTATTTTCCAAGTCTAATCATCAGTGCCACTCTCTCATAAAGCAATCACAAACCAAGGAAATTGCTCTTACCGTAATGTCAATTACACATGTTAAACTTATTGAAAAAAAGGTCTCCAAGATCTAAACATTTTCTTCTTGGAATTACTTTGTTTCAGATTTTTTACAGATCGAACTTTGGATGAACGCATTATTCTATACGTCTCCAAACTCTTAAGAGAATCTGGGCAGCTTGCAATCTATATTATATTTATTATTTAAGTAAAGGCAGCCTTTTTGGCTGTGAATCTGGTACCAAATTAGAGACAGTTACCGGGCTGTGAATCTGGTACGAAATTAGAGGGTTAATGAGTACAGTTGGCCATGCCATTTTGTTCCATCATTCAATTTGAGCATTCTAAATTCAAAATTGCACTCCATTGTCTAGCGCACATTTGATGAAATGATGCCGTGACAATGGCAAAATCAGGTTGGAAAGTTGGCAGTGAGAGAGTGACTCTTCATATAAGTTTGAGTGTTTAATTTGATGAGGCAAGAGTTTCTACTTCTCTTTGTCGATGATGGATTCTGTTGCCATTGCTTGGGTTGTATAACTCTTAACTTGCCAAGCTTGCATCCATTTACTTTTTCAAATTTTCTTTTTAATCATGATGGTTCTGTTTCATCTATATTAATCTTCAGTTCTTATTTATCGTTAATTTCTGATTACATGATTATCTTTGCCATAAATACTGACCGAGTAAAGGAAACTTACAGACACAGTAAACTCTGAGAAGTGCATGAGCAGCTTCACCGGAACTTCCCCTCCACCTGGCTGGGACAACATTGGCTCTCAGTCTAATCCTCATCCAATTTCTGAAAATCTAGAGAAGATCATTGACAGGCCCCTAGAAACTTCTATACCACCAAGCTTGGAGACCCTTGGCTCTCAGTCTAATATTCACCCAGTCTCTGAAAACCTAGAGAAGATTATACACAGCTCCCCAGAAACTTCTATACAATTACGCTTGGAAACCCCTAACTTGACACGTAATCCCCTCCCATATTCTGTAAACCTAGAGAAGGGCATGGCCAGCTCAGCGGAGACTTCCCCTCCACCGGGCCGAGAAAATGGCGGGTCTCAGCTTAGTCCTCTCCCAGGTTCAGCAAACGTAGGAAAGGGTAACTGCAGCTCGCCGGCAACTTCTGCACTTCTTGACTCGAAAAGCACCAATGCTCAGCCTAATCCTCTCCCAGGTTCTTCAAACCCAGAAACGAGTGTGGGCCGCTCTCCTGAAACTTCCCCTCCTCCTGGCTGGGAAAATGGTGGGTCTCAGCCTAGTCCTCTCCCATGTTCAGTGAATGTAGAAGAGAGTAACTGCAGCTCCCCGGTAACTTCTGCACCTCCTGGCTCGGATATCACCAACGCCCAACCTAAACCTCTCCCAGGTCCTTCAAACCCAGATAAGAGTATGGGCAGCTCTCCTGTAACTTCCCCTCAGCCTTGCTGGGAAAATGGTGGGTCTCAGCCTAGTCATCTCCCAGGTTCAGTAAATGTGGAAAAGAGTAACTGCAGCTCCCCAGTAACTTCTGCACCTCTCGGCTCGGAAATCACCAACACTCAGCCTAATCCTCCCCCAGGTTCTTCAAACCCAAAGAAGAGTACAGGCAGCTCTCCTGAAATTTTCTCTCCACCAGGCTGGGAAAATGCCGTGCCCCAACCTAATCCTTCCCCAGGTTTGGTCTGCTGCTTTTCCTTTTTGATCTATGTACATGAAAGATAAAAGATATTAGTTTACTTGTAGCACAGGAGAAAAATCGATGAAACTTGGATGTCATTTTCTGTAATAACGTCTCAATGACATGATAATGGTTGGTGCAACTACTCATCGAAGAGAACATAATGTCACAGGCCTGCTAAAGCTAGAGAAGAACATGGGTAATTCCCCAGAGACCAGGGGACCACCTAGCTCAGAAGTGATTGCTTCGAAGTCTGCTCCTCTTCTTCCAGGTTATCTATCATTTAGTTGTTTCTTTGTATTTCTATTTCATAAAAAGATATCATTACTAGTATGTTGCCAAAGCGTTAGCAAGTTAGCTAATACTGATTATTCTTGTTTATCTATAAGTTTTACTTGCATGTTGCACTATCCTAATTGCTATTAGTACTTAGTGAAGGGAAAAAATGATGCCCCACAGCCCCAGATTCTCTAAATAGAGAGGAGCGTTCTCTGCTCATGGGAGACACCACTGTCTCCTGTCTGGGAAAAAGTTGGTTCATAACCTAATCTTGAACCCTTCGTCTTCCAGGTTACTTTTCTATTACTCGTTAATTGTGATTTCTATATAAGAGATAATGTCTCGCTAATGAAACTATTGCAAAGGCAACAAGAAATTTATGGATCTTAGCATTCATCTCTGAGCTATTTTTCAGTAACACGTTTTTGGCTGTGTAGAACAGTGGAATGTAATGACTTTGTATGTTAGGTTCTTGCTTTTTAACTGTAATAAGCTATTCATTGTGTAATTTCTTTCTTTATGTTTATCTAAATTTGATAAATGATCCTCATATATTTTGTTTATAAGTACTATGTTTTGTTATTACGTGAATGTTATCATAGTTTACTTTATACTGAAAGATATCAGAATGTGGTTTCGGTTTACTTTTCATAACAAATAGAAAATGGGCCATTAAATACTATCTTTGAGAAGAAAATTACATTTCTGTTGTATCATTTTGGTTAATATCTTCTTGCAAGCTTGGATGGAATGCCAAATGTCATACATCAATTTCCTTATATCATGTCAAACATCAAGCTACCTTTGGTTGTTGTATCATCGTGGTAACTTGTTATTGCTAATTTGAAAGAACACCTAATATTACACATCGATATCCGTTTAGATTTGTTACACTTACATCCAATTGTAGCTTGATATGCATCCCTATTATGTATGGATTCTGGAAGCCTGATAGTATGTGGGGAACATTCAGGATGCATGACAGCTTTAGTGTACCTTGTATTTAAGTTTTTGGAGGTAATGAGGTCACTTCTTCATGTCCTGTTCTGTTTATGTTCTTCTAAGGCTTTCAACTTTGCAGTGCATGGCGTATATAGGGATAAGGCCTGAGACAGAGAAATCTACAGAAAATGGACAAAAACAATGCCTTCGAAGAATGCTATCTTTTTTCTTCAATTGTAAATGAAAGCTCTTTGAGAAAGCATCTCTCCTTTTAGACAGCATTCCTTTTACCTCCTGAAGGGACTATATCTACTTGGGCATGTTCCATTTCCAGTTCTGTTCCATCGTCATTTATTCTATCACATTCTTAAAATAGATCTGATGGTATAAAAGTGTGGAAGTGATAATTTCATAGCAAATGCAGTGTAATCTTGGATAATATATTTCCATTTATTACCTAGTTAAGGAGCCTCTCTTCAATAAAAAAACAGTTTAGTTGAAATTTAAAGCTGTCTCGTAGAAAATAATCATGATACATGAACAATATAATTGTTATATCATCCTACGTATGAAGTAAACTAGGAGATTTCAATAAATATTGACATTAGCTCTAGGCATGGTATTAAATATCGGATATATCGGAAATATCGGACGACCAAAATCCATATCAGATTGCGGAAATCGGGGATATATCGGGGATATGTAAAAAATATCGGGTTGTCATATCGGATGATGATTATATACAACATAACAGTGTAATATGTAATCTAAACATATCTATTGTATTCTAAACATAAGAAATTGCATTATAATTCATGAAACAGCCCAAAAGTCAAGACAAACTCAAAAAACAACACAACTGACCGATTTTTGGGGTTTTTCCGATATATCAGCCGATGTATCCGTTATATCAGCTGATATATTGGCCGATATATCCGATATATCGGAAAAACCCCCAAAAATCGGAAACGATATATTTTCATGAATATTGTCTCGGAATCACGTCAAACCCGATATATCGGCCGATATATCGATATATCGGCCGATATTTAATACAATGGCTCTAGGATATCAATATTTGAGATCGTCTCTGCATTAACACCATATATTTTCTTTGAGACGTCTATAATTCATACAGCCACTATTGAGGAAGAGGAAGTATGCCTGTTGCCTACATTTCTAAATGCTTGCTTCATGACACATAGATAAGCTCATTGTTCTCTTCGTCTTTATTGTAGTAAAGAAAGCTGTTGTTATGTGCTTGGAAAGAATGTCCACATTGTGTGTCTGACTGTCTGTTAACTGGTCTAGGATACCTTCATGTGTTTTGTATGGTTATGCAAGCAATTAAACTTTTAGAAGCCTTGTATAACCTTACTACATAATGGACCTTATTTTCTTGTGTTCAAATTGATTAGTTACCTTCTGGGCCTTATGAGTAGTAATTGGAGTATTAAAACCCTTGTACGATCTGTCTAATTTCTATGTGTGTGATTTTACAGATGCTCTGTTGTGTCAATTTCTCTGCTGAGTTGGTATTGGTATCAACCATTTTCTATCTTAAAAAGAAAGATCGTCTGCTATGCTAGAGGGGCACACTCATGAAGTTGATCATTTCGTATTGATCTAACCATATTTATAAACTCCGCAATTAAGTGTATTGAAACATCACAAGTTCTTCAGCATATTCTCCTGCTTCCTAAATCAAGTGCTTATGATTGTCACTTGTTTGGCATTTTTCCACATATATTTTGCATGCTTTTCATAGGTATGGAGAAATTAAGTGCAGTGCTGCTGTTTTCACTTCTTCTTGCATGCTGATGATTGTTTTTCATTTATGAGCACGTGTACTTATGGTTGATCATAGCATTATTGCAGTGGCATGGGATGTTATGATTTTGAGGTTTAATTTATCTAGCAATTCAATCTGTGAACAGTTGCCATTGATATAAGTGCTTACACTAAAATAGCACTTGAGGCTGGTACTTAAAGAGGTCACGCTTACCACAAGTAATTAAGAGATCTACACAGCTGCGTATAGAATACTGGAATGGTAAGGAAAATATTAAAGGAAGAGTGACGAGAGGAATAAAAAATAAATGAATATACAGTTGCTCTGTCATCCGTTACCAGTTGTCTATTACAAACGCTGCATGCAATCCCCAGCTTGGGATCTTCTAGACCATTACTAACTGTGCTATCCTTGGAGTACATTATATTTTATAACGATGTTATACAACATATGTGGTTAACTAGGAAATGAAATGATTGTATTGCATTCTCCATGAAATAACATATCTTTCTTGATGCAGAAGTGGGTCAGATGGTATGTGGAAGTTGTCGTCAGTTGCTTTCATATCCTCGGGGAATCATGCATGTTAAATGTCCATGCTGCCAGATAATTAACTTTGTACTGGAAGGTATGCTCTCACCTTTTAATATCTGAAGAATATTATTGCGCAAAGTTTCTATCGTTGCTGCCTTTTTGGTGCTTCTCCTTCCCTAATACACAATCTCAAATCATCATCTACCTTCCTTATCATTTCTTCCGAAAGTTCATTTTGGAAATTCTATAACTACTAAGATAGGAAAGCTACATTATTTTATTTATATAATAGACATATCCAAACTGCAGCTTCCTCCCAACTCCTAGAATTTTTGTTTCTTTCAACCCACAAGCTTATTTGTTTCAATTGTGCATGTAAGCCCAATTTTTTTCCCACAAGTTTTTCTCTGAAACTTTATTTTGCATCAATGAAGTTCTTGTGGTGTGGTCTTGTTTTAGCGCTTCCCTTCTCTATGCACAGTTTTTATTTGTTATCTACTTTGTCCTTGTCATCCTACTTGAGATATTTTATAATTGGGTAATCTTTTTCTTGCATGAGAAGTATAATCGCGAAATGTTTCATATTGGAGAACATTCAAAGACGGCTTTCGTGAATGTATCTTCATATCCTTACCGTATAGTTATGTGGCCCCATTGAGAGATATAAGGTCAATTATATGGCAACAATGCGGTTCTTCTTATCTGCAACAGGACCCTTGAGGTTTATGCTGAAGTAGAGTGAAACGTGTCATAAACATTTGGTTTGTTTTTTAAAACTTTAGTCATCTCCTTAGATATTTAATTTTGATTGGGAAAGGCTTTAGTGAGGATGGTCATATCCTCTTCTTCACGTTATTGTCTTGCATTACATCTATCTCCGCATTCATGTTCCATTGGTACCATTATTTTTCCTTGTTGCATGATGATGATGCAGTCCATCATTCTTAATATGTTTATGTGCCAGTGTGCTGGTTTCCATAATTTGAAAGTTTTTTTTTTTTTCCTTTTCTTATTGCATTCAAATTAAACAAAGTTTGCATGTACCAACATATGATCAGAATAGGGTTAATTGTGGATAGACTGCATGTGCTATCACCCAATTGTGGATAGACCCTTGTAGTTCTATTGTTGAGATAGACCCCTGAGTGAGTTTTTTCTCTTTTACCCTCAGAGAAAGAGAACTCTTTTTCGACAAATAGACCTCCTGAGGATAAAATAGTCAAAAAATTCACTCAGAGGGTCCACCTGCAACTATAGAACTACAGGGATCTATCCGCAATTGGTCGATAGTGCATGGGGTCTATCCACAAGTAACCTATTAGAATACCCACACTCTTCCATTTATATTCTCTTCGTTTTCTGTTTATTATTATTATCATTACTATTTTTTACTTATTGATGATATTTATGTGCAGAACATCAAGTTGGTAATGTAAAGTGCGGGAAATGCCGAGTGTTGCTGATGTATCCTTATGGAGCTCCATCTGTAAGATGTTCCTCATGCCGTTTCGTGACCGAAATTAGAGTAAGATGCTCCTATCTTTATGTTGTGATCATTCATTCACTTCAAGCACGCTCATCTATAAGCATGAGTTGTAAATATTCTACCTATAAGCCACAACAGGTTGTGTATGCATCTCACCTCATAATATTGCACTTAACTAGAACCATTTGTACCTTACTATAGCACCACACTTCTCCACTCTCAATGTCCTAGTCCTAGCCAACAATCCGGAACCAATAACACGCCCTTAAAGTTTTCTTTTTCGCAATATGCCACTGTTATGGCATAATGGCAGATTGAAATTAATTGAATCGGCCTTCTTTCTACCAGTAAACATTTTTTCTATTAAAGAGGATAATTTGGTAACGTCCCGTCTTCCATTACTTCCATAGCTGGGGCATATTGGTAATATCCAGTCCACCTGGATGAATTATGCTCTTCCCCTCTCTGACCCCACACACGTGGCATGAACCTGCTGGTAAGTAATTTTATTTTTCTGAAAGGCTTCTTTCCATAATATATGGATTGTCTGAGCTGATAGATACCCTCCTTGGAAAGTTTTTGCTCCTTGAAACTTTGAAGTGAATGTAGTTTCCTACCTGGTAAACGATAAATAAATGGAGAAGCATTGTTGAGGTACGGTTTTTGCTGATGTAGGCCTTATTCTGCCCTTTTAAGAAGTGAATTTAGAGAAGGAAAGTGCCCCAGGTATTTTAACTTATTGTTTTATAGGACAAATTAGTCTTCTAATTCAATAAGTAAACCTCCTTACAAGCGCAAAAAAATAAGTTGGAAAATCCCATTATATTTTTTCCAACTTGTAAGGAAAAAGTAAATAAATAGAGGTTACTAAACAGGATCTTGGACGCTTACAAGTGAAAACACGCTTATAATTTAAAATAAGTCACTTCCCAATAATACCTCTTATTTGAGTGGGTGTAGGGAGGAATGCATATTTCTTTCGTTTTTTTCTTTTTTTTTTTTTTTTTTTTTTGGGGTCAGGAAATACATATTTAAACACTTTCAAACTCATCTGTTATGCACTCTGTAGAGTCAAAAGTTTATCATTTATATTTAAATTTTCAGTAGTTTATCACTTATATTTAAAATTTCAGCAGTACATTGATTGGATCCTATCACTGAAGTGTATGCCTTCTGTTTATTTGGATAGGCTGTCTTTATTGAAATTGTGTTTCTTTGTTATGGTCTTGTTAATTTCTCCAACAAACAAGTTTTTCACTAAGCTTGTTGTCTTACAGGACTATAAAACTCACTTATACGCATCTTATCTCTTACAGGCACATAATGTTCGTCCACCACTTTCTGTTCAACAGGGCAGATACGAGCCACCACCTCAGAATCACGTGCACTAGAATCAAATGAGATATCAATTGCTATGCTCTAGCAACAGAAGGGTAAAAAAAAGTTGTTCTTAAAGGATAGGATCACTGGAAATTTGGAGACAATTTGATTAGTTCCCCTGGGATGCGAATTTGGCAAACAGCCGTCAACAATTTTGTGGGAATGATCGTTGTGTGCACCTAAAGATGTTGAGTGAATACAATCAGTTTTACTAGGAAGTTGATTTTACGCGGTCTACATGTGTGCTTGAAAGAGCTTTTTATCGAACTCTTTGGAGGATGTTAAAGTGCCCAAACAAGTTACCAGAAACATCAGATTCGTGATGCTCGCTCATCTAACTAACTAGCAATCATGCTGAACTATGTATTTTCTGATGTATTATTTGCTCAAAGCTAAAAGAATGTGGAAATCTCGAATCAGTATGTGTAAAGCTCTGCCTCTGGGACTAATAGTTTGTTTGGTTTTGTGATCCAAGTAGACTCAAATTGTCTTTCCCCAGAGTAAATTATTAAAGCAAAAAACTTGAATGTTTTATCAATGATTTTACTGATTACTGATATGTTTGGTGGTTGAATTAACATTTTAGCTACTCCCAAATAACATTTCTTTGAGAATTCAGATCACTCAAAATTGCACTTTAATGTGATGTTTTGATTATGTTTTGGGTGTTGGTGTTGTCAGTCTATTCTTTCCTCTGCTTTTTTTCAAAAAACCTATGTTTTAGTAGGATATTATTATTCATTGTTTAAGTATCAAGGATAACTAGCTTTAATAAATTTGAAGAAATTCACACTACAAAGAAATGTGTAGATGATCTCATGTCTGTCTTTACTATCATTATTATTATTTTTCTTTTCTTTTCTTTGACTGAATTCTAAATTTTCAACCTGCCAAAGCAAAACCCATTTAGGAAAGAGAGAGAATTAAAAATAAAAACTGGCCCTTTGCATACAGCGTTGGGGCCAGAGCAGACCGCAAAACTTTGGTGCAGAGGGACAGGATACGTACTCAGAAATCTTCCAGCGCCCAATTTATTTACGGCACCACTACTCCTGTCAAAGTGTGCCAAAGAGCGGTGCTTTCTGCGGGTGGAAAGTCCTTTCCATTTTCTCGCAACGTCATATTTTATCGCGGCAAGCCCTCTTTCTTCTTTTGAACTATGCACATTAACTGCATAACATCTGCTTACGTTTCTCGATCGGTTTCCTTTGTAATACGTGTCTAATTATTTCCCTTTTAATGTTAAGCCTCCCTGTTTTTACCGTTGTCTGATTCATATAGATGATATGTATTTCCAACAAAAATATGATTTTGTCTCCTTAGCTACAAAACAACAAACCGAATAAAGTAGGGGCACAGCAGGACGTCAAAGCTTAATTATTTTCAAATATTAAAATGAAAAAAGTAGCCTCGGCTAAAGCTATAATATTGTTGGCACTTTACAACAGCAGTGAATCAGAAAATTAATAAGGGAAACGTGTTGCTGGCATTGCCAAGCTAATTATATACAAACAAATAGTTAACATTCTCAATAGTAAACTTTATTCTTGCAGTAATTATCTAAATTGGGAGCTAAACAACAAGTTCAACAAAAGATCTTGACAAAAAGCAAGTGCATGCCCACTACTACGACACCTATAGCTAGCTTTATACCTAAGTGCTACTGCATACGCGCGCGGGCACAACTGAAACATGATTAAGGACTTTGATTCATTTATTCAAAGGTAATTAGAAGAAGGGCTAGGAGTGGCCAGGACAAGATCAGTGGCAACTGCTGCTGCTGCTGCACACTCGCTCTTCTTGTTAACCTACAAAATTCAAACATTAATCCCTTTAATTAATTAATTAATTAACTACACAAAAGTGACAGGTATTAATGCTAACAGTAGCATACTTACGTGCAGTAGTTTGTCCTGTTGTTGGGCCTGAAGGGTGGCTAGTGATGGGACCACCACAGCCCCTGCAGCTTGCGCACGTGGCAGCTGCTGGCTGAGAGGAGGAGCTGGGGATGATGAAGTGGATGATTTGGGGGTGGTGGGCGATGGGAGGACGAGCAGCCTGGGAGCTGACGTGGCTGAGGAGCACGAGGGAGGGGTAGGTATCCCTGTACCAGCACCACCACCGAACATCATGGCTAGCTGCTGCTGCTGCTGGCCGTACTGATTGTAGTCATGATAGCTATTGATCATCACTGCATTTGTGTTGGCGGCGGCGGCAATGGCAACACCACGGCTGCCGATGATTGCGCTGCCGATTCCCGCAGCGGTAGGAGAAGCGTTTGTAATGGTGCTGGTGGTCGTGGTGTTGCTGATCATGCTGAGGATTGCTGAGGGGCTACTAGTGTTGAAGTTGCTGCTGCTGCTGCTGTTGTTGTTGTTGTTGGGGGCCATGTTGGGCCAGAGGAAGGTTCCCTGGGGCTTGCAGATTCTGAACCCGCTCCTTCTCATCACTCCCTTTTTCTTCCCTTCACTGCCATTATTACCACCACTAATTTCTTTATTAGCATCTCCAGCAGAGTCCATCTGCGCTTCTGTTGCCTTCTTTTTCTCTTCCTCCTCCTCCTCCTCCTCTTTCTTAGCCTTCTCTTGCTTCAGCAACTGCATTTCCTCCTGCTCCACAGAAGTTTGTACCATTGTATCAAATCAAAGTTACATGGAGAAAATGCTTCATTATAAGATGCTGTTTAATTAACATCTTGGTACCTTAACTCCCTTCAGAGTACTAATCAACCCTGCCAGCTCATCCTCTAGTTTTTTGTTCTTTTCCAGCAAATTGTCGTAGTTCTCCTGCTTATTCCATAATGATAACCGCATTAATTAGACATATGCGTTATTAATTAAGTACTCTACCAGCTGAAAGAAAAGTGCAGAAGAATCTACCTATCTGAGCATTAAATAACTAACGGTTATGAAAGATGATTTTATTGAGAATTAATCCCTAGAATAGGAAAACTACAGCATATTAAATGAGCAATCATCCGATTGTCAAGTCTCAGGTGTCTTCATTTATGTCTTCTAAACATCAATGATGTGGGCATATTAATTTCTTGCATTTAAACAACTGTTAACCATCATCATTTTCAGTAAAAAAAAAGCCAACAAGGGGGCAAAACAGTAATCTCAGGTTACCTTTTAAAAGTTACAACTATTAATTTTGGTAAAAAATAACTAGAATAACCCAAATGGACAGGACCCTTATTCTTGCGCCAATTGTAGCCCATTCCATTGTTTTTAATAAACTAAAATCTACTACACAATTAATTAATTAATAAACTTCCACTTTATCTATCAATAGAATCATGGGAAATGTATTATTTATTTGAAAACGAAAAACAAAAAAGTAAACAACTTTAACCTGCAAAATGTTGCAGCTAGCAGCCTTAGACTGCTGCTCATCTTTGCCCTCCTCTTCCAACTGCTTCATGGCTATCAGTTCATCCATATCCCTGGTTTTCACCAAAAAGATGATAAGAAACACAAATTTATAAATATCACAAACTAACTAGCACCCAAATTAATTATTATACAAATACCTCTTAATCACGCTAATCTCGTCCCTCAACTCGCTAATCTCCTTCTGGCATTCACTACCACAACTACAAGCACCAGATCCACAAGCATCCCCAGGCTTCCACCCTGGAGGGGGCAACCAGTAAGGATCCAAGACCCCAGCTTTCTTTCGAACCTCGTCGAGATCCGCAGGCTCCAGCCAATACTCCATAGCTCCATCAGCATTGTGCCTTCTCCTAAACCTCTCGCTCCTATTGTTCACCACTTTTCCCGCCATATGCTTCAGCAAATGATCAAGCAACCCAGTATCCCCAATGTGCTTTCTCGCCTCATCCCTCAGCGCCTGCCGCATTATCGGGTTACCGAGCAGAGCTCCCTTTTCTCTCATTATATCTAGAAGCTTCAGCTCTGCTGACTCGTACCTCTCCGTCGACCACCTCTCCTTTGATGGTCTAATTCTAGCGCTCACTTTTGCTTCACGCTTGATCTTTTCTCTATTCTCGTACTTGGGTTTCTTTCTCTTCTTCCTTGGGTCTTTTCTCTCGCTGGGGTTTTCAGTTTGGATCTTCTTCTTGTTCTTCTTGCTCGCTTGATCCCGTGCTCGTTTCCTCGTAAACATCACATTCTTGACCTCCTCCATGGTTTCGTTCTTATCACTATCTTCCCTTTTGGGAGATGGAGGTTGAACTTGGCTCTGGTACGGTCCAATGTACCTAACCCTTCGACGAATGCCCCATTCGAGATTCCCTGAATCTCTGAGAGCAGACTGCAGCTCACCAAAGGATTTTGGTGCTATTTTGCTCTCGCTGGATTCTTCTGCTACTTTTGGGGCTACATATTTAGGCAGTGCGAAGGGTGAAACAAGCCAGAAGCTTTGGAGGTGCTTGTCTTCCTCCATTTGTGAAGCGGGTACTTTTCGCCGGAGGATTTTTCCGGCGTGGTTTGTGCTCATCACAAACATCTCGTCGAGCTCCGGGATCTGGTCACCGGCGGAGTTAACGGCGATGAACGAGAAGTAGTTTCGGAGCGAGTAAGTGCTAGGGAAGGTGACGGTGACGTCTAGCTTCGACGTCACACTTACCTGCGATAAAAATCAATCAGACCCCCCCAGAAAAAAACATTAATTTTGAAATGATGAGAAGAGAGGGGAAAAAAACTTTACCTTAACTATGCGAACAGCTTTTAGATGAATCGGAGATTTTGGGGGAAGCTTTTGGTGATCAATCTCGTAGAAGGCGCCAATCTCCAACTCATCATCTGCAGTTTGAACAAAAACATTAAAAACCTAGAGCAAAAAAGAAACAGGCAGTTCTGACTTTACGAAAAAGCCCCCACGTAATATTTTACGAGACGCACTGTTGGATTGGAGCACAAGGGCAGTTTCGGAATAAAATGCGGAAAAAGGGGGCTGCGTGGGGCCCACTGTACCGTTGCTGCAGGGTGGAGGTGGTGCGGGGGCAGAGCACAGCGGCTGTCTGTTCAAAGCCGACCTCCTCAGTTCTTTAGAATCCTTCCTCTTTGAGTAGTAGAATTTTACCTGTAATTATTAATTCAAATTATTTCATAAATAACTCGAAATTACTACTGATAGATTGTTCTCTTAAAACATCTGAGATAAATATCTGTGATTGGTTTAAGAGTGGATACTGGCTGTTAGATCTAAATCGAATGGATCCATTTTTTTCCATGGAATATTAAAACAATAAATAATACTCCTAAAAAAAATAAATAGCCCTGATATTAAAAGTGAGAGATGGTACCGCATTATTTGGGCCATCATTAATACCAAAAGAAGCCATTTCTGTTGGTTTCTAGGGTTTCTAAACTTGAACCAGCAACTTTTCTTTGGCGATCTCTGCAAGAAAACCCCCAAAAAATGCGAAAAACAAAAGTCAGAAAGGGGATTAAAATTAGGATCGGTCAAAAGAGCAGATTGAGATTAACACCAAAAAGGAAAATAAGTACTCGAATTAATGCAGTAAACAGTAAAAACAAGTCAAAACCAGCAAATTCAAGAAAAAGACTCAAGTTCTCATCAGCCTTTGCTTTTTTCTTCAGATCAGAAGGAAATTACTAAATGAAGATAAATCACTGGATCTTGATAGGAAATGGTAGATATTAATATTTTTTTGGCAGTTGCAATCAATTAGACCTAAAAGACATCACATTTTCACAGTAAAAGGAGTAAATAAAGACCTTAAAGAACAATACCCTACATGATCCGAGCTGATCAAAGTATGAAAACCTAGAATTCCTCATCTCATGAAATCTTGAACGAAAATGGAACAAAAAGAGCGAGAAAAAGAAGACCTTAGCTAGTATTCGGCAAGACAAGTGAAGGGCTTGCCTCAAAAAAGAGAGATCTTGACGGGGAGCAGAAGTTCTCTGCTCCAAAAATGGAGTTTTTCTCTAAAATCTAAATTCAGCCAGCTTAGTAGAGCGAAATTTAGAAGAAGAGAGATGTTTTTGAGCAGAAAATGGTGGATTTCTTACACTGTTCCTCTTTGATCGGAGGAGGGAGAGGGTATATATAGCCAGCTGGTTGAGTAGGAATAATTACGTGGGGGTGAGAATATCGTAACAGACTGCGGGCTGCGTGCCTGACTCACGTGCCGTTGGGCTGAATGATGGTTTTATTCGTTACGTGACTATGCATTTTTTGCAGAAAGATACCATTTTGTTTCATAGTAGATTGTAAACTCCTTTTTTCACCAAGTTTCAGCGTTCCTATTCTTATTCACCACAGTATATTTTAAGCGGTTGTACTTGTAAAAAGCAATGTATTCATGTTCGCTAATCTTTTCACACTTATTAGAGAAAAAAGTGTACAAAAATGTGCTGATGCTTCGCTAAACGGTGTTAAGAAGATATTATGTTTAGGTTATTAATTATTTTATTGTAAAGAAATAAGTTCATTAATTATATATATTCTTCCACTATTTAATACAGTTCTTCTACTGCAGTTTAGTATATTCAACAATTTAAATCTCTCATCGTGAATGATATAATTATGAAAGTAAAATAATATATAGAGCATGCTTATATATACATGTAAAGATATAGCATGATGGTAACTTGGAGTTCATGCAATGGTAAAAATTGTTCTTTTACGTAAAAGATTATGCAAAATTACAAAGGATTGAAATCGTCTAGTTATTCGGTGAAGCAACTTATCTAAGTTTTGGATTCCATAAACAAATATGAAATACAAAGTGCGTCTGTTGTTAAAATTGAAGTTGGAACAAAGCACAAATTAAAATGTGTAAATGAACTTATCAGTTATTTTACTTATAAAAAAATGTTATAACTATTCGGTTCAAATTAAACATTGCCTTCTCAACAAAAAATAATAAAATATTGTAGCTATTCGGTTCAAATTAAACATTGCCTCCTCAACAAAAATGTATATATCATTATCAACACAATGGTAATCATAGAATAATGAAGTATATTATATAATATATCTATTAAGATTTGCAACATATAATATACAAGAATAACAAATCAAGTAAATTATAAGAAAGCAAAAGCAAAATCATCCAAGGGCCAAAGGGAAAATTTTATTTATGTTATATGTGCTGAGTGCAACAATACAATTCCGTTAAGAATGTAAAAAAAAAAAGGGAGGACCTCACGTTACTGTAAACAGTACCCCGGCGTAAGACCAAGGGATGCATCCACACGGAGATAGAAAATCATTTGGGCAAAATCACGTGAGCTGGAATCGAGGTACAAACAGCCTGCAAAAATGCAGACAATGTAATCATTCTGTTGCGATAATCTTACACCCCAGTCACTCTCTCTGCCTCTCACGTGACAGGTGGCCAAAGATAATTACCCTGCAAGAAAAAGAACCCAGGAGCTGTCTGATTAAATCAGCAGTTCGCAAAACTAAACGAAAATTAGAATGATATTCTTCAAAGGAAATAAGAAAAAGAATAAGATTTGTTGCCTTTTTTAAGGATGTGGCACCCATAAATGACAGTCACTCTCTGATATGAGTAGTTACAAATGTGCACTTTTTTTAAAACCGTATCCTTACTGTTCAAATATGAAGCAATTGGACATTTTTCATGTTATGGCTAAAGTTCAAACTTTATTAATCATATATGCTACTACCGCTAGCATTCAAATTTGGAATAATGGGGGAATTCGAAAGTACAAGAGGAGTATTAAGTGTTAGCATATTTCTGTGATATTTCACACCCTGCTTTATAAATTTCATTCTCAATTAAAATTTTTGAAGTTAAACTAAAAAGATTTAGTTAAGGAGTGATATATAGAAAATACGAGAGAATTTAGCATGTATAATGTATGCGTCAGGATTAAATATTAAGAGATTATATTTGTATTCGTTTCAAATCTGTAGAATATCGAGTAGGGACATTGTGGTGGGTACAAGGGTTTGAGCTGGTGAAAAAGTTTCATATGCGAAAAATGAAGAAGAATGAAATGCACATTCCCGCTTTACATTCATGCGTAATAAATATACTGTCTAAATTATATTTTTTAGATGTGCAATAATAGTTGTAGGAGATAATTGAAATCAAACAATTGCCAATCTAAGTCGAAATGTACCGATAATGTATTTTACCTAGAAAAAAAAAGAACAATCAAAAGTTTGGAAAGCTACTCTGCACAAAGATCCATTATCCCCAATGTAAATACCACAAAATTTCTATTATCTAGCATGTAAATATCATGAGTTGTATTTTGCAGCGAAAAAAATACCAACAGTTTCTTAAAAGTAGCACATTGCTACATTATGTTAAAAAAAATAAGAGAATATTCTCAGGCGACTATCACATTATATTTTTAGAGATCATTCAACCGTATTCATTGCTATAATTACTGTTACGCCCACCCCCTTTCTATTTAAAATTGGCTCATTCGATTTTGAATTCCAAACTCTCAAATTCTTATATTGTTCTTTGCCGATTCTTCCCCAAGCAAGTGTTCTCAATTCATTGCAGGTGAGTGATGAAGTCAACGTCCAGATCTTCGAGTGCTTCTTCAAACAATGGCGGAGTTAGTGGAATTTGAAAGTAGGGTATTTCCTTCTCCGAGTTCACAAAATTTGGTGCAATCCCTCTCCAAGTTTCACATTCCAAATTGAAATTAGAGCAAGCCCCATCTAACTTCTCAACTTGAGGCACGCTTAAGTTTTTTAAACAATAACGTAAAAAAAATGGAGGGATTGGGGTTTTGGGTTTTTTTTTAATCCTTGGTGGGATTAATTAAACCAAGGGCATTTTCGTCTTTGCATGGTTTTTTAACCGCGTTACTGGGTTTTCAATGGCGGAAACAACCTGATATATTTTTGTCGCAAAATACAACTCATGGTATTTATGTGATGACCTAATGGAAACTTTGTGTTATTTATATGCAATTTAGTCAATGAAAATTGGGCCGCATAGCACAAAATAATTTTTAATTTATTTTTAGGCTAAAAGACCAATTTGGTCCCTGTACTAAGGCTCCATTCTCAAATTGGTCCCTCCACTATTTTTTTTCTCAACTTAGTTCTCGTACCCCTTGTTAGATATAAAATTAGTCCTTTTCTAATTTTCTATTAAAAGATCCATTAAATACAAATTAAAAGGACAATTCTAACCTCATATCATTTTCTCAAAAGATAATTCGGTTTAATTCTCTTCAGTTCCTCATGAGAACTTCTGTTCCCCTGAAAAAACATGCAGAGCAAATGTTCACTAGGGGAAAGACTGCAGGTTCGTTTTTAAAATTAGTGGGGGAAAGAATCAAGTGACTTCCCCTGATATGCATGTGTATGCACAGTGGAAAACAATAATGTTGATAGAGATCTTTATCTACGGCTTAATCTAAGTAAAATATTTATATACGGCTTAATCTAAGTAAAAATCTCTCTTCAAATCTTAGGTCTCTATAACTTCTGGTCAATCAAAATGAAAAAATTAAAAATTTTGATTTTGCATTCCTCAATCAAGTCAAATATGCTTTAGAGAAAGAAGCTTTTACTTTTATTGGAAGAACTTCTTTAAATAACATAGATCGTCCCTTAAATAAATTGGACTCGTAAGTATTTTTTTTTTTCAATAGAGGCTTTCAAATTTTAAATAAATATATCTAGAAATGATGTGTTTAACATAATAACTATAAAATTCATTAGCAATTTATTCCCTAGGTAATACCAATAAGTCTCAATCGAAAAGTCATTCTATAAGCTTAACAAGTCATTCTCTTATTTAGGATCATGCAAGATCTTCTACTTTGCCTTCTATCTTCACCATACAAATTGGTAGTTGTTCCACTCTCTGACAAGATCTTTGTATAAGAACAACATCTACCTCGATAGTAAAGTGATTTCCTTTACAATAGCAATGCTTGAGATCGTGAATTTACTTCAAATGATAAGAACTAAATGCTTTAACACATGTCTGAAGCCAATTACTTTTGTCATCGCTGCATCATGAAGAAGCATAAAAATAGGAGCAGACTTATACATTGAACCTCCTAGTTCACAAGGCTCCAGGATAACATAAAACCCATTACTAAGGTCTTGGTTCATTTATAAAAGTGGGTTTTGCGCTTAGAAGTTAAGGTGATGTGTTCTATTTATTTGAGCACTATCATTTCCGTAGATGCACTCCGAAAAATCCAATACAGTAATGAAAAGTAAGTCAAGACTTGCATTAATGTGATACTAAAAGTGAATGTTTTTTTCTAAGGTGCAGAATTTTTTTTCTTTAAGAAATGGGATAGAGCTTTTATTAAAAGAACAAAATTTATTGAGGAAAGGAAGCAAATTAAACGGAATCATCTCTTCAGTAAACCATATAAGGGTAGAATTGTCATTCTAAATTGTATTTAATGGATCTTTTAATGGAAAATTAAAAAAGGACTAAGTTTATATCTAACAAGGGGTACAAGAACTAAGTTGAGAAAAAAAATAGTGGAGGGACCACTTTGAGAATGGGGCCCTAGTACAGGAATCAAATTGGTCTTTTAGCTTTTTTTTTTTTTTTTACAAAAATTGCTGTGCTGCTTGTATAGGCCATTTAAACTAACCCATATGGGGCTTTACAAGAGCCAGCAGCCCAATTTCTGTAGGGTCGAAAAAATGTTTATTGATTGAATGAATGTTTTACAATCAAATTCCTTCGATTACAGAGGAAGAGGAGATTGATTTGACTCCTCTTTTGTATGGGTTCTTGGTGGCGATAGGATGCTTCCCTCGATGCTCACGTCGAGATTGCTTCCGTTGACGATCGGGTAGGCTGCGAATGATCTTGAGGTGGCCGGCGAGGAGCTTGATCTTTTCTCCTGCCCGTTGATCTCCCCAATTCCAAAGCTCCGGCCCCCTTTTAATGGTCGCTCACCGCCATTTATAGGGTTTTCTAGCACATAGCGGTGTGCCCTCATTGTGGAAGCGTGGGTGAGCGTGGGCATAAGCGATGCCCGACCCGGTTCACGGCTGCGTGTCTCCTCCCTCATGTGGAGATGATGGCTTATAAATAGGCAAGGAGAGGCATGGCCACTTCCTTGATTTGTGGGATATGGCCATGCTCGGTTGAGGAGAGCCATACCCCGTGGGATGTGACCCCGTGAGGGAACCATGCTCTGTGGGATGTGACCACTATGTGACATTCCCATGCTTCAAGTGGGCGGTCTTGGTTGGATGGTGAGCTTCACCGTTGTGGCGAACCTCGGTTGAATGTCGAGGTTCCGCTGGCGTGGCGAACCTCGGTTGAATGTCGAGGTTCCGCTGGCGTGGCGAACCTCGGTTGAATGTCGAGGTTCCGCTGGCGTGGCGAACCTCGGTTGAATGTCGAGGTTCCGCTGGCGTGGCGAACCTCGGTCGAATGTCGAGGTTCCGCTGGCGTGGCGAACCTCGGTTGAATGTCGAGGTTCCGCTGGCGTGGCGAACCTCGGTTGAATGTCGAGCCTCGCTGCTTGGCGAGCCTCGTCGAATGTCGAGGTTCCGCTGGCGTGGCGAACCTCGGTTGAATGTCGAGCCTCGCTGCTTGGCGAGCCTCGTCGAATGTCGAGGTTCCGCTGGCGTGGCGAACCTCGGTTGAATGTCGAGCCTCGCTGCTTGGCGAGCCTCGTCGAATGTCGAGGTTCCGCTGGCGTGGCGAACCTCGGTTGAATGTCGAGCCTCGCTGCTTGGCGAGCCTCGTCGAATGTCGAGGTTCCGCTGGCGTGGCGAACCTCGGTCGAATGTCGAGCCTCGCTGCTTGGCGAGCCTCGTCGAATGTCGAGGTTCCGCTGGCGTGGCGAACCTCGGTTGAATGTCGAGCCTCGCTGCTTGGCGAGCCTCGTCGAATGTCGAGGTTCCGCTGGCGTGGCGAACCTCGGTTGAATGTCGAGCCTCGCTGCTTGGCGAGCCTCGTCGAATGTCGAGCCTCGGCTGGCAGCGAGCCTCGAGTACGCCGGCAATTCGTAACTTTCAAACCGTGCGTCGGGTGGACGAATTATATATGAAATCGACCATCTGAGGAGGCGGAACCGATTGCTCCGGTCATTTTGCCCAGTTCCTCCCGGTTCAAGAGATATCAGCACTTTTGTCTATTTTGTAAAGTCAAGCATTGGTGAATTTAACCTTTGGCGGGCACGACTTCACTTTCGGATGGACCCCTAAGCGAATCATCTCTTGATAAACCATATAAGGGTAGAATTGTCATTCTAAATTGTATTTAATGGATCTTTTAATGGAAAATTAAAAAGGACTAAGTTTATATCTAACAGGGGTACAAGAACTAAGTTGAGAAAAATAGTGGAGGACCACTTTGAGAATGGGGCCTAGTACGAGAATCAAATTGGTCTTTTAGCTTTTTTACAAAAATTGTTTGTCTTTGCTTGTATAGGCCATTTAAACTAACCCATATGGGGCTTTACAAGAGCAGCCATTAATCTGTAGGGTGAAAAAATGTTTATTGATTGAATGAATGTTTTACAATCAAATTCCTTCGATTCAGAGGAAGAGGAGATTGATTTGACTCCTCTTGTATGGGTTCTTGGTGGCGATAGGATGCTTCCCTCGATGCTCACGTCCGAGATTGCTTCCGTTACGATCGGACCAAAGTGCGAATGATCTTGAGGTGGCCCGACGAGGAGCTTGATCTTTTCTCTGCCTGGCGTTGATCTCCCCAATTCCAAAGCTCCACCCGGCCCCCTTTTAATGGTCGCTCACCGCCATTTATAGGGTTTTCTAGCACATAGCGGTGCCCTCATTGTGGAAAACGTGGGTGAGCGTGGGCATAAGCGATGCCACGACCCGTTCACACGGCGTCTGTCTCCTCCCTCATGTGGAGATGATGGCTTATAAATAGGAAGGAGAGGCATGGCCACTTCCTTGATTTGTGGGATATGGCCATGCTCGGTTGAGGAGAGCCATACCCCGTGGGATGTGACCCTTGTGGGGAACCATGCTCGTGGGATGTGACCACTATGTGACATTTCCATGCTTCAAGTGGGCGGTCTTGGTTGGATGGTGAGCTTCACCGTTGTGGCGAACCTCTTAAAGAAGTCGAGGTTCGCTGGCGTGGCGAACCTCGGTTGAATGTCGAGGTTCCGCTGGCGTAGGAGCCTCGGTGGAATGTCGAGGTTCGCTGGCGTGGCGAACCTCGGTTGAATGTCGAGGTTCAGCGCTGTGGCGAGCCCGGTCGAATGTCGAGGTTCCGCTGGCGTAGAAACCTCGGTCGAATGTCGAGGTTCACTGCGTGGCGAACCTCGGTTGAATGTCGTTGCTTGGCGAGCCCGATGCGAATGTCGAGGTTCCCGCTGCTGTGGCGAACCTCGGTTGAATGTCGAGCCTCGGCGCTTGGCGAGCCTCTGAATGTCGAGGTTCACTGGCGTAGGCGAACCTCCGATCGAATCCGGCCACCGGCGAGCCTCATCGAATGTCGAGGTTCTGCGTAGCGAACCCGGTTGAATCGAGCCGCCGGCTTGGCGAGCCTGCGTCGAATGTCGAGGTTCGCTGGCGTGGCGAACCTCGGTTGAATGTCGAGCCCGGCGCTGGCGAGCCTCGTCGAATGTCGAGCCTCCGGCGCGGCCTCGTACGCCGCGAAGAGCGGTGTAACTTTCAAACCGTGCGTCGGGTGGGCCGAATTATATGGAAATCGACCATCTCGACGAGGCGGAGCCGATTGCTCGGTCATTTTGCCCAGTTCCTCCCGGTTCAAGAGATATCAGCACTTTTGTCTATTTTGTAAAGTCAAGCATTCGGTGAATTTAACCTTTGGCGGGCGACTTCACTCGGATGGACCCTAAGCTCTTACGCTCATTCCGGAGTTAACTGTAGGGATTAAGGCAATTTTATTGCCTACAAAACCCTCAAAGTTTTCGAGACGAATGTGGTTGAATAGTGCGGAACACTTTGGATATGAAGACTTTAACACGATCACCACTCAAGCGGTGCGAGGAACCTTCCAACGAGCTCGGCAAATTTGAATTCTTCACTGCACTAATGATAAGCCTTACGGGATTTTAGCAAACCCCACTATCAACGGATTTGATGTGCCTTTACCGATTCCGTTTGAGTCGGGCTAGCATGTAGATTATCTAAGTCCGTTCTACATGTAACGTTATGTTAAAGTTAACTCTCTTAGCTCGATATTGAATCGTGAGACTTTGTCCTTCTTACGGAATAGACTACGACTGGTGTGTTAGGCGTAGACTTATCTCTAATGGAAGTCGAGATAAAGTCCCATGCGAGAGGCATAGATTCGGTTGTTGTTTAACAATAGCGGCTACCGCGATGGAATGGCGTAGCGTATAGACTTTTCTCTTGGGGCGAAGACGAACCCTTTGTGTCTTCTCTTGGGTAACGAACCGTTGTGTGTCTTCTCTTGGTAACGAACCCGTTGTGTCTCTTCTTGGGCAAAGACAAACCGAATAGTGGCACATCGCATGGTAGGCCACTATTCGGAAATGATCAATTGTTCGATGACATAAAAGTATAACGATCGTGATCAAAAGCAATCAAGTTGTTCGATGGCGTGAGAGTATAACAACGGTGATTCGAACAAAGTCATTTAGGAAATGACTGTGGGGGTAGGCGAGTCGTTCGGGGACATGGGAGTATAACGACTATGGTTGAAATAGAGGCACATCGCATGGTAGGCCACTATTGAGAAATGATCGAATCGTTCGTGACATAAAAGTATAACGATCGTGATCAAAAGCAATCAAGTTGTTGAGGGGCGTAAAAGTATAACAACTATGATAGGGTAGTAGATATCGTTTGTGGTGATTTGACAAACCGTACAACACTTAGTAGGCCACCGCCAAATGACAATGTGGAATTGATCAAATCGTTCATTGACAGGAAGTATGGCGACATATGACCAAGAAGAATCTAGTTGTTTAGTGACTGGTATAACAAGCTGTGATGGGAATAAAGTCTGACGACTTGATTGGATAACGTCATTTGCGGGAATGGATGCGGTATCGAGAGGTGATTGTTAACATAGCGGTTATGTGGACCCGCCATCCTATTGACAAGGATTGGAAGGGAGTTTGTCGAGGTGATTGTTAACCGACAAAAATTTGTTGCGATCGGGCAACTTTGAGGACTCACCATCCCATTGAAAAGGATTAGTAAGTTGATTTGCCAAAGGTGTAATATTAACATGGCGGTGGGAGTGGTCCGTCATTCTATTTGAGAGGATTGTGAGAAATCTTGAGGAACTATCGAGGTGATTGTTAACATGATAGTTTGGGGTCCCGCCATCCTATTGGCGAGGATTGGCGAGAGAATTTAGAAAATTGGTTATCGAGGTGATTGTTAACATGACAACTTAGTAAAAGAAGACTCGGCAGTACTTCTTTAAAATTTACCATCGGATCTTTGGTCCTCTCGCAATTGATGCATATAAGCATCAACGATCATCTTTGGCCGATTGTAGCCAAGTCTTAGCGATGGTCCCATAGCTGGTTCCGTTGGCGAGCTCGGCGAGATGCCATCGAGGGCTTACTTGAAAAGAGTTTTGATGAGGAAGCGGTCGCCACCACCAAGTTATCTTGGTGATCACTCTCGAAATTCAAATAACTCTTCAACCTCCATACGCTTGAGCGCGCTCTCGACTTGTTCTCCTTGGCGGGTTAAGTCTTTCCAGCGAGCTCACGGCCCATTGTATTAGGCGAGAATGTTGATGGAGAGATTGTCCGACACATCCGGATGAGAGTGGCCTCGGAATCGCTCACGGGCACAGTGATTGGTTCTGAATCTCTTGACAAAGTTGCTTCGGACTCTTTCTTCCTCTGCTTTAGAGCTAGCGGGTTGCCATAGATACTCTGTGTCATCGTGAAGAATCCGGCCATGAAGAGCCTTTCCATGTCCTTCCAACGGTGATGGACCCAGGTTCTAATCTGAAAACCATTCAAAAGCAACCCCTTGAGGGTGCCAATGAACAACCGAGTCTAGCGGGATCATTTCCCATTATGTCCGGTTGCTTTGGAAGTAGTAAATGTGTTGGGTAGGGGAACCATTGCCATCGAACCGGGGAGGTCCGATGGTTTGAATTTCGGAGGATATGAGACATTATCCCATTCTATAGGATATGGCTGGCCACTGACTCTTTAGATCGCCCTTGGAGCTTAAGGGCATCCAAGCGCTTTGGAAATCATGTAACTTATGATCTCGCTTTTCATACAGCGATTGATTCCGCCGGATGACGAGTGGACATCATGATCCCCCTCATAGCCTTCTCGCCCGATTTGGAACCTCAGGCGAGCTTCTCCATCATACTTCTAAGCGTCGATGGACTCTTGTTGAGCAACAATGAGAGCTTGTTGCTCTTCGATCTTCTTTGCCATCTCTTCCTCTTTATCAGCCATGAGGACGCTGGCTTGATCACTTATATCAGTGTTTGAAGGTTGAGATGTGGCCATGCCAGAGTTCTCGGATTCTTCACGGGTACCCCAAGCCAATTGGCTATAGTCAAACGGGATTGCCGCTCCGACACGAAGACGGGTGCTTTGATAGGCGCCTTGACCATTGATTATCGCCTCGTAACCACAGGGAATACTGAGCAGACGATTGGGGTACTGTTGGGGTCTTGCTCCTGCTTCTCCCAATCATGTTAATAGTCACTCCAGGGGAATGACCACCGCGGGCCGCTTGTTTCTTATGGCGAAACCCCGTCTTAGTGGCGAATTGAGATAATCGCTCAAATCTGAAGGTTGATGTGTCGATGAACATTGGCGCATGGCGAGATGAGCTTCTCAGGCGACAATGGTATTGCATTTGGCCGGCATCAACTGCGAGTGAGATAATCGGAGATCAGTGGGTGTACCCCGGTTGATCTGAAAAAGCGAGCCTCATATGAGAGAGGCTCTTTGAGTCTTTGGCGAACACAGCGAGGTTGCCGCTTCGGCGGCGAGGTTCATATTGGCGACAAGGTTATTTGCCTAGAGGTTCGTCTGTTTAGAGGAGACCTCATGTTGGCAGTTCATTGCTTGGGCGAGGTTCATTCCTTTTAGAGGACCTCATGTTGTGAGATTCTCCACTCAAGCGAGGCTCATCCTTCAAGGGGACCTCGTTGTGGCGAGTTAAGCCACTTTGACGAGCTTATCCCATTTTGAGGGATCTCACGTTGTGGCGAGGTTAGCCACTTGGGCGAGGTTGATTTGGGAAGGTTCGCGGTAGGCGGCGTTAAGCCTTGTGGGCGTGGTTGCTTGGTAGCGACATTGTCTTGTTTTAAATGAACCCGACGAATGGCGAGGTTCGTCGTTTGAGCGAGTTCATCTTATTTAGAATGGACCTCATGTTGTCGGAGAAATTTGCCACTCGGACTAGGCTCATCTCTTTTCAAGAGGACCTCATATTGTTGGCGAGGTTAGCCACTTGGGCCGAGCTCGTCGTGTCTCGGCGGACTTGTTGTTGTCGAGGTTCGCCACTTGGACAAGGCTCATCCCTTTTGGAAGGACCTCACATTGTGGCGAGGTTAGCCATGCGGGCGAGGTTCGCGGTAGGCGGCGTTAGATCTTGTTTTGAATGAGCCCTTAGATGAAGGCGAGGTTCCACGACTTGGGGTGCAATGGCGAGGTTCGTGGCGTTCCTCCTCAGTTCGACCCTCGGTTCGTTTGACCATCTTTGGGCGATAGTAAAACCCGTCCAAGAGACCAAAGCTTGAGCCCTACGAGCGGCTTGGTTACTCGTGAGCCTTTGCTTGACGCGTCGTGAAATTGGACCCTTGGCAAATCCTTCCTTTCCCGCGGGCGGCGGTTACTTCTTGAAGAGTTTGACTAATGGCTTCGAGGTTGGGTTGGGCTTAACCATCCACTTCTTAGCTTTGTTGGTGGCTTTGGAGCCTTGGTTGAGAATGAGGCTGATTGTCGAGGTTCACTCGAGGAGATTCAACATGAGCCACGGTGAAGTCTCATATGAGACTTCGTCGACACTTGCATGTCTTCAGGGCTAGATGCCCGGAGGAGAGGAACTCCTCATACTTACTCGATCAAACTCAAGGACCAAGGTTTGAACCTCGGTTCCAACTGCAACTTTGTCGATTAGCGCCACCACCGTTCATCGAATGAATGGTTGCTCCCAACTGTGTGCATCTTACGTAGAATTCGAAAAAATGTTTATTGATTGAATGAATGTGTTACAATCAAATTCTCGATTCTGAGAGGAAGAAGATTGATTTGACTTCTCTTTTGTATGGGTTCTCGGTAGCGATAGGATGCTTCACTCAATGCTCACGTTGAGATTGCTTCCGTTGACGATCGAAACGAGTTAGAATGATCTTGAGATTCGATGAAGAGCTTGATCTCTTTCGTGCACAAGTGTTGCTCTCTCCAAATTCCAAAGCCCCTGTTCATAGCTATTCACGGCTATTTATAGGGCTTTAAGCATGTAACTATCATGCTAGAATCGAGTAGAGCGATGGGTTAGTGGGCATAGCGATGCCCACCACTTAACCCACGTGGTTGTTGTGGCTTTCGTGGCCTTTGGGTTTGCTCACAGTGACCGTTAGATGGCGAGCTTGGCTCTTCATTATTGGTGAACCTTGATTGAATGGCGAGCTTGAGCTTCTTGAACCGTTATGCAGGCAAATTTCGATTGCATAGCGAGGTCGCTACTTGGATGAACTTATATGACTAGCTTTCTTTGTTTGGGCGAACCGGTGAATGCATTTATGCATTTTGGTTGGATAGCGAGCTTACATTTGCGTGGCGAACCTCGGTTGAATGTCGAGGCTCGCTGGCGTGGCGAACCTCGGTTGAATGTCGAGGCTCGCTGGCGTAGGCGAACCTCGTCGAATGAAGGGCTTAGCTACTTGGCGAACCTCGTCGAATGAAGGGCTTAGCTACTTGGCGAACCTCGTTCGCTTTGACCATCTTTGGGCGATAGTAAAACCCGTCCAAGAGACCAAAGCTTGAGCCCTACGGCGAGCTTGGTTCTGGCTGCGGACGCCGCTTGGCACGCCGTGAAATTGGACCCTTGGCAAATCCTTCCTTTCCACTGCCAGGAGCCAGCTTCCGCAGGCCAAGGTTTGACTAATGGCTTCGAGGTTGGGTTGGGCTGCTTAACCATCCACTTCTTAGCTTTGTTGGTGGCTTTTGGAGCCTTGTCGTTGAGAGACAGAGGCTGATTGTCGAGGTTCACTCGAGGAGATTCAACATGAGCCACGGTGAAGTCTCATATGAGACTTCGTCGACACTTGCATGTCTTCACCGGGCTAGATGCCCGGAGGAGAGGAACTCCTCATACTTACTCGATCAAACTCAAGGACCAAGGTTTGAACCTCGGTTCCAAGCTGCAACTTTGTCCGATTAAGCCACCACCACCATCTAATGAATGGTTGCTCCCACTGTGGTCGCCATCTTCTGTAGGGTCGAAAAAATGTTTATTGATTGAATGAATGTGTTACAATCAAATTCTCTCGATTACAGAGGAAGAGAAGATTGATTTGACTTCTCTTTTGTATGGGTTCTCGGTAGCGATAGGATGCTTCACTCAATGCTCACGTTGAGATTGCTTCCCGTTGACGATCAGAACAGAGTTGCAGATGATCTTGAGATTGCTGATGAAGAGCTTGATCTCTTTCTCGTGCACAAGTGTTGCTCTCTCCAAATTCCAAAAGCCCCCTGTTCATAGCTATTCACGGCTATTTATAGGGCTTTAAGCATGTAACTATCATGCTAGAATCGTGGAAACGTGGGTTAGTGGGCATAACTGATGCCCACCACTTAACCCACGTGGTTGTTGTGGCTTTCGTGGCCTTTGGGTTTGCTACGAGGGCGAAGCCATAGATGACGAAGCCGCTCTTCATTGATGGGTGAACCTTGATTGAATGGCGAGCTTGAGCTTCTTGAACCGTTATGCAGGCAAATTTCGATTGCATAGCGAGGTCGCTACTTGGATGAACTTCACTATATGACTAGCTTTGTTGCGGGCTTAATCTCAAATAATTTATGCATTTTGGTTGGATAGCGAAGCCCATTTGCGTGGCGAACCTCGTTGAATGTCGAGGCTCGCTGGCGTAGGCGAACCTCGGTTGAATGTCGAGGTTCACCGCCGTAGGCGAACCTCGTCGAATGAAGAGCTACGCTTGGCGAACCTCGTCACGAATGAAGGGCTTAGCTACTTGGCGAACCTCGTCACGAATGAAGGGCTTAGCTACTTGGCGAACCTCGGTTGGGCGAACCTCGTTGAATGTCGAGGCTCGCTGGCGTAGGCGAACCTCGTCGAATGAAGAGCTACGCTTGGCGAACCTCGGTTGAGTGAAGAGCTTCGCCGCCGCTAACTAATGAATGGCTTGCTACTTGGCGAACCTCGTCACGAATGAAGGGCTTAGCTACTTGGCGAACCTCGTCACGAATGAAGGGCTTAGCTACTTGGCGAACCTCGGTTGGGCGAACCTCGGTTGGGCGAACCTCGGTTGAATGTCGAGGCTCGCTGGCGTAGGCGAACCTCGTCACGAATGGAAACCTCGCGGCTTCGCGACCTTCCTCATATGCTACGAAGAGCGGTCGTAACTTTCAAACCGTATGTCGAATTGGACGAATTATATATGAAAATCGACTATCTCGGCGAGGCAGAGCCAACCAAACCGACCAAGGGTTCGGTTTGCTCGATCATTGCCAAATTCCTTCGGTTTGGGAGATATCGACACTTTTGTCTATTTTGTAAAGTCAAGCATTGAGATGAACTTAACCTTTAAGTGGGCTCGACTTCACTCGGATGGACCCTTAAGCTCTTTTGCTCATTCTGAGTTGCTGTGTAGGGATTAAGACAATTTTTATTGCCTACAATTTCTAAGGCCTTTCTCAGCCCCGCCAGTTCTTAGCTAAAATCATAAACAAGCAGGAAAGAAAATAAAAAGTCAAAAGGGCAAAAATCTTTGTCGTCCACTTTCACTCCCAAATCCTTCTCCCCTCTCAAAACCCTAACCCCTTCCCTCTCCGGCCGATCCCCCCGTCTCGGATGCAACTCCGCCTCCCTCACCGTCAAATCCCTCTTCAGGAATGCGTCGAAGAGATGGGCCGATCCGCCACTGGGCCCCACCCCTCCGGCGGCGGCATCGAGCTCAAGATCTCCGCCAAGACCGTGCTCGGCGGCGTCAATCTCGGCGACTCCATCAGCAGTCAATCCAAGACGCGGCCTCACCGCCTCCTGGCTTTGACGGCCTCCTCCACCACTGCTCTCTGGCCTCAAACCCTCCTCAAGAAGATCTCTCACTCTCCGCCCCGTCAACTCCTCGAGCGGGCTCCTGCAGCCGGGCCTCGAATGGGGGCCACTGGTCTGTGGGCACGGACTGCACGGGAGATCGTGGTCGTGAGGGGCCTGAGGGGATTCACAAGTGAAGGTCTGAGCCTCCTGCCGGATGATGAGGTACATTGTGCCAAAGGGTTCATAACGGTGGGCCGGGCGAGCTTGGCGGTGGTTGGGGTTCACGAGGAGGAGGGTGTTTGATTTCATCTTTGGTGGCTTATACCGAGATGAAGGTGGTGATCCCGACGAAGAAGGTCGGGGATAAGGTTAATTTGGAGGTCGATATACTTGGCAAGTATGTCGAGAAATTGCTCAAGAGTGGTCTTTGTGAGCTCGGCTTCTTGATTGTTGGAAGGAGAATGAGGAAGAGGTATTTGGTTTTGATCTTTCATTTAATTATCTTTGTTATCGAATTGGATGGTTATGTTATAATGACGCTTGATACTTGGATATGAAATTGAACTTGAAAGTTGTTTGCTTTTATCTGTCGAATAAATGGATTGCTGGAAGTCTATCAGCTTGTACTTTATGATTATTTGAACAATTTAATTTGATGACGGAGCGTGTGAGAAAGGAATCAAATTTACACATAGGGTATTGGTTTAAGTTCTACAATACTGTTCTGGAATTGGAATAGGCGGGGTAATGTTCATCTATATCTATGAGCTGAACATGTAAAACCTTAATGGTTAGTTCATAATACTTCATATACTCATGGAAGTGCTCTTATTTTGACTAAATCAAATTTTGAGTTGCATACTCTTTATAGTTAGCATGTTTCGAGTATAGAGTGGTCAGTATTTCAGAGTGGACGGTGAGTGCAGAAGGTAAGGAATTGTGCATATTAGGTGTCATGTAGAAATAAATAATAAGTGCATCTAGTTTTACTACCTCAATCCAGCTCCAAGTTTAAATTTCTCCATGCTCACCTCCGCTCCAAGAAGTTCCTTCAACTATACTCCTATGTTCTTGACAGCACTACCCTTTTGGGGAATTTCAGCTCCTTAAAATGCAGTCTGTCATGCCCAACAACTCGGAAGTATGAATACGAATAATGATACAGGTTCGAGTCTAGCAAGGATTGTAAGAGGAAAACAATAATAAGTATCAAGTGTTCTTAAGCAATCTATTTAGGGTATCTAGAATCCAAAATAAAGTATGCAAGTTCTGAAAGGAGAACTTGAGACCTAAATTGGAGTTGACTGGAAGATGTTGTATAGATCATAGAAGAACTATGAAGAACATCTGTTAAATACATTATAGACCACAAGGTAGAAATTTTTGAACCAAATACAGGTTTAACAATTTGAAAGAAAACGAGAGTATACAATGTATAGGGTTCGAAAATAATAATGAGTTTTTGGACATGGTTTCATTTAAATGTTGAGTGTCTCATGGAGATTCTTAGCCTGAATAGTATGTGTTTCCCAGTGCATGTCTCTTTTATTGCCCATAACTCAATTGTAAGATTGGTTTTGTCTTGCTTCCGTGCAGACATGTTTCCCATCCTTGAAATAGTTTCCAATCAACTAACTCTAACTCATTCACACACTAGTTGTTCTCTATTTTCCGATCTCTAGATCACATTAGAGGATTGGAATAGCTTATCCTCCTTGATTGAAGTTACATTTAAGTTCCTACAAGTGTTCACATTTTTTATGTTTTTTCCTCCTCCATCTTCTGAGTCATCCTTCTCAACTTCCTCATTTCAAGTACAATCATTTTGACATGTTTCTCATTGCAAAGGACTCTAGCATTATAAAGCATAGCGACAACCAACATTGTAGTTTCATTGAGAAAAACTTATTTATCTTATGCGCTGAAGTGCACATGCGCTTCAAACATCCTATGTTAATTTTATGAAACAACAGCGTCAAATTTGTGCATCATCCTTCCAATGGCTTGCGATATATAAATCATACTAATCTGATATAATTTTTTTCCCCTTTAGACAAGTTATTTCAGCATCATCATTAAGGGTACCTCTAATTAGTACCGGTAAGAAATGCAGCTTGCTTTATTACATGAAACTGCCTCCAATCTCTACATACTTTTTGCACAACTTAAATTCTATGACCTACAATGGAACCCCATTGCGAAGAACTTTTCTGTACTAAAGACTTCGGTTATATTCTTATTGGACCATGCGCCTCTCCTTTTCTTCTTCATGTGTTACGGATTTGATCTCCTACATGTAAGAAACCAAAGTTCATCACAGGCAAAATCTAAGATTTTCTTCCTTACTCCTAGAGCCTCCATATTTTTTGAAGCTCCTAGGATATCTGTATTTTTTCCAATTTATATAACCCACTTCTAAATATGTGGATATAACATTTTCATCTTCTGAAATTCAATCGTAGTCGAAATAAACTTAGTAGATATTGTCTTCAACCTAGACTACTGAGGTTTGAGGTGTGTTGATTCTAGGTGCTTTGAGTGGAAAAGGAAACCGGCGGTAACAAACTATGGATTTCAAGTGGCAAAGACGAATGGCTCGGGAAAGGAAGAAAATGGTCAAAAGATGTAGAGCAGTTTTTTTTTCTCTAATCGTGAAATTTTTATATTTTCTTAGTTTAATTTTGTTGAAGTCTGCAAGTTTGAGAGCCTTCATGTTATGAACATCGGGACTTTTTTCTTCTGCATTCCTTTTTCAATAAAATCTTTATTAGAATGTAAATTGAACATTTCCTTAGTAGTGGGCATGCCGCCGTGCCGCGACTACCGGGCCGTTCGTTTGTCGCAGAGTGGACCGGTTCATTTGATCGCGTTCTAGATTGGACCAGCTGCACACGACGCCGCCAGTGCGTCACCGGTTCTCGCCCGACGGCCGCGTCTATCATTTTTCGTCCAACTTTTTCTTATTTCTTTTACCTTTTAATTATATTAAACTTGTATGTACAATTATAAAATTATTTCTAATTTATCTTTTAGTAATTTAAACTTATATTAAGCTATTTTTAAACATGTATTAAACTTTTTAACCTTCCAAGTAGACAACAACAAGCTTAAAGATCGTTAATTTGTTTCTCAATGGGTCAAAAGACCCACAAGCCAAAGACTTATGACTTTTGGCTTTGTTGGCGATAGTCGCAGACACAAAGGCTAAAGGAATATCTAAACTAACCAAAAATAAGGATCATTAGCGTCGCATTTCACGCACCCTCGGTTTCGGTCAGTCCCGTTTCGGCCGTGACGGTATATCATGGCTAATTTCCCTTTTACAGTTGTGTTCAATAATCTCTTGTCGGCAATGTAAATAAATTGTAGACATTTCTTGAGTTCTACATCTCCGTTCACTAATCATTTGTCAACAATGTTAATGAACCGTGTCAAGTCTGCTCAAGTTCCTCCCTATTCTTTGGCGTGAGATGTCCGTTGAACTCGAGTTCGGGGATACTAATTCCACGCATATGATTTTTCTTCAAGTTAATAGCATGGTTCAGATTCTTAGTAGAGCATGTCCAACTCTATAAAATTTGAGTTATGCTAGCGAATCTTTGAGTAGTGGTAATGTATTTTATCGTCGATCTGAAATAAAGTCAATAGTTGGTGGTGAAGGATTTTGGACTTCATTGAAAAGAAGGATAAGCGACTAAAGAAAAAGATATTACGTCAGCGGTCTCATGTTTGTTAAACGTTAACAGCTGGCTTTATAGTAAGGCTAACGGCCGACTAAGACTTGATCGAACTTGAGTGTAGTTGATCTATGATGTTCGATGATCTTTGAACTAAGAGCCATTTAAGGCCAACAAGCCCAAGGCGCCCTCCTTTAGAAGTAGTCTCAACGAGCAAGCTGCTTTTGGTAAAAATTGCAGATAATCTCTTTCATCGTACATTTAATAGCACTCCTCACTACCTCAAGCTGTTTTATAGTACTTAGCTCCCAAGATTCACCTTTATAATAACTAAAAGGTAGGGCAACTTTTTAGAAGAATCTAGAAACTTTAATGGGTTATTTAGCTTAAATAAACCAAAGTTTACTCCATTGTTAACTTCAACACTCCTAAGGTTTTTTACTCAAAAACATCGATGTTTAGCAAAATTTATCTTATAAATATAATTTTTTGTTTAATTTATGTGCACATCTAAGGTAAATTTTGTTAAAATTGGGCTCATCAAAGTGAATTTTAAGGAACTTTGGGGTGTTTCTTAGGAAATAACTTTGAGATATCAAAGTTAAAAATGAAATAAACTTTATGCAAAAAACTTTGGATAGCAAAAGTAAATTTTGGGGTATTTAAGCGTAAATTACTCAACTTTGTCAGGAGAAATTAAGGACCTCTGAGCCGCTTTAATTGCTAGTTAATAAAGTTGCTATTAAAATAGCTTAATTTGGAAGGAGTAATCAGAGTCCATCGAAGTCTTCAAAATCTCCCACAAAATCTCCCAAATTGACATCTAGAAGCTCGAAATGGATTGAAACCCGAAAAAATCGAGGCGTCCTCGAGATTCTAAGGATCTGGAGACATGGAGTCGACCACCGAGTACAAGATCCGAACCATGGCGCTTTAGGCCTCGAAGGGACGTTAAAGCTTTTTGCTCGCCAAGTCGCCGAGTCATTTCTCCAATCCAAAACCCTAGAAGAAAAGAACAAGAACAAAGAAGAAGAAGAAGAAGCTTCGAAAACAAAAAGGAAGAGGAGGTTGAAGAGGAGGAGGAGGAGGAGGAGAATGATGGGAAGCGAAGAGAGAGTACGATGATGAAGGCGATCTCGAGGCCTAGCCTCTCCGCCATGGTTCGGATCTTGTACTCGGTGGTCGACTCCATGTCGCATCCTTTAGAATCTCGAGGGCGGTCTCCTCGATTTTTGTTGGGTTTTGAATCCATTTCGAGCTTCTAGATGTCAATTTGGGAGATTTTGTGGGAGATTTTGAAGACTTCGATCGATGTCTGTTACTCCTTCCAAATTAAGCTATTTTAATAGCAACTTTATTAACTAGCAATTAAAGCTCTGTAGGTCCTTAATTTCTCGGGACAAAGTTGAGTAATTTACTTAAATACCCCAAAATTTACTTTTGCTATCCAAAGTTTTTGCATAAAGTTTATTTCATTTTAACTTTGATATCTCAAAGTTATTTCCTAAGAAACACCCCAAAGTTCCTTAAAATTCACTTTGATGAGCCCAATTTTAACAAAAGTTTACCTTAGATGTGCACATACATTAAACAAAAAATTATATTTATAAGATAAATTTTGCTAAACATCAGGATGTTTTTTGAGGAAAAAAACCTTAGGAGTGTTGAAGTTAACAATGGAGTAAACTTTGGTTTATTTAAGCGCAAATAACCCATTAAAGTTTCTAGATTCTTCTAAAAAAGTTGCCCTACCTTTTAGTTATTATAAAGGTGAATCTTGGGAGCTAAGTACTATAAAGCAGTTGAGGTAGTGAGGAGTGCTATTAAATGTACAGATGAAAGAGATTATCTGCAATTTTTACCAAAAAAGCAGTTGCTCGTTGAGACTACTTCTAAAGGAGGGCAGCCTTGGGCTTGTTGGGCCTTAAATGGCTCTTAGTTCCGTCATCGAGCCTGCATCATAGATCAACTACACTCAAGTTCTGATCAAGTCTTAGTCAGTCGTTAGCCTTACTATAAAGCCCACTGTAACAGTTTAACAAACATGAGACCGTTGACAGAATATCTTTTTTCTTTAGCTGTTTATCCTTCTTTTCGAATGAAGTCCAAAATCCTTCACCACCAACTATTGACTTTATTTCTGTACTGACGCATAAAATACATTACCACTACTCAAAGATTCTGTTAGCATAACTCAAATTTTATAGAGTTGGACATGCTCTACTAAGAATCTGAACCATGCTATTAACTTGAAGAAAAAAAAATCATATGCAGGGAATTAGTATCCCTGCAACCTGTAGTTCAACGGACATCTGCTGCCAGCAATAGGGAGGAACTTGAGCAGACTTGACACGGTTCATTAACATTGTTGACAACAGATTAGTGAACGGAGATGTAGAACTCAAGAAATGTCTACAATTTATTTACATTGCCGACAAGAGATTATTGAACACAACTGTAAAAGGGAAATTAACCATGATATACCCAGTCATGACCGAAATGGGACCACCCCAAACCCGTGGTCGGAAGTAAGCACGCTCCACTAATTCCTACCAATGATATATTTTTTGGTTAGTTTAGATATTCCTTTAGCCTTTGTGGTCTGCAGCTATCTGCCAACAAAGCCAAAAAGTCATAAGTCTTTGGCTTGTGGGTCTTTTGACCCATTGAGAAACAAATTAACGATCTTTAAGCTTGTTGTTGTCTACTTGGAAGGTTAAAAAGTTTAATACATGTTTAAAAATAGCTTAATATAAGTTTAAATTACTAAAAGATAAATTAGAAATAATTTTATAATTGTACATACAAGTTTAATATAATTAAAAAGGTAAAAAGAAATAAGAAAAAAAGTTGGACGAAAAATTCATAGACCGACGCACGAGCCGTGACTGTCGACCGTCCGCACTGGCGGTCGTGGGTCGAAATGGTCCAATCCTAGAACCGTGATCAGAGAAGTAGACCCTACCGACCCTTGCCTTGAACTCGGTGCCGTCACTCGGCCCGAATCCACGTACCATGCCCACCCCTAAGGGAAATGTTCAATTTACATTCTAATAAAGATTTTTATTGAAAAAGGAATGCAGAAGAAAAAAGTCCCGATGTTCATAACATGAAGGCTCTCAAACTTGCAGACTTCAACAAAATTAAACTAAGAAAATATAAAAATTTCACGATTAGAGAAAAAAAAACTGCTCTACATCTTTTGACCATTTTCTTCCTTTCCCGAGCCATTCGTCTTTGCCACTTGAAATCCATAGTTTGTTACCGTCGGTTTCCTTTTCCACTCAAAGCACCTAGAATCAACACAGCCTCAAACCTGTAGTCTAGGTTGAAGACAATATCTACTAAGTTTATTTCAGACTACAGATTGAATTTCAGAAGATGAAAATGTTATATCCACATATTTAGAAGTGGGTTATATAAATTGGAAAAAATACAGATATCCTAGGAGCTTCAAAAAATATGGAGGCTCTAGGAGTAAGGAAGAAAATCTTAGATTTTGCCTGTGATGAACTTTGGTTTCTTACATGTAGGAGATCAAATCCGTAACACATGAAGAAGAAAAGGAGAGGCGCATGGTCCAATAAGAATATAACTGAGTCTTTTAGTACAGGAAAAGTTCTTCGCAATGGGGTTCCATTGTAGGTCATAGAATTTAAGTTGTGCAAAAAGTATGTAGAGATTGGAGGCAGTTTCATGTAATAAAGCAAGCTGCATTTCTTACCGGTACTAATTAGAGGTACCCTTAATGATGATGCTGAAATAACTTGTCTAAAGGGGAAAAAAATTATATCAGATTAGTATGATTTATATACTGCAAGCCATTGGAAGGATGATGCACAAATTTGACGTCAGTGTTGTTTCATAAAATTAACATAGGATGTTTGAAGCAGACAGGCACTTCAGGCGTACAAGATAAATAAGTTTTTCTCAATGAAACTACAATGTTGGTTGTCAGTTATGCTTTATACGTTAGAGTCCTTTGCAATGAGAAACATGTCAAAAATGATTGTACTTGAAATGAGGAAGTTGAGAAGGATGACTCAGAAGATGGAGGAGGAAAAAACATAAAAAATGTGAACACTTGTAGGAACTTAAATGTAACTTCAATCAAGGAGGATAAGCTATTCCAATCCTCTAATGTGATCTAGAGATCGGAAAATAGAGAACAACTAGTGTGTGAATGAGTTAGAGTTAGTTGATTGGAAACTATTTCAAGGATGGGAAACATGTCTGCACGGAAGCAAGACAAAACCAATCTTACAATTGAGTTATGGGCAATAAAAGAGACATGCACTGGGAAACACATACTATTCAGGCTAAGAATCTCCATGAGACACTCAACATTTAAATGAAGGGGTTTTTGTCTTTTACCCCAAACTTTTACTCTAACTTATTTTTAAACCCACTTACTTTCATTATAATTCATACACCCAAAGTAGCAGTCCCACTTATTTATAAACCCAAAGTGTCAAAATACACATGTTTACATCTTGTATACACAAAATAAAAAGTAAATCCAAATTACCCTTCTTCTTCTTCCTCCTCCTAATAAATACCGGGACTCAATTCTCTTCCTACTTAGCTCCCTCTTACTAATTCTCCTCTCTAAAAAAACCCCTAAAATTCCTAGGTTTTGATCTCTTGCAATTGTGTCCAATACCAACTCGTGCATTTCTCTTCGCTTGATCTTCCGTTGAAGGCGCTGAAGAGCTTACGTGAGCACTCAAATTCACTTCAAGAACCCACCAATAGGAAGGTCCTTGCTTTCGAGCTTAATTTTGATGTTGGTTATGTCTACAACTTCTTTTTCTTTTTATTATTGAGGTAGTAAAACTAGATGCACTTATTATTTATTTCTACATGACACCTAATATGCACAATTCCTTACCTTCTGCACTCACCGTCCACTCTGAAATACTGACCACTCTATACTCGAAACATGCTAACTATAAAGAGTATGCAACTCAAAATTTGATTTAGTCAAAATAAGAGCACTTCCATGAGTATATGAAGTATTATGAACTAACCATTAAGGTTTTACATGTTCACTCATAGATATAGATGAACATTACCCGCTATTCAATTCGAGCGATGTTGTAGAACTTAAACCAATACCCTATGTGTAAATTTGATTCCTTTCTCACACGCTCCGTCATCAAATTAAATTGTTCAAATAATCATAAAGTACAAGCTGATAGACTTCCAGCAATCCATTTATTCGACAGATAAAAGCAAACAACTTTCAAGTTCAATTTCATATCCAAGTATCAAGCGTCATTATAACATAACCATCCAATTCGATAACAACATAATTAAATGAAAGATCAAAACCAAATACCTCTTCCTCATTCTCCTTCCAACAATCAAGAAGCCGAGCTCACAGCACCACTCTTGAGCAATTTCTCGACATACTTGCCAAGTATATCGACCTCCAAATTAACCTTATCCCCGACCTTCTTCGTCGGGATCACCACCTTCATCTGAGTATAAGCCACCAGATGAAATCAAAACACCCTCCTCCTCGTAAACCCCAACCACCGTCAAGCTCGCTCAGTCCACCGTTATGAACCCTTTTGGCACAATGTACCTCATCACATCGGCCGACTCAGCCACGACCTTCACCCACAACGAATCCCCTCAGGCCTCACCGACACGATCTCCTCGCAGCCCACGTGCCCTCGACGAAGTGGCCCCATTCGAGATCGGCTGCAGGCCCGCCGAGGTTGACGGGAGCCGGGCCGAGGTCGGAGAGAGAGGTCTTGCGGAGGGTTTCGGGAGAGGCCGACGGTGGAATGGGAGGAGGCGAGGTCGAACGGGAGACGGTGAGGCACGTGCCGCTGATCGCGATGGAGTCGCCGAGATTGACGCCGTCGAGCACGGTCTTGGCGGAGATCTTGAGCTCGATGCCGTCGCCGGAGGGGGTGGGGCCCAAGTGGCGGATCTGGCCCATCTCTTCGACGATTCCGGTGAAGAGGGATTTGACGGTGAGGGAGGCGGAGTTGCATCTGAGACGGTGGGGGATTCGTCGGGAGAGGGAAGGGGTTAGGGTTTTGAGAGGGGAGAAGGATTTGGGAGTGAAAGTGGACGACAGCATTTTTGCCCTTTTTGACTTTTTATTTTCTTTCCTGTTTGTTTATGATTTTAGCTAAGAACTGGCGGGGCTGAGAAAGGCCTTAGAAATTGGGCTGCTGGCTCTTGTAAAGCCCCATATGGGTTAGTTTAAATGGCATATACAAGCAGCACAGCAATTTTTGTAAAAAAAAAGCTAAAAGACCAATTTGATTCCTGTACTAGGGCCCCATTCTCAAAGTGGTCCTCCACTATTTTTTTTCTCAACTTAGTTCTTGTACCCCTTGTTAGATATAAACTTAGTCCTTTTTTAATTTTCCATTAAAAGATCCATTAAATACAATTTAGAATGACAATTCTACCCTTATATGGTTTACTGAAGAGATGACAATTCCAGGTCGCGGTAGAGTTACGACTCCCCACGGCTATCTTGTCGGTCTATGAATTTTTCGTCCAACTTGTTTTCTTATTTCTTTTTACCTTTTTAATTATATTAAACTTGTATGTACAATTATAAAATTATTTCTAATTTATCTTTTAGTAATTTAAACTTATATTAAGCTATTTTTAAACATGTATTAAACTTTTTAACCTTCTAAGTAGACAACAACAAGCTTAAAGATCGTTAATTTGTTTCTCAATGGGTCAAAAGACCCACAAGCCAAAGACTTATGACTTTTGGCTTTGTTGGCGATAATTGCGGACCACAAAGGCTAAAGGAATATCTAAACTAACCAAAAATATATCATTGGTAGGGGCGGTGACGTGACTTGCTTCCTCGACCACTGGGTTTGGGGTCGGTTCCATTTCGGTTAATGACACAGGTATATCATGGCTAATTTCCCTTTTACAGTTGTGTTCAATAATCTCTTGTCGGTAATGTAAATAAATTGTAGACATTTCTTGAGTTCTACATCTCCGTTCACTAATCATTTGTCAACAATGTTAATGAACCGTGTCAAGTCTGCTCAAGTTCCTCCCTATTCTTTGTGAGATGTCCGTTGAACTACGGGTTGCGGGGATACTAATTCCACATATGATTTTTCTTCAAGTTAATAGCATGGTTGATTCTTAGTAGAGCATGTCCAACTCTATAAAATTTGAGTTATGCTAACAGAATCTTTGAGTAGTGGTAATGTATTTTATGCGTCAGTACAGAAATAAAGTCAATAGTTGGTGGTGAAGGATTTTGGACTTCATTCGAAAAGAAGGATAAACAGCTAAAGAAAAAAGATATTCTGTCAACGGTCTCATGTTTGTTAAACTGTTACAGTGGGCTTTATAGTAAGGCTAACGACTGACTAAGACTTGATCAGAACTTGAGTGTAGTTGATCTATGATGCAGGCTCGATGACGGAACTAAGAGCCATTTAAGGCCCAACAAGCCCAAGGCTGCCCTCCTTTAGAAGTAGTCTCAACGAGCAACTGCTTTTTTGGTAAAAATTGCAGATAATCTCTTTCATCTGTACATTTAATAGCACTCCTCACTACCTCAACTGTTTTATAGTACTTAGCTCCCCAGTATTCACCTTTATAATAACTAAAAGGTAGGGCAACTTTTTTAGAAGAATCTAGAAACTTTAATGGGTTATTTGCGCTTAAATAAACCAAAGTTTACTCCATTGTTAACTTCAACACTCCTAAGGTTTTTTTACTCAAAAAACATCCTGATGTTTAGCAAAATTTATCTTATAAATATAATTTTTTTTGTTTAATTTCTGTGCACATCTAAGGTAAATTTTTGTTAAAAATTGGGCTCATCAAAGTGAATTTTTAAGGAACTTTGGGGTGTTTCTTAGGGAAATAACTTTGAGATATCAAAGTTAAAAATGAAATAAACTTTATGCAAAAAAACTTTGGATAGCAAAAGTAAATTTTGGGGTATTTAAGCGTAAATTACTCAACTTTGTCCGGGAGAAATTAAGGACCTACAGAGCGCCGCTTTAATTGCTAGTTAATAAAGTTGCTATTAAAATAGCTTAATTTGGAAGGAGTAACAGATTACTGACCGAGTCTTCAAAATCTCCCACAAAATCTCCCCAAATTGACATCTAGAAGCTCAGAAATGGATTCAGAAACCCAGCAAAAAATCGAGGAGACTGTCCTCGAGATTCTAAAGGATGCAGACATGGAGTCGACCACCGAGTACAAGATCCGAACCATGGCGGCAGAGAGGCTAGGCCTCGACCTCTCCGTTCCCGATCGCAAGCTTTTCGTTCGCCAAGTCGTCGAGTCATTTCTCCAATCCAAAACCCTAGAAGAAAAAGAACAGCAACAGCAAGAAGAAGAAGAAGCTGAGCAGCAAAAGGAAGAGGAGGTTGAAGAGGAGGAGGAGGAGGAGGAGAATGATGGGAAGCAGAAGAGAGAGTACGATGATGAAGGCGATCTCATCATCTGCAGGGTTCGTCTTGTTCTAATTGAGATTCTTTTTTCTAAATTTTTTGTTTTTAGGGTTTAATTAGGGTTTTCCTGTTTGTTTGAGGACAGTTGTCGAACAAGAGGCGGGTGACGATTCAGGACTTCAGGGGGAGGACGCTGGTGTCGATCAGGGAGTACTACGAGAGAGACGGGAAGCAGCTGCCTTCCTCTAAAGGTATAATTATATTGAATTAATCGATTAATCAGTTCATTGCCCAAGCTTTCCAATTTTTGCTAGCTTACCTTGTTTGGTAGAAGAACTGGAGATATCAGCAAAATTTTCCTTTTGGCTTGGATAAATGCTTAGGCTTAGGTCTGATTTGATCAAATTTAAGTTGATTGTTCTCTTTGTTCTTTGTTGATATCACGGGCTTTACTTATTAGTAATCATTTGCATGCACACAATTACTCAGAGGAAAGTAATAGATTTGGGTTCATAGGAAAGGAAGCCACTTCTTAAAGAAATTGGGGGCTGTTGCTAAGACTATACTTTGCATTTATGCTCATATACCTTGAATCTCCAGCAGCTGGAATCTGCCGCCAAATAGAGTTACTAAGATATGGTTTACTGCCTTATGTTTGCAATATATGAATTAGCGGGTCTCAGGAAGTGCAGGGCTTCAAACTCTATTTGCGCAGAGGACTAGTCTTAATTAATTTGAATCTGAGTGATTGTTTTAAGGGTAACGAGCATCTGGGTGAGTTTGTTGAGGTGTCAATAAGCAGCCATATCTTTTGTTCTGTCGAGAGATTGGTTGCTCCGCTAAATAGACAGAAGTATTGAATATTGATTTTCTCTTCATCTGCTGTTATGTGTGTGGCTTTTGTTTTGTGTTTGTCATTTTTTGGGTGGTGGTTTACAGTGGCACGCGGTTCATGAAGAAAATTACAATTTGGTGATTCTTCCAAACCAGACATTGTGTTATATCTTTTTTTTTCTCCTCTCTTGAGTTACATAGGAGATTATTAAGATTCTGTGGAAAAACTAGCTAAAGTTCAATTTTCTTTTATTAGGTAAAAGCGAAATATTGTATGAGTTCTCTTTGAAATCTTGAAATGCTTCTAATATATGGAAGGCTCTTAGAATAATGACTGACGATTATTTATCAATCCATCAATAATTGTCATCCAGGTTTGGGGAATTGGACGTTGAGCATTATAGGTCTCTAATCTTGTGCATGATCTAAGGGGTTCTTGAATGCATCTTTCTTCTTTTTTTGTGGTTTTATATAATTGTATCCATCGCGCTAGTTTAGATTATTCTTTTTTTTTACGTGACAAGTTTTTCTGGCACCAAGTTTGTGATCTTTATGAGCTTTCGACCAAGCTATGTGGAGCATTACATGAGTTATACCATTTACATGTACATTACAGTTCTCTAGTTACTTTGATATAAAAGCAGTGACATATCCCCTTAAATTGAATGTTTATGTAGTTTTTGAACTTTGCTTACATGTAGCAAGTTTGAGACACTTTTGGTAAATGAGGTTTAAGTGTAGGCGTATGAGCTTTGGATTCAAATTAGATGGAGCTATCAATGTGGATGTTTTGAATTGTTTGGATAAAGAGATTAGGATTTAGGAGTTAGAAATTGTGTAATTGTCGGGGAGTCAATAACTCTAGCTTAGTGTTGCTGTGCCCAAAGAGAACTTTGTTTGTGGTGGTTTCAAGATAATACTCACATAACTCGTGCATTTTTACTCTTGTCAAGCTTTTAGTTGTTTGGCTAGAGTTAATTCGAGTTAGATATGCCTAACTCCTCTGGCCAAGCATGACCAAAGTGTAATTGCAAGTTGGGTTGAACCTGGCATCAATTCACTTGATCCAGATAATAGGCCGGTCTGGGTTGACCTAAAATTAAATTAACTGGTTCTTGGATTGCTGTTTTGGTAACGATGTAAATCTCGGTTGGGTTCAACTCGCCTAAACTTAAGTAGAGCATGGAGGGAACTGTGGTCAAGAGTCATACATTTTATTGGCAGATGGAGAAACCTGTGAAGCCGTGACTTTGATCATGTAGATTATGTTTAAGCTTATGCAGCGCAGATTACCACTTGTGTTAGCATTTTTTATTCCCTATATTTTGTGTTCTTAGACTTCACATAGTGGAGTATTTATTTTTCATTTAAAAATTGTGCTTTTTTTAATTTTTTTTGTATTTGTTAGTATGTACCCATGTGACCTTGAAACGGGAAAATTCTTGTTGACAACATGATCACCATTTCTTCTTCATTATCATCTTTAATCCATTTCATCAAATGAGGTTGGCTGTTTGGCAGAACTTATTGCTGACATTCTATAGAAGAGGAAAAACTAATTTCCTATTACTAGGTTCATTTTTCTGACTAAGAATGAAGGATTACCAAAGCCAGGAAGTTTATATAATTTATTGGTTCGGTAAGAATTATGCAACCAAAGGAAACCCCAAATTTTCTCTGAATGACGATTAAGTTTAGGCAAAGGGGAAAGTGGACATGATTTTGTATGGGAAATGCCATCATCTCTGAGGCATATAAGACGGAGATCCATCAAATTCCTATAGAATGGGGAGGTTTGTGATTATACAATAATAGGTTGTAGGTCTGCACGAACCTTCTCTGTAGCTAGAAGGAAAACTTGTATGCATTTTGTATTTGCTCCCCCCTCATTTGTTATTGATGGATATGAAACATGTTTAATTTTGCAGGAAAATGTACACTTCAGATTTTTGTATGGTTACTGTTTGGTGAAGAATTTTTATGTCTTGCCATGCTTGTTTGAACTGATGACAGTACGCCCCATTGGCGGATCCACTCTATGCAAAGTGGGTCATGTGACCCCACTTTGCATAGAGAGACTAGCACATCTATCCCTACTAAGAACACAAAAGTCCGCTCTAATTTTAAACCCAATACATGGTGACCCCATTAATAAATTGCTGACCCCACAAAGTTTCCACATAACCCAATCTCACCATCCCTAAAAAATATCTATTCTTGGGGTTCTTCTCCTCACGAATCTTTAATCACAGCCTCCTTCTCCCTCTCTTTGTTCGACAATCCTAGCAGAACCTTACCGCCTCCTCAGCTCCTCCTTCAGTCCTTCACCCCTAGACAGGTGGAGATAATAAAAGACCAAGTTTCGGGCCCGCTTTTTCAAAAGTGCCGCATATTATAACTCGGTGATAATAAATTAATAATTTAGATTATGATTTAGGTAAAACAACACTGATATATCAATTGAATTTTGTACTTTTTTCAATATATGAAAACTCATCAGAGACAATTGTAAATTGTTATCATTATTAATTATAGAGCGCCACCACTTTCCAGAAATCCTAGATTCGCCACTGGTAAGCGCAGCCTCCAAACTTGTACTGTTACAATGGAATGCGAGTGGTTTTCAGTATTATTAGCCCATTTCACCTTTTTATGCTTGCGAACCACGACTATAATGTACAGGAGCTTTTTGACACTCTACTCTAGGCACCCTCTTGCCTTTTCCGATACAACATGTCCTTTGATGCTTTTGTAAAGTGATAGGGTCTTCCCGTTCAATACTGTAATGTTCACTTTTCTTGTTATGGAAAACTAGCCTTGACTTGTAAAGATTCAGAGTTAGTTTCTCTAAGTGCCGCCAAAAACATTATTTAGTAATATAATGTAATAAACTGCTTATTTGTGTTTCTGGGGTTGTTTGATATTGTATATTGTATAAAGGACTCTAACTCGTTTTCGTTTACTATTTGATTTTGCTTCGATATCAGTCTTGATTTGACTTTTGATTTGGAAAATTATGAACTTTGCTACTATGTTGGGTATGTTAGCATTGTGAACTAAGACCTTATTTTGTGATTTGGTAGTATGATAATATTTATCATGTATTTTATATGAAAATTCATAAACATGTTCTTTCACGCTTGATTATCTATCTTGAAAAACTATGTGTGCGGTGTGCGCCTCGCTTCACTTGGGCGCACACAGACTTGTGGAACGATTAAATCATTTCACATTGTCATTTGATTTGAGGTCATCCTTCTGCAGAGGTTTCTTTGGGAAAAGTTCATTAGTATGATTGGATTAACAGCTACCTTTTTTTTTCCCGGGTGTTAATTTGTGTTTGACATAAGCTGATTGATGATGATGCTTGCTTAAAGGAGGGTCGCTGTTAGTAATTTTCGTTGTCTATGTTACTAACTAGAGCTTTGCAAACTTTTGTTCCCTGGACGAGTTTATTTAGTTTGTATTTGAATAGAGATGTTTCTGTGTTGTGGACAGGTATAAGCCTGACAGCAGAACAGTGGGAGGCCTTCGACAAAGCAGTCCCAAAGATAGAAGAGGCCATCAAGAAGCTGGAAGGGGAGGACTGAGGTCGCCATTAGATTTTGGCTCCTAGTCTTTTGGGAAGCACGATTATGTACTTTTTTTTTTGTGTACTTAGCTTGAAGAAATTTGTGTTCTGAAAGCAGAAGACCTGGTTAATCTGGTGAAACTTTAGTCCCGGGGCTTCATAGCTCATGTCTTATGGTTTATGCCGTCCATATAAAGAGCCTTGTTTGTTTCATATCATGTGCTATTAAGCATTTGTTCTGGAATCTAGCGTTTAAACTCATGCATTTAATCTGCTAGATTGTACTGAATACATAGCGCGTACTGCTGCGAGATAGTTGAATCATTAGTAATATTGACCATTTTCCAACAAGTTTCCAATTGAGGTTTCAAAGGTGACTTCAAGCTTAGTTAGATTGTGCTATGAACAGCCGTTACTAGCTTGGGTTAATACTAAGCAAGTGAATGCAAGTATTGCAAATAATTTCTGAAGGTATAAAGAAATCCTTGAATTGAAGCCAGAGCAAAAAAAAGTAATTTTAATGCATCCTCATACTGTAATCTTTGCCTTAATCGCTTTGTTGTTGGTGGTCGTTTCATACTTCACTGTCATACTGGAAGAAAAGTAGCACTCTCACAAGTGCTACCTGGCCTTTTTTTCAGGACCCAGATCCTTTTATCACCCAAGAGTTAATGTGAATTAACTTCAACGGCCACGTCACTCCAAATACAAGTTCATAATCAGTTAAAAGTTTAAGTTTTTTTTTTTTTGGCATATTGAATGTGGTATATTTATTATTTAGTAACAGTAAGACAAAAATTTGTGACTAATTCGTACAAGTGACAAAGTGACGTTTAAGCTAATTGTATGGGCCACTTGCCTTTCATCTGAAGAACCGGGCTAAAAAAATATATAACTGAAGATTCGTGAGTCTTTAGTAGTTTTAATTCACAGCATCCATTCATAACATTAACGTTGTACTAAAGGGACATCCATCTTCATATAAATGCACAAGTCTCTAAAAGGTCGTTGTTGGTTCATAGTTGTAGGTATAATTTTACTTAATCCAAAGGTGGACATAGACGTATTGATGCAGTGTTAATGCTATAGCTCATGATCACCGAATGCTTTCTCAAATGTATCGGGCTACGATCAGGGAAGGCTAACTCCGTTCCACTATTGTCTTCTTCATCCTTCTCCAAATGCTATGGTGGCTTCCTGATGTATGGATCCAAAGAAAGAAAAAGTGCCCGATGGAGAACTTTCCTCCATTTGTATACCTCCAAATTAAATTTGTGAGAATAACACTAACTACACTAATCTATCCAAAGTAATCTCACACTTCAAGAGAGAAGAGTGTAAACTCCTTTTATGAGCTATCAATTTTGAAAAAAAAAATTAAAAGAGGGTGAATCCCACATTTTTTCTCTTTTTTAATGTACAAGTAGTTTAAGGGTAGTTTGTAGTTATTATTACTTAAATCGTATGGGATCCAAAAGTTCGCTGGTGCAACAAAACTTACAGAAAATTGGATTGTGGCTATTTTGGTAAGTCCCATAAACTACGTAGGTATCTCTCTAATGCAACCATTTGGATACTTGGTAGACAAAGTAGTTCTATTGTTGTCTATACGATGCATATTGAAATTAGAAGTTGCCCTTACCCCATTTTTAAGAGGGAAAGGAAACATTGGATTTTCTTTCTTTCTTTTTGTTTTGTTTTGTTTGGGGCCAACAAGAAAGTGACAACAAACAATCATGTTTTGTTATAATAATAATAATAATGCAAAGAGAGGACAATGGTGATAGCTATGTGACAACAAGAGTTTTTAATTTTGGGTGAGTTTCTCATGTGCGCGCACAATCACACTGGCAAAAAGATTCACCTCGTGAAATGCACTGAATTTAGGAATCAATGAGGATAGAATGTCAAACTTTTAGGTGGGCTATCGTACAAAAAATTCATCTCAAACATCCCCAGCGCATCATAGGGGATTAGCCATTTATTACCTTTAAATTTCTTTTTTTTTTTTTACTAGCACGTAAACGTACATGTATTATCTACAGAATATAGTAACTTTCCACAAGAAACTGAAGTCTAGAGGGTCTCTCTACAATACATTATCGTCCACATAACAAGAACATGCCAAATACATGTAAAAAGAAAAATTATCTTACAGTTACACGCAATACATTCCCTCTAGTATAAAAGTGTCCATGCAATATTTAACTAAAACTTTGCGGGGATCGTTAGCAACAAAGAGAAGAGAGTTGACTGTAGCTTCGAAACTCGAAAGTGATTCCGACTCCCGATTACACGAATAACTTATTGTCTCGGTGAGAGTAAAAAGGGGGGAAAAAAATCGACTGATACTCCGAACAAGAATAATTGAAGAACATGGCTTATATAACGACATCAAGATTTAGACATTCCGTGACCTGGCGAGCATCAAACAAATTCATATAAAAATCATAATATTTTGACCCTTTGACTTAACCTAACATCTGAATTTGTGAAGGACTGAAAAACATGGGCGGCTATTGAATTGCACCATCTATAAGGTTCTGGAAAAATCATGCGAAAAATAATGATGATGATGATGATATACACATGCAAATGCTAGGAGAAACTTATACAAGGTCCACATCACAAACCCAAGGTATTTCAAGAAGTGAGGCCTATGTCATCTCGAACTTTATATATGTCTAATAATGAAAGAGAGAACTAGGTAATTTACAAACTCGCATTGGGGAAAAAGAAGCATTTTAAAATTAGGCAATTATCTCCATAAATTAGTTCACTACCATTCAACTTCAGTGTCTTTTATTCAGTCAAGCTTAATCTCTGGTACTTTTTATATGGTAACGAAAGGTAACAGTGACACTCTTTCTTCTCTGTTTTGAACATAAAGCATCAAATTCCAGAAGCCTGCACAAGTTTTGTAAGTCAAAAATAGTTCTTAAGGGAAAAAAATTAATAAAGAGCCAAGAGGGGCTCTTCAAGTTAACAAGGAAAAATAAAAATAAAAATAAAAATTAAAGGATGAGTCTGTGATTGAGAGGTCAACTTCAGCCTGGGAGGCATTAAGAAGGAGAATCTTCTCATTTTATATAAGGAAAAATATTTAAAAGGAAAAAGTCTTAACATGATTAATTAATTGATGGTGAAGACTCGAGATATAACATAGCAGAACACCTTACTACATCATCTAAAATTGGAAATGGTTCTCATGAGCGAAACGAAAATAAAAATTTAGTAAGCATTTTCTTTAGGGTCATGGTACAATGAATTTCTATACTGACCAACTAACCAACTTAGATTGCTTAAAATTTAAAAAGAAAATATAACAAAAAGCTAAACCTTATCCCTAATTAGGGATTATTATTATTATCTTGGTCTATACCAAGATTCCTATTGGTTGGTTGAAGATGCGACTATTTTAAGAAAAAAAATATCACACACACACACTCACACTCACACTCACTCCTCCCTCTCTTGAGAGTGTCCAGATCTTTTTTAAGCCCTCACCTAATCATATATAGGTCAATTTTTCAGAGATAAATCCATAAATAGATTGATTAATCTATGGGTTTGCTGAATGCATAAGCAACCAAGAAAAAGTCTTAAAACACTGCAGTATTAAAGGGACAACCCGATCAATGGCATGACAATCACATGAACAATGATGAATATGCTGGATGGAGACATCAAAGGGCATAGTATATACGTGCTCAAAGTCTATTGATCAATAATATCCGATGCCAAGAAAATAAAGACGAGATCAAATATGCTGTTTTATGAAAATGATGCCAATGTGATTACCATTCTATGCGTAGCTGAACTCCCAACACTAGACGCTGATGCTTTCTATTTGGAGTAATGATTTGTGCCCAGACAAAAATGAGAATCCCTCTCCCCGAAATTGGACGAAAATTTAGACACAAGTATTTATCTCATGTTGAAGATTTAGACTACACAAGTTCTATCTGTTTGCCAGAAGTAGGCTTCATAGATGGCAATAACTATGAACTGATGCCTCAACATGAGACGAAAAGTAACTGTCCTTCAAGGGGGAAGCAAAATGTATCCAAAACCTTTTCATGAAATTCCAATTCCAAATTCACAGCACTAACATATTCGAAACTTTTTCTCGAAAAATCAAATTTGAAACTTCGTAAACCACTAAATGTGAATTTTGGAATATGAATAACCTTTACAATTACACATCGAAACTATAGACACAGCATAGCTTATTGGCACATTGCAGGAAATAAAAGCAAGACACAAGACTCCTATAAAGGAGATATTGAAAAGCTTACATAAAATTAACTTACAACAAAAATATGAACTGCTATACTTTTTCCAATGAAAAAATACAAGCATAACCGAAAATTAAAACCACAACTAATTGAAATGCAATAAGAGACCAAAAGAACAAGGCTAGGTGGTTCATCAAAAAAAACAAGGCTAGCAGGTTCTTGCAATTAACAAATGAAATTTACTGCAACCTATAGCATATGTTTACGAATAAAGATTTTGCAGCAAAATCTATAGAAGAATCTATCACACAAACCATAAATTACCAAAAGAAGCAAGTTTTTCCATAAATTGTTGGCACCAAAATTAATAGAGAACCACAAGTAATTCATTACATGACCAGAGTCTTAAATGCAAAATGGAGCTTTTACAGTCCATCATATATATATACAACATAACAAAATTTTGCGCCAGATAGTTATCAAGTAATAACACATGTATTATAAAAATTAGAACTTGAGAGAAAAAATGTACCTCATTAAAGTGAAGTCCCTGAAGAAAAGCTTCATAACCAACAAAAAAAGGATCATCAAAGCTTTTACTTTCTGGGCACAACAAAATTACGAAATATTAAACATTGTATTAAAAACAGTGAGGAGATACACCTAAATAACACATTTAGTACATCAGAGTAACGATCACTATAAAGGACTTACAGATTAGTAATCTTCCCATGGTTAGACCATGAATTCCTATTAGCATATATAAAAAAACCTATAACCATCAAAAACATATTAACTCAACCAAAAGCCAAAAATTTGTCTAATGTCATGTTGAGGTTGAGTTCATCTTGCAAGATATAGCAGCAATTATCTTCTCCTTTGTTAACTGCTCTGAATTGCTCGATTTCACGATGAATGTATGAAGCACACTATCGTTGTTTGCTGAAACCTTCGACTCAACTACATTCATCTGTTCCTCTCTGAAAGCTTGTATCACTTTTGAAATGGGATGAGAATCCAAAGGGCAGATCACTTGAACAACTGCATCATCATGAACAATTTGAACGTCTACTTCAGGATTCTGAATTGTCCGGGTCTTGAAATCGCCTGAAGTCCCCTCAGACCACCGTTCCTTCTCTGACTCCATCTCTTTCAGCTTCTTCTGCAGCTCGGTGATGTAAGCAATGGCATCTCCTAAGAGGGAAGCCTTGTCCATTTTCGATATATTGGGGACTACGGCTCTCAAAGCATAAAACCTCTGATTGAGCTTCTCTCGCCTTTGGCGTTCAGCTTCTACATGATTAAGGGGTTCTTCTCTACCATTGGCAGGCTTTCGGCCTCTCTTTCTTGGTCTCCTCTCATCCAAATTTGCCCCTCTCTCGTCTTTACAATTAGCCTCGACGTCCGAGTGCTCAGACTCTAATGTCCCGATTCGAGTAATTATCCCGCCTGAACTTGCTCCCGCGCTGAAATCTATCTGCCTTGATTGCGGCAATTGCTGCTGCTGCTGCTGCTGCTGAGGCTGGAAATGGCTCAATCCATTGCTCTGGTGACCAAATGACCTCTGCAATGATTCAGCTTCACTCCCAATCATCAAAACCCCATTAGTAAACTTGTGGGCGTTCGAATTCAGCGACCGGGCCTGGTTCCAATTCATCCCCTTTCTATTCCCGTTACAATTTGCCATCATCAGCTGATGCCCGTTGCCAGAATTCACCTCGAACGATCTCTCCTCCACCTTCGCAATCGAAACCGGCGCCGCGGACGCCGCAGCCGCCGGCGGCGACCTAACAACGTTCAGATTCTTACCGAAAATTTTAGGCGCGGACTCCTCGGCCGCTGCTCTCAGGGTGGTCCCGAATCCAAAATGCGAAACTGGGCTATTTCCAATCTTCCTCTCGAACGCGCTCCTGATCACGTGCAGCGCCTCCACGCTCTCCGGCACGTGACTCACCGACCCCAGTTCGAGAACCCCAGTTTCGAACGGCAGCAGAACCACCGTCCTGAACCCTGCAGATCTCGCCAGGAAAGCTCGGACGCAGTAACCCGACGACGAGCTCGGGCTCCGCAGCGCCGAATCGGGCACCCACAGAGGCTTGTTGGATGCGAGGACCCGGCCCGGCCCATCGTGGCCCCTGGGGAACGAGAAGTACATGGAAGTCAGAAAGAACATCTCGGCGTCAGTGACCCGATCGAGGCTGAGAGCGTGGTTCTCGTCGTCGGATCCGCCGTAGAGCAAGTTGAGCCTCTGCAAAACCCGCTTCCGCATCTTCTGGTGAGCGTCGGACTCGGATCCGGATCCGACATCGGGCTCGCCGTCACGCGCCTCCCGCAGATGGCCGTCGCCCCAGCCGAGGACGAGCTCGCCCGATTTGGATCTCGAGATCTGCCAGAAGATAGCGTAGGCCCACGTGTTGAACCCGGCGCTGGGGCCCTCGACGAGGTCCACCAGCTTCGTCTGCAGGTCGGCGTCGTTGCTGACGGCGGTGACCAGACCGTCGGCCGTCAGGTGACTCGCCGTCAGATAATCGAACGCGTGCTGCCCTAAAACCGCTAGCGCCATGGCTCGCTCTTCGTCGGACCAGAACCCGACTCCGCCGCTGCCCACCTCCATCTTCATTATATTCGGTAAATTTTGTTTTTTCTTTTTGAAAATTAGTAAAAGGAGATAAATAAATGGGATCTATGCTAGACGCCCATTTCGAGAAATCAAGTGAATTTGTGTGATGGATCTTGAGCTCGAGAGAGAGGGAGAGAGAGAGGGGAGCCCTAGAATTGGAGGAAATGGTCGGTGAGGATTAAGGATATAAGGTACGCGTGCCGGTAGCGTCGGCGGGTTAAATAAACGTGGGCTGGGCCTGTTTTTGGTGGGCCCACGTGGTAAATTTTTGGTTCTGCTGTGTACTTGGGCTAGGAACGTGGCCAGGGCACATGTGGAGTGGGTCCGGTGATTGGGTACGATCGCATGTACGGTCCGGTCGGGGCCCGGTCAAGTTGGGGATGGGTCGGATTGGGTTGGACCTTGGAAAGTTAGATGGTGAACTAGAATTTGTTGTTGTTGTTGTTGTTGGTAGTTATTGCTTTGCTACCGTGAAATTAGCAGAACATGCTTTTTGTTTCTGAAGTTTGTTAAGAAATGGGTTCAGAGCGATTGACTCCTGTTATAAGGTTAAATTTTGATATAGATTTTGTGCTGATTCTAGTTATTTTTGTGTGGCACGTGGGTCTGGATTTGTTAGGAGGAAATTAGTTAGGCGGTCAGCTATGCTTGAGTGATAGATTTGGTTTCCATTTTTCGTTTTGTTTTTTTTTTTTCTCAAAAGCTAATAAAGATGATGAGGACCTCGTGATGGGGTGTTTATATTTGAGATTGAATTTAGCCGAAAACCATATGGTTTAGGGAATTATAATATGTAATGGGAACTGATGCGTTTACCTATTGAGACTTATTACGCTCCTACATGTGGAGGGGATTCAACAAGCGACAATTACACAAAATTGCTGATTTGTCTCATGGGTACCTTAAGAGAGTTTCAAAGCATTTGACTGCGTACTTGCAAATCGAACAAGCATGATCCCCGATGGAGAGATATTTTCTGCGAATTATAAAAATCTCAGGGAATTTCTAACAAATAGATTGACAATGAAAGAAATAGCTCTAGTAAATATATATTTTTTAGCAAGAAAAGGTGTTCTCTAATTCATACTAATTATAAGAACGAGTGTAAATTCTAACAGAACAATTTGCATGGGGGCGGAGAGAAAGTATGGAGATTTTCATTTATCTTGTATGGTTTAGAACAATATGTATTTGTGGCTATTATTCTATGTGTATAGATATTCAGTATATATTACTATTATTTAAGGAAACTTTTTTTTTTTCGTCCTATCCATGTGAGTGACGAAATTAAACAATTCCATGAAATGTCCTTATAATTTACTTATAGCTTAAGAATCATGAAAAAATATAAACTTCAAAAACTCAAAAGATTAAATATTACCATTTTAACTTCATCTATCACTTGTTCTCCACCCTACTAATCATCACTAGCTATTTTAATACCCCACTTACTGATCTATCCCTCTAACTTTTCATTATTTTTAACCTCAAGGTTGAATTATATATGCACACATAGTGTGCACAAGAAATACTAGTATTTAATAAGTAGTAGTCTCACACATCAACTACAATTATACTTCTAAATCCTATGAAGAACAAGACTTAAATTTGTGCTGCTCACACAAGTGACAGTGCTTTTCAGAAGTATATCATTGGAACAATAACGTCATGTACGTCCTTTTTCAACAAGTATATTGAGTGCTCGACTCATAAGACTCGGAAAAATAAAATAAGGATGGGATGGACCAGGGTTGATCATGACTTGAGTCTTCGGTGCCTGAATTATATATGTTAAAGTAAGGGAAAAATAATCCTATATTGTAACTCAAAAAGGTTCCTCTAGAAAACTATACAATAAAAGCAGTAGACTGTGACAACGTTACAAGGACATTTCTACTGCATTAGAAGTCAAAAGTTATGATGAAGAATGAGAGTTATAATTTTATAGTTAACATATATTTGTAGACTGAACTTCTTTTTTATGGATCAAAATCTGGACTCACAAATTGGTATCTAAGTTTTTATTCGCTTTAGAAATTTATGACTAGTAAGATTTGAACCTAAATTATTCCGATCCCTTGTCAAAATCTCTTTCACTATATCAAAACATTAAAATTCCAATGAGCATTGTGTATAAGGTACTTACTTTAGTACTACACCAAAACTTCGATTTTGTGGTGAAAATTGAGGGTTAGGTTTATCTCTAACATGCCCTCGCAAGTTGAGCGCTCTTCTTATAGGCTGAAACTTGCCTCACACAATGGTGTCTTATTCTTAAAATCTGATTTAAATTCATGGTGGCTAAGTTTTCAACCTGGTTTGCTCCGATATCATATCATAGGTCACTTTCCCTGCACCAAAACTTTGAATTTGTGATAATGGTTTAGGGTTATAGTTTTATACTCTAATAGACAAGTGCCCTAGCACAAATAAACATTGATGATAATCTGGTTGCATTTATCTAATATTGATAATTGTAATGATATAGATTATGTTAATATTATATGTTAATTACACTGATTTAGAATTGACAATGTAATTAGGTAAAGATGCATATATCCGACCTTTCCAGAGTCCACAATGTGAGAGTATTGTACACTGAGTCTTCCATATTAGAATTCCCAATGGAATATATATCATGGCCTCAAATTTTCCTATGTGATTTCTGCATAGAATATGTGTAGGCGGTCAAAAATACAAACAAGATCATCTCAATGCAGTGCGGGGTCCACCAGAGGAAATTGGTCATTTTGACGTGATTAATCGACTATGCGAACATCGAGTGTTAGGATGTTGTACATATAATATCTCTTGTTTGAATGATAATAAATATTTATTTGAGTCTAATCTATGTTTGAGATGATCTAGGATGGGTATATACTCGTATGGAACAAGAACGAGGTGAAACAAAAAAGAAAATTTGCTCAAAAGCTGATTTCAGGGTTTAACCATCGATGGTGCACGTTGATGTAGGCTGTCTAAAAAATCACTGCAGATAGTCAATCCTCATTAAATACGAACAATGATAGTCACGATATAACGACTTTCAGGAGATCGCAATTCGAGGATTTTCTACAGCAATCAACGAAGGATACAATTCAACAACCTTCACGCTAACCAATGGGAATTCCAATTTCAACGGTCTTCACAATCACCAACAGGAGTTACAATCAATGACTCCCATATTTTAAAAAAACATGACAAAGATCACAAGATGATGATCTTTGAAAAGAGATTACAAATTGATGGTCTCTTTGATTAAAAACGTGGAGCTCACCACTGCATTTTCAAGCTCAAAACGCAAGGCTCACCACCGCGTTTCCAAGTTCAAAACGCAGAGCTCATCACTGCGTTTCCAAGTTCAAAACGCAGAGCTCATCACGCAGAGCTCACCACTGCGTTCTTAAGTCAAAGCGCAGAGGTCATTTTCAGAACGCGGACCTCGTATTTGACCCATTCAAACACGTTGTAAACGGTTTCAAAACCGTTTTGCACGATTTGAGAGCCTTGAACCCTCATTAAGGAGAGATTTAAGGGGTCAGTTACACCCCTTAAACCCCTATAAATAGCTGGAATAACAGCTGAAGAAGGGGGGGTTCTTTGGATCGATCGGGGAGGGGCTTTGGAGCATTCAAACTTTGCTTTTGGATCGGCTTTTGGAGACTTTGGCTTGGCAGATCAATTCTTCTCGGAGGGAGCTCTTTCTAAGTAAAGTTCTCAAACTCGTTAGAGTTCCAAACTTACTTTGCAAGTTTTTTTCAACGTTGTTCCACGAGTCAAGACGTTCGATAGTCAACGGGATACAAGATTCAAGCTCCCGTCGCTACCGTGAAGAACCCAGGTTAAACAAAGGGAAGGATCTCCGTTGATCTTTCCTTCTTTTATAAGTCTGGCAACCGATCGAGGAATTTTATAATTTTTTTTATCTAAGTCAGTTAGAGAGGGATTACTTTGAGAGATTGTATTCATTCTTTTTTTAAGTCAGTTAGAGAGAATAACTCCGATCTTACATTTCTTAAATTTTCTCACGAACAGTTGACCATCGATGATGGTAAGGAGACCATCGATGGTTCCCTCGGGTCATCGATGGTACAAATGTCCAGAAACGTCTAGATCATCGATGACGTCACTTGACCATGATGGTCAAGAGTCACCATCGATGGTCAAGACAACTGAGTCAAAATTTTAGGTTTTGATCTCAGCCGTTCGTTGCACATCAAACGCTCATCCTCTCCTACAATTTGGAGCATTATTTCCTGACCTAATTATAAGAGAGAGAGAGAGAGAGAGAGAGAGAGAGAGAGAGAGAGAGAGAGAGGAGAACTAGGGTTTGAGTTTGGTGGTCAAGGAGAGCTTTTTGATTCCCTGGAGTCTCATCAATGCTCACTCACCACGCACAACATTATCCGATCAGTTCACAACGAGGAGAGCTGCCTTTGGAGTTCATCTTCATCTTCATTCTTCATAAGCTTTACTCAGATCTTTTTTTATCGTGCTTAATTATTAATAGTTCTTCATTACATTGAGCATCTTTTACGGTGCATTCAAGCCAATTGAATTGAGGGTTAGGAGTTACTTATTGTGAGAGTTAGGGTAGACAACTGATTTTAGGTAGAAACTAAGGTGTGATCTTGTAAGTTTAGTGAATCGGATCTTTGATTCAAGAGAACTCTATCATAGTGAGGAAGCCCCTCGCGAGAAGGAAGAGTGGATATAGGATTGTATATCCGAACCTTTATAAAATCTCGTGTGTCTTTTGTTGGTTGGTTTTGTGTTTGATATTATTACTAATTATCATTTATCACACTAACTTGTTTTTATTCCGCTGCATATTTTGTGTTTGCAAAAAAAATTGTAGACAATCCTATTCACCCCTCTCTAGGCTTGCATCTCAGATCCAACAAGTAGTATCAGAGCCTAGTTACTCATTTTTAGGTTTCACAATCCAGAATAGAAATGTCGAGTCTAACCGTCGTAACGACTTTCCCTGAGGGACACACACTCACCCCCGCTTTTCGATGGGTTAACCTATACCTATTGAAAAGCGCACATGAAAGCCTTTTTGTTATCAATCGACTTGAGATTTGAAATATTGTTGAGACCAGCTATAGTAAACCTACTACTGTTATTAGTGAGACCATCATAGTCACACCTAAAGATAAGTGGATCTCTAGTGAGAAAAAGCTTTACTCTTTGGATGCAAAAGCTATGAATGATCTTTACTGCTCCTTAACTGCTGAGGAATTTAATCGTGTGTCAAATTGTTCAATTGAACAAGAACTTTGAAAACCTCTGGAGGCTACACACTAAGGAACATCACAGGTAAAGGAGGTAAAACTTACAATGTTCGTGGGCAACTATGAAAACTTTAAGATGAAGGCCTCGAAGAGCATTTAAGATATGTTCACCCGATTCACGAACATTGTGAACAAATCAAAAGCTTTGAAAAAAGACTAGCTTGTGAGAAAAGTTCTTCGCTTCGTTTCCAGAGATTGGGAACTAAAGGTAACGACCATTGAGGAATTACAAATTTTTTCTAAATTAATTCTTGAGAATCTCATAGAAAATGTTGTCACCTATGAAGTAAGACTGAAAGAGAGAGGAGGATTCTAAAGGTCGCTCAAAGAAGAAAATAATAGTTCTTCAGGCCAAGAAGGGTAAGTCAAAAAAGGAGGAAAAATCAGATTCGGAGGATGATTGTAGAAGAGAAATGGGGCCAATGGTCGAAGGTTTCAAATTATTCTTGAGATTAAAGGATGGACAAAAATTTATGTGTAATAGATCAAATCAAAACTTCTCGAAGGTAATAAAGAATAAGTATGAAAATTTAGATGCTGAACCGATTTGTCATCGTTGTTGGAAGTCACTTCATAAATGAATGTCCCCTTACCAAGAAGGATCATAAAGGAAAGAACGAGAGCTTCAAAGCAACATCGTGAGATTCCTTGATTGATAATGATAAGTCAGAATCAAGCTCAAGTGAGAATGAAAGAAGTCATTGTCTCATGGCCAATAATGATACTTCAGATGACTCAGAAGAGGAAAATTCCGATAATGAAGTATATCCTTCTTGTTATGGTCATAACCGCTAATTCCTGATTAGAAGGAAAAACCCCACATGCTTTAGGCAAACAAACATCTTAACCCGATTAACTAGAATGCAATCCAAACTCGTCGGCCGAGCCGAATGGACGAGCTGCCTCCTCTACGTGGTCCGACCATCCAAGTTGACCGACTAACTTCGTGGACGACGCGAAAGGCGGTACTTGTCATCCCTTCAGCTTTCTGTCCTCATGGACGACACGAAAGGCGTTACTTGTCGTCCCTTTAGCTATCTGTCCTCATGAACGACGCGAAAGGCGGTTTTTATTGTCCCTTCAACCAACTATCCTCATGAACGACTCGGAAGGCGGTGCAAGTCGGCCACTCGGCCTCGACTCCCTTCTTCCTCATCCAAGGTGGCTCCCACAATCTAAACGACGGTTACATGAAATCTGATCCCGACAACACGTCAGTATCGCATTAAATGCATTGTCAGCTCCTTAATATCTCCATCTCTCACGGTAATTAAGATACCTCGAACTATTCCGGCTGCGGACGTCGCCAATCCCATCTCATTAATGAACTCATTAATGACGAGGGAGCAACACTAACTCTTAAAGTCATCTCATCGCTTGACACCTGTAGAGGCAAGCCGCCGTGGCCGACAATAAAAAGACATCTACCCATCCGTTGGTTTACACGTGGAGGAAGGAGCTGACTCACTTTCCAGTTTTCCTACCAAATGAAGAGACAACAATACCCTCCTACCCTAGGTATAAATAGCAGGCTGTTCCACGAAATGAGTGAGTGATCTTTTCTGGGTGAATCTCTGCTCCTATTTTTCTCATCTTCTCCACATACTGACTTGATCGTCGGAGGGACCACCGGAGATCCCAACTCCGCCCTTCCACAGGTTCTCCTTCTGCCGTAGGTGAACCCCTGGTCTGAACAACACCATCGGATATTAGGAGAGAAGGCGTACTCCACTTCATCAACAACTAATCCATCAGAGTTTAGTGACTGTGTGATTTCATACATCAATAGTTCGGCGCCCACCGTGGGGCCTGCTTTCTTTTTCTTTCAACCATGTTCGGCGGTGATGATCTTACCAGGTTGGGGAACCTACCAGTGGGCTATGTCACTCAAGCCCAGCTCCAGGAATCGAGAAGATCCATAAGCGATGAGGATCAGCTCAAAGCCTTCGCCAATGAACTCCTCAACCGCTTTCCGCCCGTAGCGACCAACTACTTCATTGCACCCGACCTTCGCCGGTAGTGACTCCACCACTCATGGTGCTCAACGGCTTGCCGTGCAGCATGTACCCCTGCCGGAAACCCCTCTCATCAATAGGCCAAGAAGGGAATAACAAGAGTGCGCCTCTCAACCGCTGCAGATGCAGTCGACCCCGCGCGCTAACCCAAGACGCCGCCCTCAAATCTATGATGTTACTGACGAGAGCCCTGGTCCCAATTGTCGTGAGAAGGAACCAGAGATTGAAGCTTCAAGACCTCACACCAGACAGGCGGCCCAGCTCCCTCAGCCCATCAACCAACAGGCGGCTATGATCAAGCGTATCGACCTGTTGCCGACGCCATCGGAGGGAACACTCCCTTCACTGACTCCATTATGAAGGCGCCTACCAAGAAGTTCAAGATGCCACCGATGGACAAGTACAAAGGAGAAGGAGATCTAGCTGAACATGTTCAGAACTATCACGACACTATGATCATGATGCAGGCACCAGAAGAAACCATCGGTCGCTGCTTCCCAGTCACCTTGATAGAAAGCGCCAAGCTTTGGTGGAACGCCTTGGAGAAGAAGTCTATCGGAAGCTTTGAGGAGCTCAGCCAAAAATTCATCCATCATTTCCTAGCGAACTCCAAACCCAAGCTACCACCCAGTGTACTCATTCAAACCAGGCAAGAGCCAGATGAGGATCTCAGAGCTTACATTAAAAGATTCCAGGCGAAGAGGTTAGAAGTCGAAGATCCAGGGAACAAAGTCGCTGTGGCGGCCCTAGTGGCAGGGCTACGACCAGGCGACCTGTCCAAAGCCCTAAATAAGAAGCTGATTAAGAGCTACGAACACTTGATGGCCAAGGCTCATGCTTACATGAATATGGAAGAAGCCGAAGCTTACAAGATAGCAGCAGAAGCAGCAGAATCTAGCAGGACGACGGTCCCTACTCCCGCGGCAGCCGCTCCATATGCAGCTCCAGTAACTCCTCAATCCACTCAACCGACTCCATTCGTAGCCCCCGCTACGACTCCAGTCACCTCGCCATCCAAGCCGACTCAGAATCTACCTCGAAGAGAAGAGCCCAAGAATATTCCGAGGAATCCTCCCCCGAAGAATAACAGTCGTAATGGTCGGTTTGATAGGAGAACCGTTGCGCCGCCACCAGTCTTCACTGTCTTTAACACATCTCTATCTGGGGCCCTGGATAAGGCCCAGAGGGAAGGACTCCTCACCTCACCTCCAAAACAGATGAGATCGGATCCCAAGAAGAGGGATACACGACAATATTGTCGTTATCATAGGGATCATGGCCACGACACTGGAGATTGCCGTGTTCTGCAAAGAGACATTGAAGACCTCATCAATAGGGGATTTTTGAAGAACTTGGTCAAGAGGGATCCACCTCCAAAACATGATGGCCGGAGGTCGCGCTCCAGGTCACCTCGACCTCGACCCGCACCGGACCATCAAGAAGTTGGGCAAGGCACTCAAGGAGTCATTAACACCATTAGTGGCTGTTGATGTATGAAATCACAGTCACTAATCTCCTGCGAGTTTAGTTCTTAAGATAGTGGAGTTCACCTTCTCTTCTAATATCCGTCAATGCTAATCAAGCGGCGGGATCACCTACGTAGCAAGAAGAACCTGTGAAGGGGCAGAGTTGGGATATCCGGTGGTCCCTCCGACGGTCAAGTCAGTATATATGTCAAATACCAGAAAATATGGAAAAAGAGCGAGATCCCTGAGAAGAGATTACTGGTCGATCGCGGTTAGTTGGGCTCTCCCCGACGAGAAAACCGAGTCCTCTTTATGGAGAGAACATTTAGGGACGAACTTATCGGCTTTGAGAGGCTCCTCTTTAGGCGAGTACCCCTCTTGAAGGACACCGATGAGCTTAGACCGGAGCTCCCTCCACCGCAACTTTGGGATCTCGTCAACACGATGGCAGAAAGGTATGGGCACATCAGAGTCCTCAAATGAATCATGGGGAATTGCCCCCATCGTCGTCTCACCTGAATCGGTCGGCTCTTTACCCGGTCTTCGAGTTGACTCTGGGATAGCAGCCACATTGACCCGATCTACAGGGACCTCTAGGTCAACAACAGAAACCTCCTGCTCCCGATGACCAACAGCCTCTCTCCTGCCAGGAGAAGACCCATCTGCATGGCCAACTTTAGCCGGATGGTGTGCTGGGGAAGTAGACTGTGGAATCGACTCCTCCATATCGGCCGACAAACTCCCCACGGCTGTCTCAACCAGACCCATGTCATCTCCCTCGGTTGTCTCCTTGGGAACCGATTTCTTCTTCTTCTTCTTCGCCGTCTTGTCAGCCTGAGAAGCAGAAGTTTTCTTCCTCAACATAGCCGCCGTCTGTCGAAATTCTTCGTCAGATGACGCTCATCTTTGGCCGACAAGCCTCCCCGTCTAGCCCTCTTTCGGGGCAATTGCAACTCCACAGTTTTAGTCGAACTGGGAGTCGGTATGATTTTTGTAGACCCGGACGCTGCGTTAACTTTCATAACGCCGGAAGCCCCGCCTTTTGGGTCTTTGGCATGTTTCGGAGCAGCTTTACACAGTTTCTGCTCCTCTTCCTTGTCAGCCTCTGTCGTCTTGACAAATGAAAACCCCGCCGTTCTCAACGAGGCATTGTCAAAGAGATTGTGGATCTCGCGAGATCCAGAATAGTGTTTAATCTTCTCCAAATCCTGTTGCTCGCTGGTTGAGAGAGGAAGAGGCTTCAATTTTCCCTTCTCGATCTCCGGCCAGTTGCGGCAAGCCAAAATTGAGTCGGCCCCGAAGACCCGGATGAATTTGACCTTCCAATCTTTATTGGATTCGGGGATGTTGACGAGCTTGCCACCAGCATAACTGAAGAAGAAGTGGGGGTCTTTCTTAGTGGTCTTCACTGTGACCAAGTGGCTGAACAACTGCAAGGTTGGCTCGACCCCCACTCGGTGACATATCACCAAGAACGCCATAATCGTCGCTATGGCGTTAGGAGCGAACGGAGAAACCCCCAATCGTTCGCAGACCCTCTTCATAAACTGGGGGAGGGGAAGGCGCAATCCGTACTCCAGATGAACTAGATATAGGGGCACCTTATCGGCACCGTGCGCATACACGACGCTGCCCTCCTCCGGCAAAGATAGCTTGAACTCTCTGGGAAGGTCATACCTCTCATAGAGCTCCTCTAGATCTTCTTCTCTCACCTTCGAACGCCAAGAATCAAGCATTCCGGCCCATCATCGAAGCGGCGGCCATGGCGATGTTTTCATTTGAAATTCAAAAAGATGAGAGAAAGGGGAATAAACTCTACAGAATGCGTAAAGAAAACCCTCAATAGGGTTTAAGCACATATATATAGCCACTCAAAGGACACGCGTGGCGGCTTTTCAATGACTTGTCAGTGGCAAGATCAACGACCTAAATTGATTGCGGAATTCAAACCGCCTTACGAATATCGAGAAGATCACCGCTTTAAATGTCCCACGTCTCTTCACCCAGAGACCAAAGCGACGCTGGTGACTAAAGCATGGCTGACGTCATGTCGTGTCCGCCATAGTTACTTTTCTCCAAACTTACCTTGGGATCCGAACTCACTTGTTGTCCCCGGTACTCAACAAAATTCAGTCGACCAAACCGACAAACAAAAAGTCAAAAAACATAGATAAATAACAAGTCGACTCTGTCGACAACATATCACGAGAATACGACAAAAAATTTGAAGACAATTTAATTAAAAATAAGCGACTTTATTCATACTCTCATAAACTCTATACAAGAAAGAATGCAAATGACATGGTTCTGGAACCCTAAATCTAAGTCAGGAGAGGTCCATGTCGGCTCCAGGAGTAAGAGGCAATGAGGCGTTTGTAGTCGGCAGAGGAGTCGAAGGAAGATCCCGTGCCACCTCATCGCTCTTTCCCCCGCTGGAGCCCTCACGAACACCTTGATTGGTCTCGTCAGAGGGATTGTCAGCCGACCACTCTGCCTCTTCTGATCCCTCCTCGGCATCACCCCCACCTATGTTGTAACCCGCTCCTGCTTCCTCATACCTAGTGAGAAGACTTACTTGGTCAGCTATATTTGGAGGTTACTTGAGCCGTCCGGGAAACTCTTGATACTCGGCAGGGAGTTGCTTCACCATGAAGTCGCTCCCTGCCTTGCAAGCCAACGCTACCTCAACTTTCCCCATGGGGCTATGGCAAAACTCCTCGATGATGACAGGCTGATTCCTTGCGACGATTGCTGACTGGTAATCATCGGACTCCAAGTATCTCACTTTGCCCTCTGCCTCGCATAAAGACTCCTTGAGTCGAGCGCATTCATCTAATAGCCTCTTCTTAGCCGCCAACTCCTCCTCTAATTGGGTCTTAGAATGATGCGCGACTTGTTTCTCGAGAGCTGCTTGCGTTACTGCCAAATCTCGCTCCCTTAAAACCTCATTCGAGGATCCCGGTCCTTCAACGTTGCTCTGAGGCCTCCGCCTCAATTGTCGGACTTCGGCCAATAATTGTGCATTGGTCGCCTTGAGCTCCGATATGACCTGCTCCCTCACCTTCACTTCTTGGCGCAGGTCATCGAGTTCGGCTTGCTTAGCAGAAAGCTCCATGACAACCTCGTCGAGCTCATCGTTCTCACCGACCCCTGGAGCTACATGCTTCTTACAGAGCTTTTCATAAGCGTGATGACCTTGAGCTAACCGGCTATACATTTCCTGCTCCACAAGGCATCCTCTAGTCAAATAGCTTTGGAGGATCACGTGAAGTCCTACATCAGGAATCCTCTTCAAAAACTCCTTGTCTTCAGGCAAGCTAAATTGCTCTATAGCCTTGGCCTGCATGTACCTAGATTGAAGCACCGACGAGCGAACGTCCAAGCGGTTGACTAGATTATACCGATGCTCTGCATCGGGCTCTCCCTCGTAGCGGTCGATCGGAGGGAGCGTCCCTATTAACGAGTCGCTTGCCTTATCCCAAACCCCCACTTCAGATTCAGCCATATAATACAGAGAGGGCCTGTAGGCATCAAAAATTGCTGAAGAACCTCAAATATGACTAAATCATGAGAAGATCGAAGGACAGCGTCGTCGAAATCTCAAGAAGCCCAACACAGGGGAAGATTGTGTCTCGCCACTAGCGAGACACTTTGATGTGTCTCGCCACTAGCGAGACACTTTGATGTGTCTCGCAACTAGCGAGACACTTTGATGTGTCTCGCAACTAGCGAGACACTTTGATGTGTCTCGCAACTAGCGAGACACTTTGATGTGTCTCGCAACTAGCGAGACACTTTGATGTGTCTCGCAACTAGCGACACTTACTTGTGCCTCGCCAAACACGCAGACACCCGTAATACTTAAAACGAGCTCTTGAAGGATCTAAATCAATGCTGGTGGGGCCCACTTGACTTTATCGGCGCGAGAGGCGTTCGGCTACTTCAATGGGCGGTTATCTGGCGAAGATCGCCCACTAGGCGTAATTCTAGGCATTTAATCGTGCCTAAAAGTAGGAAAACCGTTCTGGCGGTGGAGGGGCGACGCCTCGCCGATTAGCGGCGGCCCATGCTGCCTCGCCGCTAGCGAGGCAACCTATACCTGATTAAGCGAATGGCGGGATTCGGTACAGCGCTGGCGCGTTTCATATGACACTTATGTTTCAAGAGGGCACGCTTCCCAAAGACTATAAATACCCTCCTACGCCCACTTGGGCGTGAGGTCGGCCATAAGAAAGGGGCAATCGAGATCCAAGCTTAGGAGTTCATATCAAGAATACAATCCACGGAGATTCCTCGAAGTTTAAGCCTTGACTTATTCTTGAGAAGAGTAGATATCTTACCTTGCTAAGATATTTCTTTGAAGTTCTTGTTTCCTTTGCGAAGCATCAACTAAACCCCGCCGATTCGACGATCGCCGCCGGTGGTCCACGGACACGCCCCCAAGACAGTAAAGTCCCACAAAAACAAGAGATCTACACTTGTAGCATCTTTTGTTGAGTTTGTGAGAGAGTTATTTAATTTTCATTGTAGCGAGAACCAAAAGTGTAATTTTCTCAAGTTTTACAAATGGAATCAACTTTCGATCCAAACACGATGGCGAATTACGCTGGAGCCAACGGTCTCGAGCCCGAGATCGTTGTGTCGCAGCCTTTGCAAAGAATCGCCGACCTCATGGTTGATGGACTAGACTACTTCTTCGATCAAGCCAAATTCAAGAATATCTCTCCTCTTCCACATCGAAGTCCTCCTCATCTCGCAAACATCGGAGGATCTCATCCCTAAGAGGGAGGTTCGCTCACAGATGTGCAACGATTTTCGCTCGCTACGCATGAGGCGATTTCCTCTCAACAAGATCTCAACTGATATGACGAAGAGAGCTCGCCAAAGACGACGTCAAAAGATGGCTCGTCAATTAGCCAAGGCCCTGGAGTCGACGGATGGAGTTCACTATCAGACGAACTCATATGATCAAAGGCGTCAACAAACTACAGCGCTTCAACCCGTCAGCACTCCTGCCAAGGAAGAATGGATTCTTGTCAAAAGAACCCGATTGACAAGGAAGGAGCGCGCTCAAAAACGCCGTACACGCTTTGCTCGAGCACGTGCTGTTGTTCGCAAGGCACAAGAGTCAAAATTAACCCAGCAAACGGCTCAAAATCGCCAAGCATGGATCCCGAAGTCGACATCAAAATCGGCTCAAGAATCTGCCTCGGCAACAACATTCACCGAGATAAACCGCCCAACAGATTAGCCGAAGCCGCCGCCAACAATAGTATAAACCGCTCAAGGCCAACAGATAAGCTCAACCGCCGCCAACAGGCGCTTTCCATGCCTTAGCGTAAAATGGGCTTTTCGCCCCTTTCTTCCACTTCTCCGGCTGAGGTATCAACCGCTGAGTCTGGAAATCCGACAACTTCAATATTTAGTCGTCTTGGTCCACAGCCAGGAAATAAAGGCAAGGTACCAGTGAAGAAAGCGCTTGGATTATCGGTCGAATAGTCACGAACAAGCTAAAATATCTCAGTCTCTAGAATTCCAATTGCATCTCGCTTGAGCATCCCACAAGGGGTCCACGAGTCTGGCGAGAAAAGAATAAGTTGAGGCAAGTGACTCGTAATCACGAGAGATGACCGGACCCTCGTGATTCATACGTAAGCAACTTCGTGATGACGGCCAAGCGACGGAAGTTGTCTCTCAAGTCAAAGAGTCGGCGTCCCCAAAAGCGTGTCCTCAATTAAGGACAACGTTACACTTGGGGTGGAAGTGCAATTTGTAATAACCCACACCAACCATATCATCGGGATGGGGGTAGCAACACACCTAAAGAGGACGATCGACGAAATAGATTGTTCTTTCGTGTGCAAAATTGATTAAGACATGGTTATCGGGATGTGCTGTTTTGAGTCGAGCAGCTCACCCACAAAGAGCTTCAAGATTCAACAGCCTTTCCCCGCCGCCAACGAAAATCAAGCCACAGCCAAGACGACGCCGAAGAAGAAAGAGATCGCCCATCCAGCTTTGATGAGTTTCCGAAGTGACTATCAACATGGTGAACAAAGGGAAAGGACCGGCGACGGATTCGTGATCCCGACTTCACCTCGAGGAAAGGTTGGGTCTCGATTCTCGAGAATGTCTCGACATAATTGCGAAGCTACCCAACGATCGACTATAAAAGGATGCATGAGGAGAGTCATCTGAAGATGAAGCTTCCGACAGCAATTCGGCGATAGCTTCCGATGACACAATGTCAAGTGTTGGTCGCCATCCCAGAGAAGCTTTTACCATTACTATCGATGTCCTCGCTCAAATGTTACAAGAAGCCTTAGCCAAGCAAAGAGAAGAGCTTAAAGCCGAAATGAAAGCGAGATGGAGCTAGCCATGCAACAGATGAGGAGTTGCAAACCCATACGGTTGCACAACACAGGTCGATCAACGGCTGAATCCGATCAACAAGGTGGAGTTACCCACCATAATGCCCATAATGTCGAAGACAATGATTCGTAGATTGATGAACACATTTATGCCGATCAACCTCCAAAGAAAGCTGCATTTGATGCTCAAGGTGGAAATGGTCCAATTCTTCCTATTGGAAGTAATCCAAAACAAGGGAGAATGATGGCGAAAGGATGAAAGAGCTTGAAAATAAAATCAATGCTTTGATGTCCCAGACAGAAGTCAAAAGGACTGCATCCCGTGTCCGTATTCGAGAGTGGGATTCAATTCCTTACCAACAAATTCAATTTGATCAACTTCACGCCATTTGGCGGAGAGGGTCACCTACACAACACGATTTACTTCAAATCACATTTGGGGGTGATCTCGTGAAATGAGCCTTTGATGATTCGGTCATTCGTTGGTACCTTCGCTGGTCGCCGATTGGTATCAAGACTCAAGGCGGGAGTATTAATTGCCGGAGGACATGGAAAGCTTGTTCCTCGGCAACTTCTTCGATGACGACACCAAGTCTCGATTGGAACCCTTTGGATGAAAAGCGTAAGAATGGGGAGACAATTGACACTTTCGTTAAGCGTTTCCGTAATAAGGCCATAAACTGCAAAGATCCAATCACCGAGGAATTCATATTGCGGACGTGCCACAATAATCTCTCCATTGATCTGTTGGAAGTCATGGGGGTCGTCCCGCCAACCACATGGAAAGATCTGAAAATACGAGGAGAACAAGCGAGCGTTTCCTCGGAAGGAAGAAAGGCGAAAGAGGCAAAATGACTACCGACCCTCGTAGTAAATTTTCCTCTCGTAATAGAGGAAAGGCATCTCAGGATCGCTATTAGTCAAACGTCGCAACAACGATCGCGCCAAAAAGCTTCTAAATCAGAATTCCACAGGACATACTCTTTCAAAGACGAAGAGGTTCCAATCATCTTCAAACACCTTCTTGATAACAACAAAATCAAGTTGCCTCCGATTACAAATCAAGAGGAAGCTGACAAGACTTCGGACCCTAAATACTGTGCGTACCACAGGAGGATCCTCCATCCTATGAAGGATTGCTTAGCTCTCAAGGCCATCATCCAAGCCTTGGTTGAAGCCGGCGTCTTAACGCCGAAATAAGCCGAATGAAAAAACACTCCGACAGGTATACGAGTATAAACTGCTCCCTTTCCTCCGATGAGTACAAGAGGTTAAACTGCTCCTCCTTCTTACTCTAATAAGAATATGAGTATAAACTATTCTAAATGAATGCAGTCCAGTTTTACAAAGAAAGCTGGGGGGTGGATAATCCATGAACGAGAGATCCACTTCCATATTGAGCGATCAAACCTTCTGACAGTTAGGATTGTCTCAAATATCCGCCTCGGTCAAACCTTCCTACGCTTAGGACCATAATCAAAATCTCCTCTCGATTCCTTCCATGAACGAGGTCCACTTTCCAGATTGAGCGATCAAACCTTCCGATAGTTAAGATTGTCTCAAATATCCGCCTCGGTCAAACCTTCCTACGCTTAGGACCACGGTCAAAATCCCCTCGATTCCTTCCATGAACGAGAGGTCCACTTTCATATTGAGCGATCAAACCTTCTGACAGTTAGGATCGTCTCCAGATATCTGCCTGGTCAAACCTTCCTACAGTTAGGACCACGGTCAAAATCCCCTCTCGATTCCTTCCATGAACGAGAGGTCCACTTTCCAGATTGAGCGATCAAACCTTCCGATAGTTAGGATTGTCTCAAATATCTGCCTGGTCAAACCTTCCTACGCTTAGGACCACGGTCAAAATCCCTCTCGATTCCTTCCATGAACGAGGTCCACTTTCCAGATTGAGCGATCAAACCTTCCGATAGTTAAGATTGTCTCAAATATCGCTTTGGTCAAACCTTCCTACGGTTAGGACCACGGTCAAAATCCTCTCGATTCCTTCCATGAGCGAGAGGTCCACTTTCAGTTGGCGATCAAACCTTAGATAGTTAGGATTGTCTCAAATATGCACTGGTCAAACCTTCCTACAGTTAGGACCACGGTCAAAATCCCTCTCGATTCCTTCCATGAGCGAGAGGTCCACTTCAGTTGGCGATCAAACCTTCCGATAGTTAGGATTGTCTCAAATATGCACTGGTCAAACCTTCCTACTGTTAGGACCGGTCAAAATCCTCTCGATTCCTTCCATGAGCGAGAGATCCACTTCCATATTGAGCGATCAAACCTTCCGATAGTTAGGATTGTCTCAAATATCTGCTGGTCAAACCTTCCTACGCTAGGACCACGGTCAAAATCCCTCTCGATTCCTTCCATGAACGAGGTCCACTTTCCAGATTGAGCGATCAAACCTTCCGATAGTTAAGATTGTCTCAAATATCCGCCTCGGTCAAACCTTCCTACGCTAGGACCATAATCAAAATCTCCTCTCGATTCCTTCCATGAACAAGAGGTCCACTTTCCATTGAGCGATCAAACCTTCCGATAGTTAGGATTGTCTCAAATATCACTGGTCAAACCTTCCTACGCTTAGGACCACGGTCAAAATCCTCTCGATTCCTTCCATGAACGAGAGGTCCACTTCAATTGGCGATCAAACCTTAGATAGTTAGGATTGTCTCAAATATCACTGGTCAAACCTTCCTGATTAGGACCACGGTCAAAATCCCCTCGATTCCTTCCATGAGCAGAGGTCCACTTCAATTGGCGATCAAACCTTAGATAGTTAGGATTGTCTCAAATATCACTTTGGTCAAACCTTCCTGATTAGGACCATAATCAAAATCTCCTCTCGATTCCTTCCATGAACGAGAGGTCCACTTCAATTGGCGATCAAACCTTCCGATAGTTAGGATTGTCTCAAATATCACTGGTCAAACCTTCCTACGGTTAGGACCACGGTCAAAATCCCCTCGATTCCTTCCATGAACGAGGTCCACTTTCCAGATTGAGCGATCAAACCTTAGATAGTTAGGATTGTCTCAAATATGCACTTTGGTCAAACCTTCCTACGGTTAGGACCACGGTCAAAATCCCCTCGATTCCTTCCATGAGCGAGGGTCCACTTTCAGTTGGCGATCAAACCTTAGATAGTTAAGATTGTCTCAAATATGCACTGGTCAAACCTTCCTGATTAGGACCACGGTCAAAATCCCCTCGATTCCTTCCATGAACGAGGTCCACTTTCCAGATTGAGCGATCAAACCTTAGATAGTTAAGATTGTCTCAAATATCCGCCTGGTCAAACCTTCCTACGGTTAGGACCACGGTCAAAATCCCCTCGATTCCTTCCATGAGCGAGAGGTCCACTTTCAGTTGGCGATCAAACCTTAGATAGTTAGGATTGTCTCAAATATGCACTGGTCAAACCTTCCTGATTAGGACCACGGTCAAAATCCCCTCGATTCCTTCCATGAGCGAGAGGTCCACTTTCCAGATTGAGCGATCAAACCTTAGATAGTTAGGATTGTCTCAAATATGCACTGGTCAAACCTTCCTGATTAGGACCACGGTCAAAATCCCCTCGATTCCTTCCATGAACGAGGTCCACTTTCCAGATTGAGCGATCAAACCTTAGATAGTTAAGATTGTCTCAAATATCACTGGTCAAACCTTCCTCTGATTAGGACCACGGTCAAAATCCCCTCGATTCCTTCCATGAGCGAGAGGTCCACTTCAATTGGCGATCAAACCTTAGATAGTTAAGATTGTCTCAAATATGCACTGGTCAAACCTTCCTGATTAGGACCACGGTCAAAATCCCCTCGATTCCTTCCATGAACAAGAGGTCCACTTTCAGTTGGCGATCAAACCTTCCGATAGTTAGGATTGTCTCAAATATGCACTTTGGTCAAACCTTCCTACAGTTAGGACCACGGTCAAAATCCTCTCGATTCCTTCCATGAGCGAGGGTCCACTTTCAGTTGGCGATCAAACCTTCCGATAGTTAGGCAACCTACACCGCTTCCGCTAGCGAGGCAACCTACACCGCTTCCAGCTAGCGAGGCAGCCTACAGGCGCTCGAGCCGCCGCTTAACCGCAAGTTTCCTGCACTTATGACACTTATGTTTCTGAAGAGGGCACGTTTCCCAAAGACTATAAATACCCTCCTACGTCCACTTGGGCAGGAGGTCGGCCATAAGAAAGGGGCAATCAGAGATCCAAGCTTTCGGAGTTCATATCAAGAATACAATCCACGCGGAGATTCCTCGAGTTTAAGCCTTGACTTATTCTTGAGAAGAGTAGATATCTTACCTTGCTAAGATATTTGCTGAGGTTCTTGTTTCCTTCTTGAAGCATCAACTAAACCCCGCCGATTCGACGATCGCCGCTTCGGTGGTCCACGGATTACGGCCCCAAGACAGTAAAGTCCACAAAACAAGAGATCTACACTTGTAGCATCTTTTGTTCGAGTTTGTGAGAGAGTTATTTAATTTTCATTGTAACTGAGAACCAAAAGTGTAATTTTCTCAAGTTTTACAAATGGAATCAACTTTCGACCCAAACAGGGCCGTCCCGTGGGGATGAAACCCGTCCCCTCATCTCCAGCCAGCTCCTTGCTTCATCGGCGTGGCTGTTCTGCTTGAGAATTGAAAGCTCTCTCTCTCTCGACCAGGTCTCGGCTCTGCTGAGAATCGTCTCCGTAGCAGTTTGAGTCGCAGTTCTTGCCTGTCGAGAATCCACCCTTTCCTGTGCGTCAACTCCGGACTTGTTTTCAGCCGGTCGAGGACTAGCCTCCTCCTCCGACTCGGACGATCCCACCTCCATAGGGTTCACCGCACTTTCCCTTAACCGTCTCGCCCCCCGGGGTCCATGACTCGTGCATACGTCGAGTCCTCAGAAAGCCAAACGGTTGCTAAAGTGCTTGGCGGTTGCTTCCTCATGACTCGTGATCAGCTCCTCAACCTTCCCCTGAACAGGCACAGCTCCCGTTGGGGCCGACTCCTGTCGCTGTCATTTAGCTTGCCGAGTCGTCATTCTCTCAGGGATCTCCTCATCGAGCTCTTCGTCTGAAGCCGACCGTGCTGTAGTTATCGCACCGAGCACCCCTCCAAAAGTTATGTTGTGAGCTTTCGCCTAGTCGCGAGTACTAGGGAGAACAGAGGAAATCCCAAAAACTCGCAAGACCGAGTTATTAAGCAGAGCATACATTGTCCTTGGCCCCGTGTATTTGAGAATCGCCCCACCTCGCTGATCTTCTACGACAGAGGCTTCGGCTCCAAAGCCTCTCTTTTTATCTCGGGCCAGCTCGAACATCCCAAATTAGAGTCGTCCCCCGTTACCCAGACGAAGAAGCTCGAACATCCCAAGTTGGCCGAGGTGGCTCGGTCATGAAGGCTGAGCCACCTCGGCTATGTTGGCCGAGTCATCTCGGTCAACATAGCCGAGTTGCCTCGTTTTCTTTGTGGCCTCGGTTTACGTTTAGCTCCGCCGTTTACAGTATTCGGTAATTTTCCTCGGTGATGTCGCCGTTGTGTTTGAGTCCGTATCCGATCGACTTTGGAGCTCAATCGGTTGAGTTGGCGGACTAAATGCGGTGATTCAGCCGTCGGCGTTTGAGTTTAGTCATCTCGCCTCGTCGAATTTCGTCATCGGGTTTATTCCACGATACGTCGTTTCGTTGACTCGTACGCCTTGCCGACTCACTTCATGCGGTCGTCGACTCGCTTTATGCGTTTTGCGGCGTAATCACATCATCAGCAGTTCTAGGTCGCGTTGTCGGATGGGTCGTCGGTTGTCAGCCCACCGTCACGAGTCTCGCTCGGGTACTGATAAGCAATTTTTAACGCCTACACCGACCAATGTAGCTATAGAGTTAGGCTTCATCTGCATCGGAGATACTCCCAGCTCCTCAAACACCTTGCGGAGAAATGGGTGTAGTGGCAACCTTAAACCGTACTCCAGGTGCTTAATGTAGAGGGGATCCCTCCCCTCGCCATGACAGTACACCGGCGTTGATACCGTCGGCGCTTCCAGTTTGAATCCCTTAGGTATATCAAACTCTGAATGAAGAAGACGCATCTGAGCCTGAGTCACTTTGGAGCGGAACTCATCTAGCTGCTCTCGACGATCGGAATCCATGGAAAATACTTGTATAGATGGCCAAAAGTTCGCCGGAGATTCCTTCAGAAAGATGCGGAGAATAGAGCTTATCCTCTCTTCGATTTTTGTACTTATAGAAGGGCCCACAGGCAATGGATCAAGCATGCGATCAACGGCCAAGATTAAAACTCAGAACCCGAAGCGTTGTCTCGCAAATCGAAAAACCGCCCATTTCGCTTCTAACGGGCCGGATATCAGGCCCAGGAAGACAAAACGCCAACAGCCCAAAATCGCCCTCACGACGCCACCACGCCCCATCACCGAGCCGCCGAGACCTTTTCCACTCGCCCCACCACCGTAACTGTGATATTTACTTCATTTGCAGGATACTTATTTCATTTGCACTCGTTTCCAACCGACTCCAAATGAAAGGGGCCAACTGTTATGGTCATAACTGTTAATCCCTGATTAGAAGAGAAAATCCCGTACTCCTTAAGAAAACAAACACCCTAACCTTGTTCGCGGTAAAAGTAGACTTTGTATTCATTGCTCTGTTGAACTTGTTTACAGCTTCGTTGGCCTACAATAAAATTCAAAAGAAAGAAAATTTGCCTTTTTTTTAAGGCTTACAATGAAAACCAAAGATTACAACTTCTTCCTAAGTGAACAAACGCTCAGATCTTTATTATACGGGATCACCGGCTTGTGTGGGTTCTTAGCCTATCTGGGGACTTTTTATTAGGTCAGTGGACCACCACGCAATTCGATCCGGTGGAAAGCAGGGTTACGGAACTTCTGAGGCGTGAAGGGCTCGTTTCCGCGAAGGAAGCAGCGCTAAGGGATCACACTCACAAAGGAGAGGATCACCGGGGATCACACTCACGAAGGAGAGGATCGCCGAGCGGTGAGATCTACTAGGAGAAATCTGGCTGATACGTAGCCGACCGGATTAAACACCTGCGATCGTAGATCGGCGTCGGCGGAACTTGTGCTCGCCGGTGCTCGGAGCTGTGCGTCGATGGCTCGTAGATCTCGCGAGAGCTCTCTCCCAAATATCAGAAAATCCAACCTTTAGAACTGAACACCCCTCAGCCTATTTATAGGCAAATGATCAAGGGGGGGGGGGGGATTTTGGCCGGCCGGACACCAAACGGTGTCCGGGTTTTGGCCGAACGCCGTTTGGCGTCGTTTGGTTGATTCAGGACTTTTAGCGGCGTTTTGTCTCGATCTTGTCATTGTCGCCCTAAGTCCGTGTCCGATTCATTTCTTTGCTGACTCGGAATTCGGTTGGTTCAATCACATTGACAGGTTAGATGACGACTGATCCTTGTCTTGTCGTCGTTTGAATCGGTCGTTGGCGTTGAATCAATCGATCTCGCTTAGCGAATCTTATTGATTTTGAAGCTTTGTTGTTGGATTTATCCCACATTTATGCAACCTCGTTGGCTTGTATGCATCGTCGGCTCAATTCATGTGTTGCGTGGAAACCGTGATGCGTTTTGCGGCATAGTCAATCGCCGGCATTTGTCGGATGGGTGCGTCGGTTGTTAACCCACCGTCACGAAGTCTCGCTCGCACCGATAAGCAATTTTAACGCCTACAGATACCCCTCCAAAGCGTCTCAGTCTCGATTCTTGATGAGCACGGGATGCTTTGGGCGTGATAACCCTTCACCCTTTAGTTGGCGTGATAGGACTTATGAATGACCTTGGCGTTTGATCTCTCCACACCTTCGGTCTTTCCGGTACTTTGTAGGATTCTTTGAAGGTACTACGATCTTGCATTTCTTTGTCGACCGTTGTTGAGATCTTGACCGAGTCGATTGATGAATTTCTTCTTGAGAATAGCCTCGGCATTTTGATTCTTCCAATCCTCTCGGGTTGTCCGGTGCTTTGTAGGATGCAGAAGTCCGCGATGCTTGCATTTATTGCTTGACCGTTTGTTAGAATTTCAAAATGTGGTTAATTGAGTTCATTTGTTGTTGACTTCGTGTTGGTGAATTGTCGTCCAATTGACCATCGAGATTCCTCCGTTGATGGAAACCTTCAACTGCGGCAGCGTTAGTGGCGTCAAACCATATGGATTTTAGCCTTTACCGGCGAGTGCGGCGTTGACCGGCGTCACGATCTTCGTGGATCGAACTATTGATCAATGAATCGCCGGCGGCAGCGTTGGTTGGCGTCGCTCTTGTATTACTCCTTGTCAGTACAATTGTCCACGATGGGAGGAATTCTTTTGGGGATTTATTCCAATTCCAAGCTGTTGACCAAGCCAGACCTTCGGTGGCGCGCGAATCGACATTATCTGATGGGAGGAGTTCTTTCAAGGTAGGGCCGTTGTCCGTCAATATAAGCCTTGTCGAATTCATCAACTTATCCCTCTTGAGCTTCCACGATTGGGAGGAACTTAAGGGTTATCGAGTTATCCTTAAGAATATGGTAATATTCTCGGGAACTTCGTTAAGAACTAGAAATAGTTTATACTCGTAGTCCTATTGGGTAGGATTAGGCGGCAGCGTCGATTGGCGTCGATGTGATCCGCACGATCGAGTTATCCCTAAGAATATTTCTTGTGAAAATATTCTTGGGAACTTCTCGACAAATTAGGAAATAGTTTATACTCGTAATCGATTGGGTAGGATTAGGCTGACGTTGATTGGCGTCGATATGATCCTACGATCGAGTTATCTAAGAATATTTCTTGTGAAAATATTCTTCCCGAACTTCTCGACAAATTAGGAAATAGTTTATGCTCGTAATCTGATTGGGTAGGATTAGGCGTAGCGTCGATTGGCGTCGATGTGATCCGCCGATCGAGTTATCCTAAGAATATTTCTTGTGAAAATATTCTTAGGAACTTCGACAAATTAGGAAATAGTTTATGCTCGTAATCGATTGGGTAGGATTGGCGGCGTCGATTGGCGTCGATGTGATCGCCGATCGAGTTATCTAAGAATATTTCTTGTGAAAATATTCTTAGAACTTCTCGACAAATTAGGAAATAGTTTATACTTCGTAATCGATTGGGTAGGATTAGGCTGACAGCGTCGATTGGCGTCGATATGATCATACGATCGAGTTATCCAAGAATATTTCTTGTGAAAATATTCTTAGGAACTTCTCGACAAATTAGGAAATAGTTTATGCTCGTAATCGATTGGAGTAGGATTAGGCGGCAGCGTTGATTGGCGTCGATGTGATCGCCGATCGAGTTATCCTAAGAATATTTCTTGTGAAAATATTCTTAGGAACTATCGACAAATTAGGAAATAGTTTATACGTAATCGATTGGGTAGGATTAGGCGGCGTTGATTGGCGTCGATATGATCCATACGATCGAGTTATCCTAAGAATATTTCTTGTGAAAATATTCTTAGGAACTTCTCGACAAATTAGAAATAGTTTATACTAAGTAATCTGATTGGGTAGGATTAGGCGTTGATTGGCATTGATATGATCCGCACGATCGAGTTATCCCTAAGAATATTTCTTGTGAAAATATTCTTCAGGGAACTTCTCGACAAATTAGGAAATAGTTTATACTCGTAATCCTGATTGGAGTAGGATTAGGCGACGCGTTGATTGACGTCGATATGATCCGCACGATCGAGTTATCCCTAAGAATATTTCTTGTGAAAATATTCTTCCGGGAACTTCTCGATAAATTAGGAAATAGTTTATACTCGTAATCCTGATTGGAGTAGGCTTAGGGTTCGCACAACTCGAACCATATGAGAATTGTCCCTCGATGGGTGAAGACTTCGTGTGGGAGAGAGGAAACTGGTGGGGATTCAAGTTTAGTCGAATCCTACTCTGACTAGGATTGGCCGAATCCTGCTGAAATCCTACTGGGACTAGGATAAGTAAAATTCTATTGTGACTGGGACTCCTGAATTCCTGCTGGGACTGGGATTCTCGAAATCTGTTCGTGAAATTCCAAATCTGGCGCGACTTGCTCTGAAGAAGCTTTCTCTTCTCCCGGTGATGATTTCGTTAGCGGAGGAGGTAATGCTTATTCGCCTCTGGCCACTTACTTCCTCGAGTTTGGAACTCACATTCATTTACCTTTTGTGCAGGCAGATGCGAGAGTGATTTCGATCTTCCTCACCATAATTTTGCTTCTTTCGAGGAACCCAGCTTCACCCAACAGATGCATGAGTTCATGGTGGAAGATTCCGCAGAATCTATTAGGATTAATGGGACTACCGATGTAGGACCTGATTCAACAAATTCAGGTACATCTATCATTGGCAATACTCCATTTAGATGGCGAGTGAAGGAGTTGAATGACTTGGAACCCGTGCCTCCTCTAATTACCTCTATGCTCCTTGCTCTTTTAGAGAAACTGCAGGAGGCAAATAAGGATACCGGAGTTAAAGAAACAATTTCCCCTATATGAGGTAAACTATCTCTACCCGTTGCAGGTTTCTTAACTTTATTTTCTTCATCTTTGTCTCCTCGTGTCAGATTTCTCACTAGAAGATTTTGATGAAGCCGGCTTGCCTATGGACATCCCTGAAATGGATCTGACATTCGATTCTCCTCGAGATGACCATCTTCCCGATGATATATCGCTTGAGCTAAAGATCACCGAGACCGCTGAGGTTCATATCTCTAAAGGTATAGGCTCTTTCTTCCATTAATTGTAGGACTAGCCATTTATGACTAATACAACTACAATTCGTTCTGTCATTAGCAGGCGTTCCTTATTCTGATGCCCCTTCAGAATTGGTTACCACGCCGGAGGCTATGCAGCGAGCGTGCCCGCAGACCAAGCGCAGCGGTTGATGCGTCAATAGCAGTTCATGTTCCGATGAATCCGTCAAACCATGAAACGGTGCCGATTGAGCCAGGTACTAGTTATCCAGCTAAGGACATCTGTACCAGTCCATGATTTAAGTTTCTGATGTGCTCATTGTCTTACTTTGCAGGGCATATATCTCAGCTTCACGATTTGGCTAAGGCACTGATTTTGGACGATGACCCTGAACGGCTCATCATTTGCATTGAAGTCCGGTCATTTTTCTCTCTCATGAGCATGGTGATTGACTAGCTTCTTCATAAAGGGCTCTCCCTCCGTCAGTTTAGGCCGATCCTTGATCCGCGGACGGTTTTGATAAGGGATGCCAGTTTTCTAGAGTTAGCCCAGGCCATTGTCGATGATCTTGATCGCACGGAACTTCGATCTTGAAGCTACGGGGCTGCAAGCGGCAGTGCTTCATCATATGTGGCTGTCGAATGGGTCCTCGTGCGGATGTGTGGCCTGGCTCGAGTTCTTAATGAATTCGAGGTCGAGTGCGGCAAGGCGAGTAAATCGAGTTAAAGGCTGTCCTCGTCGAAATCGGCGACCTTGAGCCACATCGGTTCTCTCATTGCTTCGAGTGAGGCCGAGATAGCGCAACTCAAGCAAGAACTCCAAGCAAAGGAAGAGAACTTAGGCACTTTGCAGCTGACCAGGGCCAATGAAGAGGAAGCTCGGACCATCCTATCCAAGAAGCTGGAGCTCTCAGAATAAAAATTGGTCAAAGTTGAGGAGAACGCTGCACAGACGCTGAATGTGAATGAGGCATCTTTCAAGGCTGAGTTACAGGAGGAGCTCCATCAAGCTTACAACAATGAGTTGTCCCAGCTGGAACAACAAATCTTGTGTCGTAAACTTAATATTTGAATGCCTGTAGTGTGAAAGACTTGATTCTCCATTTGTTGAATAAAACTCTATCCTCCTTTTGTCAATGTTCATTGTGGTTTCACCTGCAGTAATTAGGATTTTTGGCAAACCCTCGACCATCAGCAGATTTGATTAGCCTTTACCGATTACGTTTGAATCGGCTGGCGTGCGGATGTCTAAATCCGTTCCTTGCGTGGCGTTAGCTAAAGAATAAAATTCTCTTAGACTTGATGCTATGTTATTGAATACATAGACTTTGTCTTCTTTACGGATCTGAGACCAACCGGCGATGCGTGTTAGGCATCGACTCGGGGTTATTGGCTAACCCCGACCCTCAGCGGGTTTGATTAGCCTTTACCAACTACCGTTTGAGTTGGGCTGGCGTCGCGGATTATCGGATCCGTTCGCGCGTGGCGTTGTGCTAAAGAATGAAACTCTCTTAGACTTAATGCTACGATGTTGAATCGTAGGCTTGTTACTCTTTACGGACAAGAGATCGCGACAGCGTGTTGCAGCGTAGACTCATCCCTTCTTAGGCCGGGATGAAATACCCGAATCAAACTCACGGTGTCTTCTTCAATCGGAAAAAGACTAAGCAAACTAGCGCTTGTGAGCGTTGGCTTTATCCTTCTTAGGCCGGGATAAAATACCCGAATCGAACTTCGGTGTCTTCTTCAATGGAGAAAGACTAAACCGGCAGCGCTTGTGGCGTTGGCTTTATCCTTCTTAGGCGGGATAAAATACCCGGTCGAACTACGGTGTCTTCTTCAATCGGAGAAAGACTAAGCCGGCTTAGCGCTTGTGGCGTTGGCTTTATCCTTCTTAGGCTTCGGGATAAAATACCCGAATCGAACTCTGGTGTCTTCTTCAATGGAAAAAAGACTAAACAAACAGCGCTTGTGAAGCGTTGGCTTTATCCTTCTTAGGCCGGGATAAAATACCCGAATCGAACTACGGTGTCTTCTTCAATCGGAGAAAGACTAAACCGGCAGCGCTTGTGGCGTTGGCTTTATCCTTCTTAGGCCGGGATATAATACTCGAGAATCAAACTCGGTGTCTTCTTCAATCGGAGAAAGACTAAGCGTAGCGCTTGTGAAGCGTTGGCTTTATCCTTCTTAGGCCGGGATAAAATACCCGAGAATCGAACTTCGGTGTCTTCTTCAATCGGAGAAAGACTAAACCGGCAGCGCTTGTGGCGTTGGCTTTATCCTCTTAGGCTTGGGATAAAATACCCAGTCGAACTCGGTGTCTTCTTCAATCGGAAAAAGACTAAACCGGCAACGCTTGTGGCGTTGGCTTTATCCTTCTTAGGCTTGGGATAAAATACCCGAATCGAACTCTGGTGTCTTCTTCAATCGGAAAAAGACTAAACCGGCAGCGCTTGTGGCGTTGGCTTTATCCTTCTTAGGCCGGGATAAAATACCCGAATCGAACTACGGTGTCTTCTTCAATCGGAGAAAGACTAAACCGGCAGCGCTTGTGGCGTTGGCTTTATCCTCTTAGGCGGGATAAAATACCCAGAATCGAACTCTGGTGTCTTCTTCAATCGGAGAAAGACTAAACCGGCAACGCTTGTGGCGTTGGCTTTATCCTTCTTAGGCTTGGGATAAAATACCCGAATCGAACTCGGTGTCTTCTTCAATGGAAAAAGACTAAACCGGCAACGCTTGTGGCGTTGGCTTTATCCTCTTAGGCTTGGGATAAAATACCCAGAATCGAACTACGGTGTCTTCTTCAATCGGAGAAAGACTAAACCGGCAGCGCTTGTGGCGTTGGCTTTATCCTTCTTAGGCTTGGGATAAAATACCCGAATCAAACTCGGTGTCTTCTTCAATCGGAAAAAGACTAAACCGGCAGCGCTTGTGGCGTTGGCTTTATCCTTCTTAGGCGGGATAAAATACCCGAATCGAACTCGGTGTCTTCTTCAATCGGAGAAAGACTAAACCGGCAGCGCTTGTGGCGTTGGCTTTATCCTTCTTAGGCGGGATAAAATACCCGAATCAAACTCGGTGTCTTCTTCAATCGGAAAAAGACTAAACCGGCAGCGCTTGTGGCGTTGGCTTTATCCCTTCTTAGGCCGGGATAAAATACCCGAATCGAACTCGGTGTCTTCTTCAATCGGAAAAAGACTAAACCGGCAGCGCTTGTGGCGTTGGCTTTAGGGTTATTAGCCAACCCGACCTTCAAGTTTGATGAGCCTTTATCAACTACCGTTTGAGTTGGGCTAGCATGTAGATTATCTAAATCCGTTCTACACACAACGTTGTGCTAAAGAATGAAACTCTCTTAGACTTAATGCTACGATGTTGAATCGTGAAGCCGTCTTTTCACGGGAAGACTAACCCGGCGGCGTGTTAAGCGTCGACCTATCCACAGGATTAGGGATCAAATTTCCCAAGATGAACCTTGGTGCCTTCTTTGACCGAGAATGACCGAACCGAACAAGATTGATTGAGGTGAGAAAGGAAGAATGTATTCTATTTCGAAGGTGGAGAGGAAGGAGGATCTTGTCTCCTATCTCAGAGTAAGGGATGAACAAGAGAGGAAGGTTTTGTATCCTATCTCTTGCCGGTGGAGAGGAAGGAGGATCTTGTCTCTATCTCGGGTAAGGGATGAACAAGAGAGGTTTTGTATCCTATCTCTTGCCGGTGGAGAGGAAGGAGGATCTTGTCTCTATCTCAGGGTAAGGGATGAACAAGAGAGGAAGGTTTTGTATCCTATCTCTTGTCAGTGGAGAGGAAGGAGGATCTTGTCTCCTATCTCCGAGTAAGAGATGAACAAGAGAGGAAGGTTTTGTATCCTATCTCTTGTCAGTGGAGAGGAAGGAGGATCTTGTCTCCTATCTCCGAGTAAGGGATGAACAAGAGAGGAAGGTTTTGTATCCTATCTCTTGCCAGTGGAGAGGAAGGAGGATCTTGTCTCCTATCTCCGGGTATTGGAAAGAAAGGATTTTTGTCCTGTTTCCAGTGAAAGAGACTAAAAATGGGATCTCCATTTTGAGAATCTTGAAAGATGAAACTAAGAGTGGGATCTCCACTCCGAGAATCTAAGACAAGAGAGGAAGAATGTGTTCTATCTCTTGCTTCTGGAGAGGAAGAATGTATTCTATCTCCAGGTGAAATGTGGGAAAGGAAGAATGTGTTCTATTTCCCGATGATAAACTAAGAGTGGGGTCTCCATTCCGAGAATCTTGGAAGGGTACGGGTAGCTTACGCTTTTGTAGGATTGCTAACCAGAATTTGCAAGTGGACCTCTCGTTCGTGGAAAGAATCGAGAGGGGATTTTGCTGGTGGTTGGACCAGGGAGATTTTTAGTGGGCCCACCGTCAATGAATTTGATCGGTGAGAGAATTTTGGAGGAAAACAAAATAACTTAGGGTTATCTTCATGAAAATGAGTGAGATATTCTCTGAGGAACTTCCCATCAAAATGGATTATCCTGAATGTACTAAGGATAATACTTTTTCAGAAACTTTCCATTTATCTAAGATTAATTGCCTGGCCATTTTGTGTGATATATATGCCGCTTGAATAGATCGTGACTATTATAAGCGGTCCTTCCCATTTGGGTTGAATTTACCTTTCTTTTTGGAGTTGAGAATTATCGGCGTCGGCGGCGGGCGAATCTCCCTCCTTAAAGGTTCTCTGTCGAACTTTCTTGTTGAAAGCCCTCGACATCCTAGCTTGATAGAACTCAATGCATTGTTGAGCCTCGAGGCTTCTCATCTAACATCTCAAGCTCTTGAGGCGTTTTGATGTTGTTCTTGGTCGTCATCTGTTGCAAGAGGCGGCGAAGTGGCGAATCTGGATTTCCAGCGGAGAATTGCTTCACACCCGAAACCGTGGAGTACGGGTCGCCCAAGCATGGCGACTACAGCGATATGCCCGTGAGTGCTTCTCCGAGTTTATCATCCCAGTCTTGCTTGTTATTCTTCACAAGCTTCGACAAAATCTTGATAATCGTCTTGTTGAATGCCTCAGCTAATCCATTTGCTGCTGGATTATAGGCTGTCGACGAGACATCTTGTATCTTGAACTTTTCGCAAAACCTGATGAAGGAATTGCTGATAAATTGGGGACCGTTGTCATGCACGATTCGTCTCGTGACACCGTGTCGGTAGATGACATGGTGTTTGATAAATTTAACGACAGTACTCGCCTTGACTTCTTTTAGCGGGATTGCTTCAGCCCACTTGGAGAAATAGTCGGTGATCGCTAGAATAAACCGATCCCCTTAGCGGCGAAAAATGGGACCTACAACGTCCATTCCCCATGTCTCGAATGGCGGGATGTGGCGAAGGTGCAAAGCTGCTCGGGTGATGCATATAATTGGCGTGAATTTGACAGCGTGGCATTTCGGCGTACTCATTGCGTCATTAATCATTGTTGGCGAAGTAACCCATTCTCCTAATTCGATCGTAGAGTTTGGGACCGGTGGTGTGCACCACATTCACCTTCGTGTGCTTCGAAGGACCTCTTACGCCTCTTTGTTTGAAAGGCATCGGAGTAAAGACCGTCATACCCGGTGACATAACATCGGGTCTGTGTAAGTAAAGAATGCAGGAGCTCTTCGCGAATTGACTCTCTCTCCCTCCGTCTTGTGGCGAATACCATGCAAGGCGTAGTCGATGATAGGAAAGCCAATCTCGGCTCCAATTTGGTTTGGGTTGCATATATCTCTTTGGTAACTACCCTTCATCTTCTTGTACCTCATTATATCACAGTGCGAAGAGTTGATGAGTCTGACCGTAACGGTTGCTCGGTCTCGGAAGGTTGTGCTAACGACCGCGATTCTGCGCCCGCTAGTGCATCGGCGTAAAGCGTTTGGAAGCGGGATATATTCGATGAAGAACTCTTGGACGAGTGCGCAATTTCGATTGCTACGATGATAAAATTAGATCTAGATTTCGACTTAGTAGTCTCGCGGACACCTTGACTATCGGTTGTGAATAGCCATACGCCTCGGTACTCAACCCCGGCTCCTTGGCGAAGCTAAGTCCAATAAATGCAGCGTTGTATTGACTCGTTATTGGAACAAGGTTGATGAGTGAATAAACGTGGCATGACATGATTCCGGGGAAATCAAGACAACTCCGACTCAGTGGAGATTTTAGAACATCGGGGGTACCGCCATTAGTGGCCGAAGCTCCGTCAAAATACAATCGCCATATTTGTTGGTGCGATGTAGTGTTGACTTCTGAACTTCATCAGGAAGGTCATCATATAGCTCAGCTGCGTCCGTTGTCGGGTTGGCGACGAAGATGTCGCTTGTCCTTTGACCGACTTTTGTTGTTTGAAGTGCAAGTCATATTGGTACAAGAGCAAGGCCCATTTAAGCAGCTCATTGACTCATTGAAGTCATAAATATTGGACCGGTTCGTTAGAGATAACATAAATCGTCGTCCGACTAAATAGTGCCGCATTTTACGAATCGCGAACACTAATGCAAAACCTTCTCGACCATTGGGTATCGAGACTTCGGCACCGACTAATGTTGGCTCGGGTAATACTTTACTGTTCATGACGCGTGTCGTCGTCTACTTGTGATAAAGCTTAACAGTGATCCGTTGCCTTGATGTAAATCGAAGCGGTTTTCCGACAGCGGTGCAACAAAACGGGAGGTTTAGCGAGATACAACTTGATCTCTTGAGCGCTTTCGGCGGTCGTCCCAAATAAGCGACCGCCCTTCTGTTCAACTTAGAGAGCGGTTGGCACTTCGGATAGGTTCGATATGAGCCGTCGGATGTCATGTCGCCCTTACAACCCACGAGTTCTCTCAGATTTCGGAGGTTGCAACTCTTGAATCGCCTTTACTTTGTCGGGATCGGCGTGGATTCCTTTGTCGGTGGCGGCGAAGTGAAGAACTTGCCCTTTGGACATCCCAAGGAAGGATTTGGCGGGGTTCATCTTTAGGCGATGAGTTAGCATGAGCTCGAATACCGTTCTAAGATCTTTAATGTGATCTCCTTTGTCGCGGCTTTTCACAACCAAATTAAATTCGTAGCATTCGACCGTTTTCGGAGATGATCACGGAAAATCTTAGTCATTGCTTCGGTGATATGTGGTAGGCATTTTTAGTCGAGCGGCATGGCCGTGTAGCAATATATACCAATGAAGTTAGCGGCTATTGTTTGGCATCATCGGGGTGCATCTTGATCGATTGTACCCGAGAAACCATCCATGAGCGACATTCTTTCAAATCCACCGTATTGTCGACTATGACATCGGTGATTGGAAGAGGAAAGTCGTCTTTCGGGTAGCGGCGTTCGGTCTCGTAGTAAACCGGATCTAATCGAACCATTCTTCTTCATGGCCAGGGACTATATTAGCCACCCAATCCGGATGTTGAATTTCCTTGATGAATCCGATTCTGAGTTTCTTTACTTCATCAGCGATTGCACGCAAGATGCGTGGGCGAAACCGTCTTTGCGGTTGCTTGGCGGAGTTTGACATCCACCTTGATGTTGGCGATGTGTATACATTAGGGTTAGAGTCACGGCATGTCCTCGTAACTCGGTGAATACATCGATATACTCACGATTAGAGGCGATCAACTCTTCCTTCTCTTCCAAGGGAAGAGTATTGCTGATGTTTATGAGCTTAGGATGCTCTTAGTCACCCATATTAACTTTGGACTACTTAGTCCTTAGTGGGGGTTCTCTTTGTTCGAATCTATCCCCAAACTGCTCTCTGAGTTGATGGATCCATGGGTCTTCCCATGTTGGCATATCTTCATCACTATCAATAGTAGCAGGATCGACCGTAGCCATATTTGACATCAAAGCCTTGAAAGCTTCTCAGGTGGTGTCGAGAATCCCAAGCGAAAATGGGGCGAATGTCCGTCGCCCTCATTGGGTGGACTATTATCAATCAGCCATGAGCATTCATCTTCTGAGGAGGATTCGTATCCTAATCCCCTTCTAAATGCGTAGTAGTTATCCGGCTTCCCTCTTGGGACATATACCGCTTTAGGAGGGACTCGAGAACCTCTTCCAAAACAAAGACCTTCTCCTTGTGTCAAGTCGTACCCCCACTTCTTCATGATATCCAGTGTTTCCGGACTATATCTGAACTTGTGGAATATAGGGCCATCATCGTTTGTGTCTTCCTCCAAGAAGTGACTGTGCGATGGAACTGTGTCACCTCTTCCGTAGACCAAGTATTTTTCACCGCTTGATCTTCCTGGGATGACAAGTATCGTCCCGAAGGAATCTCGGAACTGCTTCTGTGCAATGCAAGATGACCGAATTGGCAAGTGTAAGCCGGGATCACCATATAACCCCGTTATCACATTAGTCAAAGACAAAGGATACTCTAAATCATTTTTTATTAACTCGTCGGCAAGTTGCCAATTACAACCTTCATCCGACGATTCTTCATCGTCAAGATTGATTACAGCGGGTACAATGTTATTAATAACAAAACCACCATCGTAATCAAGCCCGGCTTCGGTATCAGCTTCTTCACCGTCGGGTGCCTTGGGCGATGGTTGATGTCGGATTCATTGCGTAAAGGAGAGTGCGTGAAATAATTCTCCATTCCTTTGAGCGGTACGCTTATCGCGACCAGATCTTAACTTCATTATTTGTGTCTACATATTTTGAACGATGAAGAGTGGAGGGACTATAGCGTTCTTGTGGATCCAAGGCCGACCAACAATAGGTTATAGGAAGTCTGCATCGATCACATAGCAAGTGACTTGGACTTCAAGTCCCCATCGGCATTTAATCGGATTTTACCAAGTGGTAGGTCCCACTGGTGTTAAATCCGTAAATTATTGTACTGTGGGCCTTGATTCTTGGCGGCGAGAATCGTGATACATTATCGCGGGGGCATGATACTCCTGTGAACGGATCAACTTGGATCGGTTAACTCTTGGAGCCGATATACCTGTGAATACGGTGGCCTATCATGATTTGAGTTCTTCGTGCATATCCTCCTTCGTAAAAGCGATGCGGGGAAAGTGCTTAGTTGCCAAGTTACCTTTGTTGTGCAGATTCCTCGGTCGGCTTAATCGGCGAGAACGCCGGAATCTGCTAGAGCCTCTTGTAAAACTTCGGGTCTCTTTTCGACAATCGAACCTTCGTAGAAGTTATTCTAGCGGGATGTTTACCAATTGGGCCATGACATCGGCGGTATGGAGGCTTCGATGTTCGGTCTATCCCTCTGTCAGGCGATTGAATCGGGTGCCGGGGAGTTGAGCTTCACGGACACGGGGCTGTTTCTCATTTGCTTGGCCACTTTTTCTTTAGCGGTATGCGCTGTTGTACTTTACCGCGAGTGAGGAGGAGCGGCCACCCGATTCGGCGGCGTCTTCGCGTTTGGATTTGGAGTCTCCGGATACTTGTAGCTGTATTCGTGTCCACTCCTTGTAGCAAAGACTTCATGCTCTTTTCAGAAAATTGGAAAGTCGCCACTTCTTCATCGTCCTTCTCTGGAATTGCTGAAGCGGCATGGCATAGTTTGCCTTTTCCCTTGGACTTCTTTTTGGCCGAAGAGGTAGTCCATTGATCGTCTTCCGACAAGTCGGGGTGAACCAAAAGAATTTCTCCTTTCAACATGGGTAATGCTGATGCAGGCCTTCTCCGCGTTGCGTGAGGATCCTCATTCACCATCTTCATTCCTACTTTCTGGCTGGCGTTGGTTGAAACCAATCAAAGGCGATCCGAAGCTTATGGAAGCTGCGTTTGCTCCCACCTTCTTTTCTTTAGAGGGTTTTGGAGTAATGACTCCAACATCGATCAATGCTTGAATCTTGTCCTTGAGATGGTAGCAGAACTTTGTAGGATGATGTCTTGCTAGTAAGCGCGGTGCCAGGATCTGTGACCCTCTTTGCCTCCTCTTGGTTCACAATTGGGGCAGCTGGATCTTATTGTTCTCGAGAAGGTATTTGAAGATGCGGAACCTCCTCGTCTTTGAGCGAGTAAGTCTTGAAACCTTGAGGAGCGGGTTTTACGATTTTGGGCTTGTTGGCGCCATTGAGGTTGCGATTCTGTGGTGTGCGGCTATTGCGGCTTTGTTGTGGTTGCGATTCGAGCGTTTGATTGGCGTCCAGCGGACTTATTTGGCGCCTTACCTCGCCGCGTGGCGCAAAATTACGTTTGTTGGTGTTTGTTGCGGTGACCTCTTTCTGCTTTCTTTCTCTTAAGGAACCTTTCAGCTTGCTCTCCACGAACCTTCAAGTCCTTCCATGTTATAGATGGTGCTGTCCCCATTGCTTCAAGCACATCCAAGGACAGATTATTGTGGCAGGTTTGGAGAATAAACTCCTCCGTGATGGGATCCCGACAGTTCATTGCCTTGTTCCGAAATCGTTTGACAAAGATATCCACAGTCTCTCCGTCCTTCTGTTTTTCGTCGAGTAACGTCCCGATGGATACTTCAGTATCGTCGTCGAAGAAATTGGAGAGAAAGCTAGATTCCATGTCGTCCGGTGTGAATGCTCACGGCGAGGCGGCGGTACCAATCGGCGGCACCGAAAGGTGCAACGAATGAAGCGAACCATCGGGGGCTCGTTTCCGGATATTACCCCCAAGTGGGATTTGAAGTATATCAGGTGTTGAGTTGGTGAACCCTTCCCATCAAACGGTGTGAAGTTTATTAGGTTAAACTTTGCAGGGTATGGGATTGATTCCCACTCCCTAGGATATGGGCAAGGGATCGGTTTTCTTTGCCTCTTGGCGGAAATCAATGAGTTGATTTTGCTCTCGAGTCTTTGATCTTTTCACTCTCATGGCGACCACACCTACATTATGCCCAGCGTTGCGTGGTTCGGAGGGTTATCATCCTCTTGTGCTTCCCCACAGTGCGAATGTTGTCATCTTGGTGCGGCGTCAGTAATGTTCGATTCACCTCGATGTTTTGTCAAGGCTTGGATCTGCTGGTCATGCATTTCTCTCATCGTGCATGGCCATATCCATTTCTAGCTTGAAGTTTTCCGTTGCTTATTCAATGCTTCGTCTAGCATTTTAGCCACTTGATCGTACTAATCATAAAGCTTCTTGGGGCCTCCTTAAGCTAGATCTGATTATGTCGGAGGCCATTCGGGCCAACATCAAAGCATCATCCTCTGCGGGTATCCCTCTCGAAGTTTGTCGTAATGGACCGTCCGGATAGTCTTGGGACCATAAGCGAGTTAGCCGTTCGCGATGCACTAGGAGTAAGCAGCGGCAACGGTTCCTTGCGGTCATATTGTTAGTGACCTCACGGCAACTCATTGGCTCGAGGTGCCCATCTCTTCTTGCAGCGTCTTGACTTGGGTTGGGCATTCGTGCGAGCCTATCAAAGACCGATGCCTTTTCGGTCGTTTTAAGCGCGGTTGCACTCGATAACTTGCCTTGATCGGTTTGAGCACAAGCAAGGCATGTTTGGTTCTGGGGCGTTCCTTTTTCGGGACTTACTCGTACCCCCAGCACGGTAGTATAATTCGTCAACATGAGTGCCGGAGCAATCTTCCTTATGATGGCACGACCTCTCGGGTATAACGCTCTCATCGTCAGATGAAAGCGTCTCCTTCCGAGGACGAATTGTTTCATAAAAGCTGCCGTAACCAGCCTTGACTTTTGCGGTGTGGCGTGAAGCCGGCGGACTCTCGGACCGACTTTCAGTCCGGTATCTGGTGGGGAATCTTGTCTTTGTGGGTGCGACCCACTGTATTAGGAGTGACCCTGATTCCTTTAGCGGACCAGGCGATCCTTGATGGTAAGCTTCTTTGGTTGTGGCGAAGTTGGCCGCGAAAGTTTTGATGTAGACAGGAGGTAATTTGGCGTCGATACAACTTTGTTGAGGTGCTCACAATTTCGATTTGAGCACGGGAGTAGGAGTTGGCTGGTAGAGGCTGGGCTTGGATGCCAGGTCCATCGGAGTTGAAGCAACGACGGACTTGGGCTTCCAAACTAGCCGACTTGTTGATGACTTCTTGGCGCCTCCTTCTTCAACTTCGCGGGCTTGTTGCACCAAAGCCCGTGCTTGCGAGGCGTCGCGGCGCTTCGGATCGCTCTGGCGTAGAAGCGATTCCGTTTGACTTCGGACCCATTCATTTATTGCGGTTTGTAGGAATCGGCTACAATCTCGAACCGGTCTACGAGTCAACTTAGACCTTAGATCCGCCTCATAGCGGACCCGTCCATTGATTCTTTTGCACAGGCTAATTGTTTTGCCGGTGGCGTCGCCTCGGCGGGCTCTCTTGGAGAGTCACAGCGCCATTGGCGGAACCGACCCTGCAAAGATAGGGTTCTGCGGTTGGCGTTGTTAGGGCGAGGAGGGCCTTGTCGTGCTGATCTTGGCCGGTGGGGTTGAACTTCCTTGCCTCCGCATCGAGGCCGAGTGGGTCTTCTGGCGGTGGAGACCATCTTGGACTTGCGGGGAGGAGTTGGATCTGGGCGAGGAGGAGATAGCCCTTGAACTACGTTGGTGGTCATTTTCGACCTCCTCGATGGCCGGGATCGGGATCAGCGGTTGCGACCGGCTACTTCTTTGTTGAAGCCGTTGGCTCCCATTTGTGGTCGCCCGGCTTGTTGGCGGTAAAGTAGACTTTGTATTCATTGCTCTGTTGAACTTGTTTTACGGCCGTTGGCCTACAATAAAATTCAAAAGAAAGAAAATTTGCCTTTTATTTAAGGCTTACAATGAAAACCAAAGATTACAACTTCTTCCTAAGTGAACAAACGCTCGGATCTCTATTATACGGGATCCTCGCTTGTGTGGGTTCTTCGCCTATGCCGGGGACTTTTTATTCATCCGTGGACCACCACGCAATTCCGATCGGTGGAAAGCAGGGTTACGGAACTCTGAGGCGTGAAGGGCTCGTTTCCGAAAGAAGCAAGCGCCTAAAGGGATCACACTCACGAAGGAGAGGATCACCGCCGGGGATCACACTCACGAAGGAGAGGATGGCGGGCGGGTGAGATCTACTAGGAGAAATCCGCGGCGCTATACGTAGCCGACCGGTTAAACACCTGCGATCGTAGATCGGCGTCGGCGGAACTTGTGCTCGCCGGTGCTTTCGGGCTGTCGTCGGCGGCTCGTAGATCTCGCGAGAGCTCTCTCCCAAATATCGAGAAAATCTAACCTTTAGAACTGAACACCCCTCGGCCTATTTATAGGCAAATGATCAAAGGGGTTTTGGCCGGACACCATTGGTGTCGGGCGCTACCCGATTTGGTAGGCCTTTAACGGAACATCATTTGGTGTCGATAATGGCCGAACACCAAGCGATGTCGAGTTTTAACCGGCGCCGTTTGGCGTCTTTTGGTTGGTTTCGGACTTTTCGCGACGCTTTGTCTCGATCTGCGTCATTGTCGTCCTAAGTCCGTGTCCGATTCATTTCTTTCTTGACTTCGAATTTGGTTGGTTCAATCCGTTGGCGGGTTAGATGGCGGTGATCCTTGTCTTGTCGTCGTTTGAATCGATCTCGTTGGCGTTGAATCAATCGATCTCGCCACGAATCTTATTGATTTTGAAGCTTTGTTGTTGGATTTATCCTACATTTATGCAACCTCGTTGGCTTGTATGCATCGCCGACTCAATTCATGTGTTGATGAAACCGTGATGCGTTTTGCGGCATAGTCAATCGCCAGCGTTTGTCGGATGGGTCGTCGGTTGTTAACCCACCGTCACGAGTCTCGTTCGGGTACTGATAAGCAATTTTTAATGCCTACAAACCTGATTTATTAAAAGGCAAGTTTAAACTTGCCGACCAGGCTGAATGAACGAGCCGCCTCTTCTACGTGGTCCGACCATCCCAATTGACCATCCATTCTCACGGACGACGCGAAAGGCGGTGTTAGTCGTCCCTTCGACTATCCATCCTCATAGACGACGCGAAAGGAGGTGTTAGTCGTCCCTTTGGCTATCTATCCATCCTCGTGGACGACGCGAGAGGCGGTGTTAGTCGTCCCTTTGGCTATCCATCCTCGTGGACGACGCGAAAGGCGGTGTTAGTCATCCCTTCGGCTATCCATCCTCATGGACGACGCGAAAGGCGGTGCGAGTCGGCCCTTTGGCCATGAATCCCCTCTTCCTCATCCAAGGTGGTTCCCTCAATCTAAACGACGGCTACAAGAAATTTGATCCTGACAACGCGTCAGTGTCTCATTAAATGCATTGTCAGCCTCTTAATTCCTCCATCCTTCATAGTATTTAAGGCACCTCGGATCGATTCGGTTACGATCACCACCAATCCAATCACATTAATGATGAGGAGACAACGCTAACTCTTAAACCAACCCACCATTTGACACCTGTAAAGGCGGTACGCAGCGGTACTGGCAGTAATGACATCTACAGGTCATTAGCCGTGGAGGAGAGAGCTGACTAGTCTACTGTCTCTCATCAAACGAGAAGATAAAAATACCCTCAAACCCTAAGTATAAAGGGCAAACTGTTCAACAAACAAAGTAAGTAATCTCTTCTCGGGGATCTCGCTCTTTTTCCATATTTTCTGGTATTTGACATATATACTGACTTGACCGTCGGAGAGACCACCGGAGATCCCAACTCCGCCCCTTCACAGGTTCTTCTTGCTACGTAGGTGATCCCGCCGCTTGATTAGCATTGACGGATATTAGAAGAGAAAGCGAACTCCACTATCTTAAGAACTAAACTCGCAGGAGATTAGTGACTGTGATTTCATACATCAACAGTGGCGGTCCTACCATTGGAGGAGAATCTAATAACGCTCGTAAGAGATACGCTAAGCATGCTCTGCCAGTGAATAGTTATGACAAGAAGTTGCGGGCGGATATGTCCATCTCTTTTACTGATACTGACTTGGAGGGAGTCAAAACCCCTCATGACGACCCTATTGTAATCTCAGCCGACATTGATGGCTTCGAAGTGAAGAGAATCATGGTAGATACAGGGAGCTATGTTGATATCTTATTTTTGGATGCATTCACCCGCATGGGCATCGACAAGGCAAAGTTGCAGCCGTCTCTAGGTCCCCTCATTGGCTTCACAGGACACTCCCAACTGCCAGAGGGATTGATCACTCTCCCCCTAACGGTTGGAAGCCCCCCTGCCAGTCAACTATTACCGTCTAATTTGTGGTGATGGACATTAAGTCGGCGCACAATGTCATCTTGGGCCGGACGTCCCTTCATCTCTTGCAGGCTATCCCATCCAATTACCACCAGATGATCAAATTCCCAACACCGGGTGGGGTTGGAATGGTCAGGAGTAACCAGTGAGAAGCCAAAGCCTGCTACGTACTCTCTACTAAGGGGAAGGGGGTAGTCACAGCCATGCCCATTGAGAAGACAAGCCATCAATTCGAGAAGAAGATGAAACGAGAGAGGACGACCCCGGTTGAAGATTTACATGAAATCCCTGTAGACAGTGAAGGCAACAAGACAATCAAGATTGGCTCAAACCTCTCAGAGCCGCTGTGTGGAGCACTAATCTCTTTCCTCTTGGCAAACCTTGATGTGTTCGCCTGGGAGCCAGAGGACATGCCAGGCATCTCACCTGATGTTTTTTGCCATGAACTCTCTGTCGATCGACATAGCAAGCCAGTTCGACAGAAGAAAAGATACTTGGGTCCTGAACGACAAAAGGCAGAAGCAGAAGAAGTCGAGCGACTCCTGAAGGCTGGCTTCATTCGGGAAGTTCAATATCCCGAATGGTTAGCCAACGTGGTGCTAGTGAAGAAAGCCAACGGCAAGTGGAGGATGTGTGTAGATTTCACGGACCTCAACAAAGCTTGTCCCAAGGACAGCTACCCTCTTTCGCGCATAGACCAATTGGTGGATGAAAGCGCGGGACATGAGCTGTTGAGTTTCTTGGACGCTTTTTCTGGCTACAATCAGATCCGCATGGCGGTGCATGATCAAGAGAAGACTGCTTTTATCACTGACCAGGGCACATTCTGTTACAATATCATGCCCTTCGGTCACAAGAATGTCGGGGCCACTTATCAAAGACTTGTCAATAAAATATTCAAACCTCAACTCGGCCGTAATGTAGAAGCTTATATGGATGACATCCTAGTGAAGCCGAAGTTAGCCGCTGCCCACATAGCTGACCTTGAAGAGACTTTTTCCACCCTCCGGCATTACCGCATGAAGCTTAACTCATCAAAATGTGCCCTTGGAGTGCAATCAGGAAAGTTTCTAGGGTTCATGATCACTCAACGAGGCATTGAGATCAATCCGGAGAAAATAGATGCCATCGAGCGACTACCTGAGCCGCGTACCATGAAGGATATTCAGAAACTCAACGGCAAGATAGCCGCCCTGGGACGTTTCCTCTCCAAGTCAGCCGAGAGGAGCCTCCCTTTCTTCAAGATACTCAGAGGAACCAAAGACCCCAAGAAGAAGTTAGAATGGACCAAGGAATGTTGCGCTGCCTTTAAAGAGCTCAAAGCGTACTTGAGTACCAAGCCGCTATTGAGTCAATCAGTGGAAGGAGAAGCCCTATATTTATATTTGGCCGTCTCTCCCGAAGCCGTCAGCTCCGTCCTCATCCGCGAGGAAGATCATGTTCAGAAACCGGTCTACTATGTGAGCGGGATCCTTAGAGCTGGAGAATTGAACTACCCCTTGGTCGAGAAGGTGTCCTTCGCCATCATTACAACAGCACGTAGGCTCCGTCCCTATTTTCAAGCACACTCCATCATTGTGCGGACAAGCTTACCACTGAAGAAAGCCTTGGGAAGTCCAACCACTTTTGAAAGAATGGTCGCATGGTCAGTTGAACTTAGCGAGTATGATGTGCAATTTGAGCCCCGGACCACAATCAAGGCTCAAGCTTTAGCCGACTTCCTCGTAGAATCTACCTCGCCAGACGGCGAACCGACAGAGCCTTCTCCCCCAGATCAGCCAACACCTATAGGAGAGACAGAAAAATAGATGGCGACTCCCCCCATGTGCTCCAATCCTGAAAACGACTCACCCGAGCTCACCTCTTGGTGGAAATTAAAGGTGGACGGCTCATCAAGTGAAGCCGGAAGCGGAGCAGGCGTAGTTTTGCGCAGTCCAGACGGCACAGTTGCCGAACAGTCTATTGCCTTCAAATTCCCTACCTCAAACAACGAAGCCGAGTACGAAGCCCTCATTGCCGGCCTTCGAGCTACCCTAGCAGTCAAAGATGAAGAACCGCTCTCTTCACTTTATGATGGGCCTACCATCGGGCCCAGGAAATGAAGCGTCAACAGCCAAAGGCTGTTCGCTGACGCCAGCCACGTCCCATTACAAGAACCTTCGAGGCTTTTCCCGAATTCGCTTCTGCCCGACCAGAGCCAGAGTATTTATTTCACTTGCACTCGTTTTCAATCGACTCTAAGTGAAAGGGGCCAACTGTTATGATCATAACCGCTAATTCCTGATTAGAAGGGAAAACCCCACATGCTTTAGGCAAACAAACATCTTAACCCGATTAACTAGAAGGCAATCCAAACTCGCCGGCCAAGCCGAATGGACGAGCCGCCTCCTCTATGTGGTCCGATCATCCAAGTTGACCGACTAACCGTGGGCGGCGAAAGCGTGCTGTCGTCCCTTGACTATCTGTCCTCATGGGCGATCGCGAAAGCGGTACTCGGTCAACCGTGGGCGGCGAAAGCGTGCTGTCGTCCCTTCAGCTATCTGTCCTCATGGATGACGCGAAAGGCGGTACTTATTGTCCCTTCAACCAACTATCCTCATGAACGACTCGGAAGGCGGTGCAAGTTGGCCACTCGGCCTCGACTCCCCTCTTCCTCATCCAAGGTGGCCCCCTCAATCTAAACGACGGTTACATGAAATCTGATCCCGACAACACGTCAGTATCACATTAAATGCATTGTCAGCTCCTTAATATCTCCATCTCTCACGGTAATTAAGATACCTCAAACTATTTCGGCTGCGGACGTCGCCAATCCCATCTCATTAATGAACTCATTAATGACGAGGGAACAACACTAACTCTTAAAGTCATCTCATCGCTTGACACCTGTAAAGGCAAGCCGCCGTGGCCGACAACAAAAAGACATCTACCCATCCGTTGGTTTACACGTGGAGGAAGGAGCTGACTCACTTTCCAATTTTCCTACCAAATGAAGATACGAAAATACCCTCCTACCCTAGGTATAAATAGCAGACTGTTCCACGAAACGAGTGAGTGATCTTTTCTGGGTGAATCTCTGCTCCTATTTTTCTCATCTTCTCCACATACTGACTTGACCGTCGGAGGGATCACCGGAGATCCCAACTCCGCCCTTCCACAGGTTCTCCTTCTGCCGTAGGTGAACCCCTGGTCTGAACAACACCATCGGATATTAGGAGAGAAGGTGGACTCCACTTCATTAACAACTAATCCATCAGAGTTTAGTGACTGTGTGATTTCATACATCAACACTTCTTATGATAAATTGAAATATAATGAAACATTGGGTCAATTCAAAAAATTTGCTGATAAATATAACACATTGAAAAGAATACATTTGAATCCAAATAAAGAGTATAACCACTTGCAAAAGATTTTAGAAACTTCTACTTTAGAATCGAGTGTATCTAACACAACTAATTTGAATCCTTCATTTCATGATTGCAACGAATGTTCTTCCCTTTGTAGGCAATAAAAATTGCCTTAATCCCTGCACAGCAACTCGGAATGAGCAAAAGAGCTTAAGGGTCCATCTGAGTTGAGTCAGGCCCACCGGAGGAAAGACAGGCCCGCCTAAAGGATAAGTTCACCTGAATGCTTGACTTTACAAAATAGACAAAAATGTCGATATCTCCCAAACCGGAAGGAATTTGGCAAAATGACCGGAGCAAACCGAACCTTGCGGGTGGATTTGGTTGGCTCCGTCTCGTCGAGATAGTCGATTTTCATATATAATTCGTCCAATTCCGACTTACGGTTTGAAAGTTACGACATGTTCTTCGTAGCATGTTACGGCTTCGCTTTGTAGAGCAAGCTCGCCTGCAAAGGAGCTCAGCTCGCCTCAAGCACAAGCTCGCATGAAGACTTGGAGCTCGCCTGCGTGCTTGAAGCTCGTCTGCATAGGCCAAACTCGCCTACAACATCAAAGTTTAACGAGGCTCGCCTACAACATCAAAGTTTGACGAGGCTCGCCCACAGCATCAAAGTTTGACGAGGCTCGCCCACAACATCAAAGTTTGACGAGGCTCGCCAACAGATCAGAGCACGATGATCACCTGAGGACGAGGTTCGCCATACCGTGAACTTTGACTCTCGCCAAGCAAATGGCTCTTCATTCGAGCGAGGTTCGCCAAGCAAATGGCTCTTCATTCGAGCGAGGTTCGCCAAGCGGCGAAGCTCTTCATTCGAGCGAGGTTCGCCAAGCAAATGGCTCTTCATTCACCGAGGTTCGCCAAGCAAATGGGCTCGTTATCCAACCGGTTCACCCAAGTAGCGAACTTCGCCATTCAATCAAGGTTCACCGGTCAATGAAGGCGGCTTCGTCATCTAACGGCTCGGCTCGCCATAACAAAGAAAGCCAACGACCACGAAGGCCACGAAGGCAGCGATACGTGGCTGAATAGTGGATATCAGTTATACCCACGTCCACATCAATTAACTCACGTTCCCACGATTATAGCACACCAGTTGTGTGCTTAACTGTTATAAATAGTCTTGGACGACTATTGCAAAAGGGGCTTTTGGAACTTTTGGAGATCAACACTTGCGCACGAGAAAGAGATCAAGCTCTTCATCAGCAATCTCAAGATCATCTGCAACTCTGTTCTGATCGTCAACGGGAAGCAATCTCAACGTGAGCATTGAGTGAAGCATCCTATCGCCACCGAAAACCCACCTTAAAAGAGAAGTCGAATCAATCTTCTCTTCCTCTGTAATCGAGAGAATTTGATTGTAAACCCATTCATTCAATCAATAAACTTTTTTCGACTCTACAGAAGATGGCGACCACAGTGGGAGTAACCATTCATTCCGATGAACTGGTGGTGGCGCAATCAGACAAGGTTGCAGTTGGAACCGAGGTTCAAACCTTGGTCATTGAGTTTGATCAGAGTAAGTATGAGGAGTTCCTCTCCTCTGGGGCATCTAGCCCAGTGAAGACACGCAAGTGTCGACGAGTCTCGTATGAGACTTCAGCCCCTGTGGCTCACGTTGAATCTTCTCGAGCGAATCTCGAGAACCAGCCTATGTCTCTCGACAAGGCTCCAAAAGCTAGCCAGCAGGCTAAGAAGTGGGTGGTTAAGCAGCCCAACCCAACCTCGGAGGCCATTAGCCAAACTTTGGCTTCTGCGGGCGAACATCGCCTGGCATGTGGAAAGGCAGGATATGCCAAGGGTCCAATTTCACGACGTGCCAAACAGCGTCAACGACAGAACCAAGCTCGCCGTAGGGCTCAAGCTTTGGTCTCGTTGGACGGGCTTCACTATCGTCCAAAGATGGCCAAACGAACTGAGGGTCGAACTGACGAGGAACGTCACGAACCTCGTCATTGCACCCCAAGTCGGGAACCTCGTCTTCATCTAAGGGTTCATTCAAAACAAGACTAACGCCGCCGCGAACTCGCCCACATGGCGAACCTCGCCAACAATGTGAGGTCCCCTTGAAAGAGATGAGCCTCGTCCAAGTGGCGAACCTCGACAACAACACGAAGTCCGCTTGAAACACGACGAGCCTCGCCCAAGTGGCTAACCTCGCCAACAATGTGAGGTCCCCTTGAAAGAGATGAGCTCGCTCGAGTGGCGAAGTTTCGCCAACAACATGAGATTCCATCAAAACCGCATCTAACATCGCCTGCTGACGAACCTCGCCATAGCAAGCGCCAAAATGATGAACCTCGCCATGGGTGTCATCAAAGCAAGGCGGCTTCGCCCGGTGGGCGAATCTCGTCGTAGGAAGCGTCGAGAATGGCGAACCTCGCCATTTTGAACCTACCCAACAATATGAGGTCCATTCTAAACAAGATGAACTCGCTCAAACAAATAACCTCGCCATAAGCCGTCGCGAAACCAAATGAGAAGACAACCTCGCCAAGCTCGCCAACCTCTATCTCGAGGGTCTCGCCTGTGCGAAGCTCGGTTTTCAGAATCAACTCGGGGTATTCCCACTTCTGATCTCCGTGAATACCTCACTCGCAAGCGTGATGCCAATCAAATGCAATCTCATTGCCGCGGAGAAACTCATATCTGCGATCTTGCCCAATGTTCATCGACACATCAACCTTCAGATTTGAGCGATTATCGACCCGTTAACTAGGCGAAGCGGTTTCGCCATAAGAAACAAGCGGCCCGCGGTGGTCATTCCCCTGGAGTGACTATTAACATGGTTGGGAGAAGCGGGAGCAAGACCCCAACAGCAGCCCGGACCGACTCAGTATTCCCTGTGGTTACGAGGCGATTAATCAATAGTCAAAGCGCCTATCGAAGCACCCGTCTTCGTACCGGAGCGGCAATCCCGTTTGACTATAGCCAATTGGCTGGGGGTACCCGTGAAGAATCCGAGAACTCTGGCATGGCCACATCTCAACCTTCAAACACTGATATAAGTGATCAAGCCAGCGTCTTCATGGCTGATAAAGAGGAAGAGATGGCAAAGAAGATCGAAGAGCAACAAGCTCTTATTGTTGCTCAACAAGAGTCTATCAAACGCTTAGAAGTAATGATGGAGAAGCTCGTCGACGAGAAGAAAGTAGACGAGGGAGGTTCCAAATCAAAGCATGAAGGCTATGAAGAAGATCGGGATGTCCACTCTGGGTCATCTCAGGCAGAGTCGAACCCACGCATAAAAGAGCGAGATCATAAGTTACATGATTTCCAAAAGCAGCTGGATGCCCTTACGCGCCAAGGGCGATCTAAAGAGCTGGGGGTGACTAGACCATACCCTGCAGAATGGGATGATGTCCCATATCCGCCAAAATTCAAGCCACTCAATCTAATGCAGTTTGATGGAAAAAGCTCTCCATCACAACATGTTTATTATTTCCAGGCACAAACTGGGCATATAACAGGTAATGATCCTATCATGACCCGATTGTTCATTAGCACTCTTAAGGGAGTTGCTTTCGAGTGGTTCCGGAGGTTGGAGCCTGGTTCCATCCACTCTTGGAGAGATTTGGAAAAGCTTTTTATGGCCAGATTCTTTGACGATGACATAGGAGTATCTATGGCAACCCTGCTAGATGTAAAGCAGAGGAAGAAAGAATCTGTAAGCAACTTTGTCAAGAGATTCAGGAACCGATCGCTGCGTGCCCGTGATCAGATTTCCGAGGCCACTCTCATCGAGATGTGTCGGAATAATCTCTCCATCAACATTACATCTAATATGGTATGCGTGGCTTCGCTCGTGGAAAGACTTAACCCGCCAAGGAGAACAAGTCGAGAGCGTGCTCAAGCGCATGGAGGTTGAAGAGCTATTTGAATTTCGAGGAGGTGACGACCAAGATACCTTGGTGGTGGCGACCGCTTCCTCATCAAAACTCTTTTCAAGTAAACCCCTGATGGCATCTGCCGAGCTCGCCAACGCGGAACCAAGCTATGGGACCGACTGTGAAGACTTGGCTACAATCGGCCAAAGATGATCGTTGATGCTTATATGCATCAATCGCCAGAGGACCAGCATCCGACGGTAAATTTTTAAAGAAGTACTACCCGTAGTCTTCTTTCAAACTCCCACTAAGTTATCATGTTAACAAATACATCCGATAACTAATTTCCTCCAAATTCCTCGCCAATCCTCCTCAACAGATGGCGGGCCCACATAACTGTCATGTTAACAATCACCTCTGATAGTCCGCATCATCATTCCCGCAAATGACGTTGTCCAATCAAGTTGTCATACCCTATTCCCATCACGCTTGTTATACTTCCGAAGTTAATGAACAACTAGATTCTTCTTGGTCATATGTCGTCATACTTTTATGTCACCGAACGATTTGATCAATTCCACATTGTCATTTGGTAGTGGCCTACCAAGTGTTGTGCCGCTTGTCAAATTACCACAAACGATATCTACTACCCTATCACGCTTGTTATACTTCTATGTCCTTTGAACAACTTAATGTTTTTGATCAAATGTCGTCATACTTTTATGTCACTGAACGATCCGATCACTTCCATATTGTCATGTACCCTAATGACTTTGTTTTAGACAGGGGCCTACCAGGTGATGTGCCCCTATCAACCCCCTTACCGAATAGTAGCCTACCATGCGATGTGCCTCTATTTCAACCATAGTCGTTATACTCCCATGTCACTGAACGACTTAACTACTCCCACATGGTCATTTCTCTAAAAGATTTTATTCGTAATCACTGTTGTTATACTCTCACGTCACTGAACAACTTGATTGATTTTTGATCACGATCGTTATACTTTTATGTCACTGAACGATTTGATCATCCTCACATGATTTCATTCCTAATAATGGCCTACCAGGCGATTTGCCCCTATCTTTTAATCCAACGCCTTGAACGGCTAAGGATAGAGGGGAGATTTTAGCATTAAGCCTAAAAGAAACTCCTCGAAAACTCACCATACTGAGGGGAAAAGTATGGCTAGTCCAACTCAAACGGCAGTTGGTAAAGACATACCAAGTCCGTTGATAGCTGGGGGTTTGCTAAAAATCCTAGAGGGCGATCATTAGCTGCGAGTGAAGAATTCAACTTTACCGAGTTCATTAGAAGGTTCCTCACTCTGTCTGCACCGCGGCCATGTTGCAAGTCTTCATATCCAAAGTGTTCCAGACTCCATTCAACCACATTCAGGTATGAAAACTTTGGAGGGGGTTTTGTAGGCAATAAAAATTGCCTTAATCCCCGCGACAACTCGGAATGAGCAAAAGAGCTTAAGGGTCCATCTGAGTTGAGTCAGGCCCACCGGAGGAAAGACAGGCCCGCCTAAAGGATAAGTTTACCTGAATGCTTGACTTTACAAAATAGACAAAAGTGTCGATATCTCCCAAACCGGAAGGAATTTGGCAAAATGACCGGAGCAAACCGAACCCTGCGGGTGGGTTTGGTTGGCTCCGTCTCATCGAGATAGTCGATTTTCATATATAATTCGTCCAATTCCGACTTACGGTTTGAAAGTTACGACCTGTTCTTCGTAGCATGTTCTGAAGCTCGCCTGTAGAGCAAGCTCGCCTGCAAAGGAGCTCAGCTCGCCTCAAGTACAAGCTCGCATGAAGACTTGGAGCTCACCTGCGTGCTTGAAGCTCGTCTGCATAGGCCAAACTCGCCTACAACATCAAAGTTTAACGAGGCTCGCCTACAACATCAAAGTTTGACGAGGCTCACCTACAACATCAAAGTTTGACGAGGCTCACCTACAGCATCAAAGTTTGACGAGGCTCGCCCGCAGCATCAAAGTTTGACGGGCGAGCATCAAAGTTTGACGAGGCTCGCCCACAACATCAAAGTTTGACGAGGCTCGCCAACAAAGATCGAGCACGATGATCACGAGGGCGAGGTTAGCCTACGGTAGTGAACTTTGACTCTCGCCAAGCAAATGGGCCCTTCATCCGCATCGAGGTTCGCCAGCGTGAAGCTCTTCATTCGAGCGAGGTTCGCCAAGCGGCGAAGCCCTTCATCGAGCGAGGTTAGCCAGCGTGAAGCTCTTCATTCGTCGAGGTTAGCCAGCGTGGCTTCGTTATCCAACCGGTTCACCCAAGTAGCGAACCGTCATTCAATCAAGGTTCGGCCAGTCAATGAAGAAGCGGCTTCGTCATCTAACGGCTCGGCTCGCCATAACAAAGAAAGCCAACGACCACGAAGGCCACGAAGGCAACGACAGCCACGTGAACTGAATAGTGGATATCAGTTATACCCACGTCCACATCAATTAACTCACGTTCCCACGATTATAGCACACCAGTTGTGTGCTTAACTGTTATAAATAGTCTTGGACGACTATTGCAAAAGGGGCTTTGGAACTTTTGGAGATCAACACTAGCGCCGCGAGAAAGAGATCAAGCTCTTCATCAGCAATCTCAAGATCATCTGCAACTCTGTTCTGATCGTCAACGGGAAGCAATCTCAACGTGAGTATTGAGTGAAGCATCCTATCGCCACCGAAAACCCACCTTAAAAGAGAAGTCGAATTAATCTTCTCTTCCTCTGTAATCGAGAGAATTTGATTGTAAACCCATTCATTCAATCAATAAATTTTTTTCGACTCTACACCCTTAAGACAAAAAATAGTGTGTTAACTCAAGAGTTGAATAATTTGAAAAATAAAAATGGTAAAATTAATGATGAGATAACTACACTAACACAAGAACTCTCTCTTGAACAAAAGAAATTTAAAACCCATTGTACTACTATTGTGTCTAAGAATGAAATGCTTAAGTCCAAAAATCTTGACCTGAAAAAAGCCACCAAAATTGTCATTGGGCTCAAAAGGTCGGAATGTGGTTCTTTCCAATCAAAGGTTGGCAAAGACAAAAACTAGGCTTGATTATTCACACTCAAATAAACACAAAAGTTTTAAGCCTTTTTTTGTTAAGGAAACAATCTCTCATTTTTTTCAACCCATTCAAAATAACTCATTTATAACCTGTTATTTATGTGGAAAAATAGCATATTGTTCAATGTCATGTAGGACTCAATACAGGACAAAATTTTTAAAACAGATTTGGATGCCAAAAGAAACTATTTCTACCTAGAGTGGACCTTTTTGGATACCCATGTCACACATTGCTTCTTTCATGTAGGTACAATGGAGAGCTGAAGAACAAGGCAGCATGTGGTATTTAAATTCGGGCTGCTCGTGACATATGATAGGAAAGAAAGAACTGTTCTTTAGCCTCGACAAAAAGAAAGGTGGAATGTGACTCTTGAAAACAACTATAAAAGGTAAAACTGTGTGAGTTGACGACATAGATAATAACTCTTTTAAATTCTTAAAAGTATTACTCATTGATGGTTTGAAGCATAATCTTATTTCCATTAGTCAACTATGTGATAAAGGTATGTCTATTCTTTTCAAATTTACCGTGTGCAAAATTATTGAGTCAAAAATAGGTTAGTTATTTTTACTGAAAATAGACATGCTAATGTTTATACTTTGAATTTTAATGATATTAAATCTAACATTAAAAAATGCCTAGTTGCATGAGGGGAGAATAGCGAGCTTAGTCACAGGAGACTTGGACATACAGGCATAGGACTGTTGCAGAAACTCTTAAAAGAAAGAGATAGTGAGAGGTTTGCTTATCTCTACATTCAAGAGTGAGAGTTTATGTGAGGCTTGCACGAAAGGTAAATTTGTTAGATCCTCTCATAAGTTGAAGAACTAGGTGAGCACCTCTAAATCTCTGCAATTGCTTCACTTAGAGTTATTTGGTCCTGTGTCCACACAAAATTTAGGAGGTAAGAGTTATTGTTTGGTGGTAGTTGATGGTTACTCCAAATTTACACATGTCATGTTCTTAGCTATGGAGAGTGATTGCTTTAAAGTTTTCAAATTTTTTTAAAAAGTTGAAAAAGAAAAAGATCTTCAAATTCATACCATCAGGTTGGATCATGGAGAAGAAATTAAAAATAATTTTTTTGAACATTTTTGTGCTAATAAGGGAATCACCCATGATTATTATTCCCCTCGAACACATCAACATAATGGGATAGTCGAGAGAAAGAATTGATCTTTGCAAGAGATGGCCAGAACCATGTTAAATAAGGATAAACTGGTAAAGCATTTCTAAGCCGATATAGTTAATACGACATGCTGTGTAAGTAATAGACCATATCTAAGACCACTGCTAAATAAGACTTCTTTTGAGGTTTGCCATAAAAATCCCATAGTGTTGCACACCTTCGTGTTTTTGATTACAAATGTTATCTTTTAAATACAAAAAATCAATTAGGAAAATTTGATTCTAAAGCAGATGAGTCTGTGTTCTTAGGATACTCTTCATGTGCAAAACATATAGAGTTTACAACAAAAGAACAAAAATTCTTGAATAGCCTATCCATATTAAATTTGATGAAACTCACATTTCTATTATTTCTATTGATAATGCAGGTGACCCTCTTGTGAAGAATTCCAATGATCAGGTTGAACAAGAATAAACGTTGATAGTAGGTGAGAAAAAGACTCAGAAACTCAACTCTGAAAAATTCAAATCACTCTCCAAATCCATCTGATTCAAACAAGCAGTAAGAAGTTTCAACCAGAGATCATTCTAAAAGAAATCGTCATCCATCTAATCACTTGAATGATTACTATTGCCCCATGGTGACATCAAGTATAAGTGAATGTAAAATTCCCATTCCTTTCTTGGAGAGTTTTGTGTATATGTTAACTTCATCTCTGAAATAGAACCTAAGAATGTGAATAAAGTTATAGATGATGAAAATTGGGTAATTGCTATGCAAGAAGAACATAATCAATTTACATAAAATAATATTGAAATTAGTTAGAAACCTAATGATCACCATATAGTAGGAACTAAATGGGTCTTTAAAATAAATTGGATGAAAAAGATAATGTCTTGAGAAATAAAACTAGACTTGTTGATAAAGGTTATAACCAAAATGAAGGGATTGATTTTGATGAAACTTTTGCTTTGGTTGCTAGGCGTAAAACTATTAGGATTTTGCATGCATTTTCTTATTATAAAGGTTTTAAGCTCTATCAAATGATGTGAAAAGTGCTTTTCTAAATGAGTATCTGAAGAAAGAAGTCTATGTAGAATCACCCCGTGTTTTATTGATCATGTTTTTCAAGATTATGTATATAAGTTAGATAAACCCTTATATGATCTTACCTCAATCTTGGTATGATCTTCTTAGTACTTATTTACTAAAACACAACTTTAAAAGGGGTTTCCTGACAATACCTTATTTATTTAATTTGTTAGTAAAGACTTATGATTCAAGTATATATTGATGATATCATTTTTGAAAATACTAATAAGGATCTTTGTCATCAGTTTGAGAAGTTGATTCAGGATGGGTTTGAAATGATCATAATGGGAGAGTTGAAATATGTTCTAGGATTCCAGGTGAAGCAGATGAGAGGCAGCATGTTTATTTTGCAGAAAAATACATAAAAGAGCTTCTAAAACGCTTTGAATTAGATGACCTAAAAGCAATTTCAACCCTGATGAGTCCATCGATAAAACTTACGAAAGACGAAACAGGAGTGTCAATTGATGAAAAGAAATACAGAGGTATGATAGGTAATTTCTTATATCTTCCTGCTTCTCATCCTGATATTATATTTTCTTTGTGTTTGTGTGCGAATTCTAAGCGAAACGTAAGGAATCACATTTGAAAGCTGTAAAATGAATTTTTTAATATCTCATTGCAATGTAAAACTTCGGTTTATGATTTCTAATGTGCAATTTTTTGATCTAGTTGGATTTTCATATAGTGAGTATGCTGGGAGTCACACCGATAGAAAAAGCACTAGTTGTATGGCACATCTTCTAGGATTTTCTGTTGTGTCTTAGTCAAGTAGGAAACAAAACTGTGTTGCCCTGTCAACCACTGAGGTGGAACACATTGCACTAGGTAGCTGTTATGCACAAGCCCTTTGGATGTCTTTAATACTACAGGACTTTAGTATTACCTTTAAGAAAGTTTCTCTTAGGTGTGACAACAAGAGTGTTATTGACTTGAGTAATAACCCAATATACTATTCACGAACAAAACACAAAGATGTCAGGCATCACTTTGTAAGAGACGATATTGCTTAGGAGAATATTCAGACTGAGTTTGTCCCCACCGATCAACAGCTTGTAGATATTTTTACTAAACCTTTGCCTGAAGACCATTTCGCTAGACTGAGATAAGACTTAGGCATTCTATCTCTTGATATCTAGCTTGCTGCATTTTTTTGTACATATCTTGTTTTGATTTTATTGATTTTCTTTTTTGCTTTGTTTTTACTTTATCTTTTTTCTTTTTTTTTTTTGCTTTCTTTGACAAAAAATATAAAAATAAAAAAATTGGACATGCTTGTGTATACGCTTTTATAATTTTTTTCTGATGATACTGTTCATTGATATATAGGTATGAATATGACATACACAGCTTCGCAGTTGGTTTTCAATCTATATATGCATTTCTATACACAAGGATCAAATATTGACTGCATGATACTTTATTTCACCAGACACTTCACATGCCATTTGCACACCTTATTTCATATTTATCTTGTATATCGCTAAGGAATGGTTGAGTGGTTGAGTTGTAGCCTTATATTCAGTTCATTGATATTTTAGTTTAAATAATGTGTTTTGAGCTTTTTTGACTTGACTAGTGCACAAACTTACTTTTATAATGTACTTAAGTGCATCTTTAAAAAAATGTAAGCAAATAATGAGAGTGTATTTGTTAAAAGATGATCAAAGACCCGCACTCTTGTTAAATCCATGAAAACTGAAAGTACTTGTTAAAAGATGGTCAAAAACCCATACTCGTGTATTATTGTTTGTGCGTTTCTCAACGGGTAACCATCCTATACTGAATATAATATATATTTTAGAGATGGTGTGAATCGCCCGCCAAACAATATCATTATTCCTTATAAGTCCTATATGGCTAAGGTGATAAAGTGACACTTTGGTCTTTAGTTTTAAAGGTTGAGTTAGCTCGAGTATGTATATTAGCTCATTTATCACTTTTATATGAACTAAATATATTTTCTGAACTAGTATAAGTCTTCATTCTCTGTTTCACGGACTTAAAATAATTTTTTATCTTTTCGATAATTTTTTATCTTTTCGTGTGTGCATATAGAAGTGTCTTCCTCATCTACATGTGTTTTGTGGTTAGATTTTGAACACTTGTGGTATTTTCTATACAAAGTTTCTGTGTGAATGTGTGTGCATATCTCTCCCGTACACTTTTCGGACAATGTTTCTCTGATTTTATCTTGTATCATGTATGTTCTTTGGTGTGTTTTTCACTTTTGCTAGGGGAGAAATGAGTGAAATTTAAGTGGTATCTTATATGCATGCATGCATTTTTTGGTTTTTCAAATATTTTTTGAAAACTCGATGCACTGTTATAGGGGGTGCTTCATAATGCCTATCCTTTCATCACACTTTTCAAGTATGGAAGAATATAGGGGGGAGTATTGCATATCATTTCCTATTTCATGAAAGTGTATGTGTACTTACATGCTATCTATATATCTCAAATATATATTTATTATGATATTTTAAATTTTAAGTTTGTTATTATCAAAAAGGGAGAACTATTAGGACCATATAATATATCTAATTTGAGTAATAACACATATTCATTTGAGCCTAATCTATGTTTGAGATGATCTAGTAGAGGTATATACATGTATGGAATAAGAATGAGGCGAAACGAAGCTAAAATCAGCCCAAAAGCTTATTTCAGAGCTTTAACTATCGACGGTGCATATTGACGATGAATGGTGGCAAGGAGACCATCGATGGTTCACATGTCCAAAGACGTCCAGATCATTGATGGCATCACTTGCCCATCGATGGACGCTCAACACCATCGATGGTCGAGAGTCAACATCGATGATCAATATAGCTAATTCAAAATTTTAGATTTTAATCTCAGTCATTCGATGCACATCAAACCCCCATACTCTCCTACATTTTGGAGCATTCCTTACTAACCTAAGTAGAAGAGAGAGAGAGAGAGAGAGAGAGAGAGAGAGAGAGAGAGAGAGAGAGAGAGAGAGAGAGAGAGAGAGGAGATCTAGGGTTTGAATTTGGTGATCAAGAAGAGCTTTTTGATCCCACGGAGTCTTGTCAAATGCTCACTCGCCGTGCACAATATCATCCGATCAGTTCATAATGAGGAGAGTTGCCCTTAGAATTCATCTTCATCCCCATTCTTCATCAAGCTTCGCATAGATCTTTTGAATGACAGTTTGTTAATCAAAAGGGTTGTAAGATGGTTTTTTTTATCATGCTTGATTATTAATAGTTTTTTATTATATTGAATATCTTTTACTGCATGCTCAAGCCGGTTGAATTTAGGGTTGAGACTAACTAGGGCTAGAAGTTACTCATTGTGAGAGTTAGGTTAGACGACTGATTTCGGATATAAACTAGGATGTGATCTTGTAAGCCTACTGAATTGGGTCTGTAATTCAGGAGGACTCTATCATAGTGAGGAAGCCCCTCACGAGAAAAAAGAATGGATGTAGATTGTTTATTCAAACCACTATAGAATCTCGTGTGTCTCTTGTTGGTTGGTTTTGTATTTGATATTATTGCTAATTATTATTTACCCAGTAATTTATTTTTATTCCGCTGCATATTCTGTGTTTACGAGAAAAACGACAGGCAATCCTATTCACCCTCTTTAGGCTTGCATCTCAGATCCAACACTGAGTTCTCATTGATGACCCTGACAAAAGATTGCCCTTTGACTGGATAGAACTGCATCGCAGAGTTAAATGGATATAGTTGTTAGCTTCGCACAGAATATAACCTCGCACAAGTTGAAGTAGATTTAGCTTAGCGACCATCGCGAAGCTAATTAGTGATAATACACTGGATTGACAGCGACCCGTGATGGAGGTCAAATTCTCGTGAATGCTATGGAGATACTATATTTAGTGCAGCAGATATGCAACGTACATCTATCTAGAGAACTGAGTTAATAAAGCTGCGATAGCACACTGCATTTAATGTGATCTGATAGCTCTGGCCTTGTGACGTTACTTTGGCCGCGTCGTGACATGAAATTAACTTCGTGACCTAGTTAACCTGGCGACAATAGGTAGCTTTCATCCTATAAATCTAGATTGATGGTGGTGTGTGTCAGGTGTCAAATCATCAAAGCTGCCACCAAGATGTGCATTTAATTCAATTGATTTACTGGTGTATTGCCTTCTTGAAGACTGAGCTGATAAAGCTGCTACAGCCACGCCGCATTTAATGAGATCCAACAGCTTTAGCCTGGCAACCTGAAGTTAACCTCACGATCGAAGTTAACCTCGTGATTGGATGCAGTTTTCAGCCTATAAATATAGCCCCTTCATCTCCATTTCAGGGGCCTCGGGCTCCCAATTTTCTTCTCTCTTGGCCTATTGTTGTTGAGTGTCTTAGCTCTTTGTTTGTTTCATGGCATCATAGTAAGCTCTTGTCTTCAAGAGTTCCCCTGCCCTTTTTTTTGGTTTTCATTGGTGCAATAACCCACTTTGTTTATTAAAGTTTGGTGTTTTGTGCATCCGACTAGTGTCATAACCCGCTTTGTTCAATAAAGCTTGGAATTTAGCACTTTACTATCATTACTACTCATTCTTGGAGTTTACTTCATCTTTGGAGGTGATCCCTCCAAGAGAAACCATACTTCACTAGAATTTAGTTCGGCATCCAAAGGTGACCCCTTGGTGACGAGTTTGAGTTCTTACATAGAGCTCCCCTCATGCCAAATTCAACGACGACAACAACATCTCGGCAACTTTGTTTGTATGGTCAACAAAGGCATAATCGCTTTAATCGCCACAAAAGATCTTCAAAATCAAACTTTTATTTATTTTTGTTTTTGAGTGAAGAAGTGAGTAATTTGTAATCTTTCAAATGTAAATAAAGTGGTGAACTTTTTGACGCGAAAACAATATGATTCCTATAGAAATCCGTCTATAAAATTTTCCCCTTTAAAGTAATTAGTTTGTTTGGACAGGAACAAAGTTACAAGAGTATTAATTGTCATTACAGTTTCCATTTTACATGAAGTTATTAATATGATAAACAGAAAAGACAAGTGAAGCTGCAAACTATCGAGAGAAAATAACAAAAGATGCAAAAAATAAATAAATTTAAGGAGCAACTTGAAATAAAATTAATTATCATCTTAGATTTGTATCTTTTACTTTTTAAGTTATCATTAATGGTTAGCCCAAAATGGAAGTAAACAAAATGTCTCGTGAGTTAATTTTCGTGGAAAGGTAGGGGAACAAAACTTAAACACATTTTTCAGGAAAGGGCTGAATGCTTATATGTTATTTTTTCAGTTGTAACATTACATGATTATATGCTACTTTTAGATATAAAATGAATAAATCTGTATCAAAGATGATATTAATTATACTTGAAAGAATCACATCACTAGTTAGATGTTATTAAAAATCTTGATCAATGGACTATTTTAAAACATGACATGTATCTTCCTATGAATTCTAAATCCGTGTGGTCGATATAGATCATCATGCAGATCATATATCACTTTATAGGTATAGGGCTTTAAAATTGTTAAAGGACCTTGCCACTATAGCAAAGGTAGCAAGACACAGATCTGAATTGATAGATATTATGTCAAATGATCCTGCCAATATATTAAAATTAAAATTCTGAAGTTAGGATAAGAATTGAGGGTAATAATTCTACGGGTAATGAAAAATGAAAAATCAACGAGAAGAATGAAAAGGTCCTGAGATGGAGAAAGGGAGACTTGCACTCAAACACGCGTGAAAGGGTTTCTTTCTTCCTATCGTCATTCACAAGAACGGGTCTAAAGGGGCACCCACAAAAATTTCGGCTTGGCCCAGAGAATCTCTCGCACAAATTATTCCTATACAACGTGGGCCCACTGGATCAACTGTTTCTCTCTCAGATGCGAAAACCATCGTACATCGAACCCCTATTTCGTTTTCCTCGCGTTCACAAGGAATTCCTGCCGTTCACGAGTCTCGCCGTGCTTCAATAAGTACTTTGCTCCTCTATCCAAAGTCCAAACCCCAAAGTCCTCACGTGAAATTTGTGTTACCACACCCTTTTTACGAAAGCTGTTCTCGAGAGGCAGCGGACCGCACAAAAATATCACGCGTTCCAGGTGGAGGAAGTAAGCGACGTCAACACGCTTCGTTCGAGGTATGTCCCTCCTTTTTTTACCGCTTTTCCCGATATTTTTTTTTACTTTATTTGTCCCTCGCGCGCGGCTGACGGCACGTGACGATGGCGGGAAAGCGATCTATGGGAGAGGAGGGATCAGTAACGTGACTCCAGTTATGGTCCCCCCGCCCCCTTATCCCCCGTCACACAACTGTCACGCGATCGACGTGCTTGTGGATAAGTATTAGTAATTGGAAGGAATCTTTCGGATATTTACATATTACTAGTTAGGGAGGCACGTGTGTGGCACGTGCTTGCACTTTTATTATAGTTCGGTGCAACTCTAGCTATAATATTATTGGAATTTTTGTACTGAAAAGTTTGATGTAGTTCTAGTTATGATATTACTGGAACTTAAAAAGTTTGGTGTAGCTCCAGCTATAATACTACTAGAATTTTTATACTAAAAAGTTTGGTATAGCTCTAGTTCTAATACTACTGGAATTTAAAAAGTTTAGTGTAGCTCTAGCTATAATACTATTGGAATTTTCGTACTGAAAATTTCAACTTGAAATTAATATAGATCATTTCTGACCCCTAGTCGTCTAATAAAAAGTTTAAATTGACATCACTGTTTTGTTGTGAAGATTGAATGACCTAATCTTTATTGTTGCTTGTTTTATTCCTGAATCACTAAATCTTAAATGAATTTTTTTTTTTTGGGTACACTCTACAATGTGTAGTTGCACGTCATATTGTATGTAGCTATATGATCTATCCACATATAGCTATACGTATCTGTAGACTTTGTACTTAAGCACTTAATATTCTATAATTTAGGTTAAAGTTAAGTAAACTTTGTATTTTGTATGTATGAGAACATATAAAACATCGTGGATTTTAAAGTAAATGAAAGTAAAACTTTGGGTTTATGAGCAAAAACCCTTTGACACGAGAGAGAGGAGGAATTAAAGAGTTGAAAGCAAGAGAGCATAACAATTGCCATTTTTCATTTTATTAGCAAACCCCGCCTCCTCTCTCCCCCCCCCAACCCAAAAGCTTCACTATTTGCCACGTGTCTTGATTGCCCATCATGTGTTGGGTTGTGATAACTACACTACAACCCTACACTCTATTCTACACTACTCTCTCACAAAAGGTGGGGCTCACCACTACAATTTTCAAGTGGTGAGTCATCATCACCCCACCTTTTGTGAGAGAGTAGTGTAGATTGTAGTGTAGTTATCATTTTCCTTTCATCAACGTTTCTTGCTGAGCCCCACAAGTGTTACGACAAAAGCTTTGCGGAGCTCATTCCCCAAATGAAATGTTGGTTTATTAGCATATATACCCCTTACAATATGAGTATTTGCAAAAATACCTCTAACTCTTAATACTTACCAAACTACCCCCTCAAATTACCAACTTTGTGAAAAAACCCTTAAAATCAACTAATCATCAAATTTGTGCTAAAATTTTGACTATTTTATTAATAATTTTTACTCTGCGATTACAGATTAGCTTATCAAAGTTACTTTGAGGGTAGTTTTTAAAATTGATGATTTGAAGAGTAGTTTTGTAAATCTTGAGATTTATATGATATTATTGCATGTTAAACATTGGGTTATTTGCATATATACCCCTTAAACATGAGTATTTGCAAAAATACCTCTAAATCTTAATATTTACCACTCAAATTATCAGCTTCGTGAAAAAAACCCCGTAAATCAACAAATCATCAACTTAGTGCTAAAATTTTGACAATTTTATTGATAATTTTAACTCTACAATTGCAAATTAGCTTATCAAAGTTGATGATTAATTACTTTGAGGGTAATATTTTTCAAAATTGATGATTTGAAGAGTAGTTTTGCAAATACTGAGATTTAGAGAGTATTTTTGCAAATACTGAGATTTAGAGGGTATTTTTGCAAATACCCATAATTTAAGGGGTATATACGCAAGGGCGGAGCCAAGTTGATCGGTTGCCCAACCCCCACCCCACCCCAAAAAAAAACAATTTTTGTTGTTCATATTAGTCCCTCTAATCTCTAGTATTTTGTAAATTAGTCTCTTACTCCTTGAAATTGCTATTAAGACAATCATGAAATTATTTAAAAATTAGTTCTCTAAATCATTGAGATTGGTATTAGGTTCCCAATTTCTTATGAGTTGTACCAAATTAATCATGATAATATCGGGGGACCTAATAGCATTTCAATGATTTGAGGGACTACAATTGAAATAATATAAGAATTTAGGGATCTAATAGCAATTTTAATAATTTGAGGGACCAATTTTAAAACTAAAGATTTAAGTGCTCATATCAAAAGAACTCGTCCTGTGTATCTTTGATTCTTGCCCCTACCCCAAGATAAATTTTCTGGCTCCGCCACTGTATATATGCAAATAACCCTAAATAATAATAACTAGAGCACACTTTTGAAACTGTTAAACTATCAAATTGGTTTTTAAAATATACCTTATTTACCAGTTTGACATTTAAAAGCACTCTGGCATTTGGTATTTAAAGTGTGTAAAAGTAGCAATTAGGTATAAAAACTCTCATGTGTTCATTTTTTCCGGTGAGAGCTATTGAAAAAATTTCTTCCACCCCTCAAACTTCTTAAATTTATTGTATATGCACTTTTTTCTCCTTCAACCTCCCCATAACTCAAATTACTTCTACTTTTTACTTATAAAACCTTCTTTCACACTCTCTTTCTCTCTAGACCCTCCTTCTCCTTTGACCTCTCCTAATTCAAACCCAAACCCTATTCAAACTTTAAATCCAAAACTTAATCCAAACAAGGACACTACTACAAAAGGCCCTATTAAAAACGGTCGAAACCATTGTTAATAGGCCTATTTATAACGGTTCTAACCATTTCTAATACATTAGCAATGGTTGCAACCGTTGCGAATAGTCCGTTACTAATAAAGCCGTTGCAATTAGCTAATTGCAACGCTGTACAACCGTTGCTAAATTGCACAACCGTTGCTATTAGACTATTTAAAAAAAAATAAAAATCCACATTATTAATTCCAAATTATTTGTAAATTAAATATACGATTTTCCTTTTATTGTCATGACATCTTGTATCATCATTATCCACTGCTTTCGTAACAATTACATCCATTGCTAACAATATAATAGTTGAAACTGATACACAAAGTTAAGTAATGATGAGATTGACACAAGAATTAATAATTAATAAACAAATAAGTTCAATTCACATTTTTGGATGCCAGAAATTTGGCATTGTATCAATTCAATACAGGGACAATGAGTAAAAAAATTAAAAATAAATAAAAATACAATTTGATTCTATTTAGTCATCCCATCCTTCGCCATGATGACTTGATCTTCAACCTTATCTTCATTCTTAGATGGAGTAACAAAAATAACCTGTAATGAAAATAAAATCATTAAATTGTGCATCAGTTTTAAATTATATATCATCAAATGCAAATATCCCGGTACATGTTTAACATAATCAAAATGAAATAAATTATATACCCATGCTCAATGATCTTGCAAGTTGTACATTGTAGTTCATCGTAGCTTTAAAATCGAAAATCATTATTTGATCAAATATCTTAGTTGGTCACTTTCTTCCTTCTCCAGTACAAGATGAAATGTACCGCATTTTAAATAAATGAATATCAATCAATTCTTCCAAAGAATGCTAGCTTGTACCACAAATTAACGATTGAATAAAAAGAGTTAAAAGAGATTTCTTGCCCTTTTGATTTTGTGCAAATACGTGTAGGTCACTATGAATCTGCTCCCAAATTTAGATGCGAGTAATTTTTGACCTAGATCAGAGAAAATAAATAGAAAACAATCATACACACAAGTTAGTAAGAATTTAGAAAAATCTAAAATTCCAAGTGAAAAAATTGCTTAAACATATTTAAGTTCAGAACCCTAAAGCAAGTTAAGAAAAAGAATCAATTTTTAGAAAGGGCAAGGCAGTGGATTCCCATGATCCAAAATTCTCCTTTGATCTCGTCCCCGGCCAATTGCTGCAGCAGTCTCTGCCTCGCCATGGTCGCAGATGAGATCAATGCCGAGGAGAACAAAATTTAAGGTAGGAAAATACAAAACGCACCAGAGAGGAAGAGCGAGAGAAAGACAGTAGATCCGATCGGAGATCAATCTCGACATAAAGCCATTCGCGTCTTCACCCAATTTTTCCTTTTTTCTATGTGACCTTCCTTGAGTACCAATTTTTCAGATTTCATAGTACGCCCAAAATTTCATTTCCCTCCTTTTTCATTAAAAGAAACATTCAATTTTTTATAGATTTAATTGAGCTATAGATAGTGGAACCGTTTCAATTAGAAAACTAACATTATTTGATAGAAAACCGTTGCTTATAAGCCCTATTAATATCGGTTAATTCCTTAACTGTTGCTAATAGGGTGTTATGTAGTAGTGGGAGCTGATTCATTTAGGTCAAGGTTTGGGTTTGAATAGGATGAGGTTGAAGGAGAAGAAGGGGGCTAAATTGATGAAAAAGAAAGAGAGAGTGAAAAAGGAACTTATTAATAGAGGAATAGAAGAAATTTAAGTTTGGAGATGTTGAAGGAGAAGAAAAGTGTAAAATAAAATTTATTTAAGAGGACATGGGGCAGGAAGAAAAATTTCAAACACTTCTCACCGGAAAAATGAAAGACGACGAGCTTTTGTATCTAATTGCCAATTTTACACACTTTAAATACCAAAAAGATGTCAGAGCATTTTTTAAATACTAAAGTGGTAAACATGGTTTATTTTAAATACTAATTTATTAATTTAGCCTTTTGAAACTACTTCCTCACTAACCAGTAACCTCCCTTAGTGTCTCATAAGACTACATCTAAAACCATGTGAAGCCTAATACCTCATCAATTTTAATGACAATCTAAGTAAAAAAAAATCAAATAATGATAACTATATTATTATCTCCTATACTACTTCTACACTACAAGAGAGAGAAATGTAGCAGGCTCCTTTAATGAGTCATAAATTTTTTAAAAGGATGAAAAGAATGGATCCCATAATCTTCTCAATTTTAAGTAAATATACGTAATGTAGTTAACACTATTAAAAAAATCTCACAGATTTCTATATAATAGTATAGAAATAAGTCTAAAACAATATAGTTTAGTTAGAATTATCCTTGCAATTTTCATCGTGACCAACGAGTACCAATCAGTAGGTGCAAGTAGAAATACTAAGGGTGTGTTTGGCAACTCCATAAAACTAGTTATAGTGGGTACAATTTTGATCCAAAAGCTAGTTTTTAGTTTGGTAATAATTAGGTCAAAATTGAACTAGTTTTCTTTAGTTCAAATTCTAGGCTCTAAACTAGTTATTTTTTGGACCACCTCCTATAGGGTTGGGCATGAGCCGGATCGAACTGAAGGCCGAACCGGCCCACCCAGTTTGGGTCTAAATCGGCCCGACCCACACCGGGCCGGGCCCAACTCGATCCACATTGGTGTCAGTTCATGGGCGGGGCTGAGTTTTGATTCAGACCCAGGACCAAAGAAGCAAGCCCGACCCACCATAGGCCCGGCCCACCAATGGGCCGGTCCAACCCAGCCCGACCCGACCCGACCTGGATTTAATTATAAATATTTTTTTAGCAAAAAATAAATGGGCCTCAGGCAGCTAGATATTTCTTTAAAGTTCGAACTACGTTTTCTTTGTATTTGCGATATTTTTACGTATGATATATATATATATATATATATATATATATATATATATATATATATATATATATATATATATATATATATATATATATATATATATATATATATATATATATATAGAGAGAGAGAGCAAATCTCTATAAACTTAAGTTTATAGGGAATAGTCATTCACCAAATTTTCTATCCATTGATGTTGCATTGCGATCCATGAAAATATGAAGCCCATTTTGAGATTTGTGCATCTCTTGATGGAACAAATCTAAAGGCAACATCAATGGATAAAAAGTTGGTGTATACTATTTCCTATAAACTTAAGTTCATAGGAGATTTGCTATATATATATATATATATAATTTTAAATAAGGAGTTTAAAATAGAAAAAAATTAATTAAATATAATTTTATAGATATAAATAAAAAGTTAATATAGTTTAGAAATGAAAAAAATAGAAAAAAGTTAAAAAAAACCGTGGTTCAACCCACAACCCATGGGCCATGGGCCGGGCTGGGTCCAATCCCAGACCCGGGATAAGAGAAGCAAGTCCGGCCCACTCTAACCCGCACGGGCCCAAGTCAGACCTGGCCCGGTCTTGAACCCGACGGGTCGAATCACGAGCCTGAACCGGCGTGGCCCACGCCCACCTCTAATCTCCTATATGGACCAACTCTATCTTAGTTAAGCAAAAAATGATTTAGACTCAATCGTCTTTGGAATTGCCAAACACACCCTAAGTTTCCGTCCTCATTACAGAATGTAGTTTATGATTGGTCTCGGTGTCAACTTGCGCTCAAAGTGTGGATACGGTGGATTTCTCTGACGAGTCAAATCGTGTGAGAAGGGTTAAGTTGGGCTGATAACTTAAGGCCTAACAAGGCCACACAAATGCTTTGAATCAAAAACTTCAGGTAGCTATATTACATCAATTTGATATATATATATATATATATATATATATATATATATATATATATATATATATATATATATATATATATATATATATATATATATATATATATATATATATATGTGTGTGTGTGTGTGTGTGTGTGGTAGTACATACAAGATATCTGAGTAAAACTTCAGGTAGCTATATTACATCTTTTTTTTTACTCTTGGGTTTCTGTTCCTCCAAAAATCAATTACATGGTGTTGGAATTTAGGGGCTGTTTGGATGCAAGTTTTCATGAGGTAAAGTGGTGGAAAGTGTCAGAAAGTGGGGTTTATGTTCCGTTTTCTAAAAATTATACTGTTTGGATGTAAACTTAAAAATATGGTAAACTGTTGACGTGTAAGCAAGTACACTGATGTGTCAAGGGATTCAGAATTCCATCCAAAATGCTACGATTTGGCTTGAAAGCTGATCACATGTCAGAGAGTGTCAGTTAAAAGATTAAAAAAAATTATAACCTCCCCCTCCCCCTCCCCCTCCCCCTCCCCCTCCATTCTCTTTTTCTCTGTCTTCTTTTATTCTTTTTCCCATCCACTTCTTCTTCCACTTGCAGGCAACCCCAATCACACCCCAAACCCAAACCTCCCCTTCTTTTTCCTTTCTACAGGCAATCAATCCCAAACTCAAACCCTAATCCCCCTTCTCCTCATTCACCCAAACCCTAACCCCCTACCTCCAAATTCTCCTCTACCCTCGACCCTCCTTGGTTGTCTCTTGCTTTTTGGTGATTTTGGGTAGTTAAATGTAATAGAGAATACAATCAAAATTATGATTTATAAATGTTTGAAGGTCAATTCTTTAGTTGGAAATGTATTTTGTTAATTTGTATTATAGAATTCTGTTATGGTGTTTGCTTATCTTAAGCTTCATATCTATGGTAGAATAATCTCTTTAAAACAATGTTGGATCCGCATGAAAATCTCTTTCCAAGATTTCATTATACCAACCAAACAAGGTTCTATTGTGCTTGTAGGATTCCAGTGGAATTCAAACCAAACAATGGAAACAGTAAAAATGAAAATGATGAGGTGGACATCTACTTTCCATTGTGTCATAAATACACCACTTGTAAAGTGACATCCAAACAGCCCCTTACGTGCTCCCACTTCCTTTTAATAAAGGAATTATCTCTAGGTCCCCCAAACCTATTCCTATTTCATATAGGCCCTCCAAATCCTTTCTCTAGTAGGATTTAATAACATGGACCTCATGTGGGACTTGTTTTGGGCTAGACCCACAACAATCTCCCTCTCCAGTCCAACGAGGGGTATGCCAATCTGTGACTCCTCACCGGGAGTCCATGCCGGCCAATCGCCGACACAACTCAGTCTTCTCTCTGGAAACGATTTTCGTTAAAAAATCTGCAGGATTTTTATCTGTGTGAATCTTCTGTAGCTTCAGCTTCTCTTTCTCAATAGCTTCTCTGAGCCACATGATATCTCACATCAATGTGTTTTTTCCTTGAGTGAAATGTAGAATTCTTACTCAAATCAAGAGCACTCTGACTATCAATGAAAATTTGATAATTGTCCTGCTGCAAGCCTAACTCCTGCAGAAATCTTCTCAACCAAATAATCTCCTTACAGGCTTCTACAGCTGTAATATATTTTGCCTCTGTTGTAGATAAAGCAACACACTTCTGCAACCTAGACTGTCAAGATACAGCTCCCCCTGCAAAAGTGAACAACCAACCTTAAGTAGACTTCCTGTGATTGAGATCACCTACCATATCAGCATCTGCAAAACCTTGTAGTACTGCCTTGAAACCTCCAAAACTCAAAAACAATTCAGAACTGCCTTTTAAATATTTCAAGATCCACTTTACACCATCTTAATAAATTTTCCCTGGATTAGAAAGAAACCTGCTCACAACGCCAATTGCATGAGCTATATCTGGCCGAGTGCAAACCATGGCATACATCAAACTCTCTACAACTGAAGAGTAAGAAATATTCTCCATCTCACTCATACATCAAACTCTCTACAACTGAAGAGTAAGAAATATTCTCCATCTCACTCTTTTTCTTATCCGTAGTCGGGCAAAACTTCTTGCTAAGTTTCAAATGACTTGCAAGAGGAGTACTAACTGACATGACATCTTTTATGTTGAATTTATCAAGCAACCGTTCAGCATATTTCTTCTGTGATAACCACAACTTCCTGGCTTTCCTGTCACGAGCAATATTCATACCAAGAATCCGCTGTGCTGAGCACAAATCCTTCATGTCAAAGGATTTAAATAACTCCTTCTTCAGCCCACCAATCATCTGACTGTCCTGACCAACAATTAACATATCGTCCACATAAAGCAAAAGACTAATGAAGCTAGAATCTGAAAATCTCCTGAAATATACACAAGAATCTGCAACTGTCCTCTAGTAGCCATGACTCAATATGAAAGAGTTAAATTTCTTGTACCACTGCCTGGGTGCCTGCTTCAAACCATAGAGGCTCTTCTTCAACCTGCAAATCATGTGTTCTTTTCCCTTCACTTCAAAAACCTCCGGCTGCTCCATGTAGATCTCCTCCTCCAAATCACCATGAAAGAATGCAGTCTTCACATCAAGCTGCTCAATCTCGAGATCTAAACTAGCTGCTAACCCCAAAATAACTCTAATGGACGTCATCTTCACAACCGGTGAGAAAATCTCATCAAAATCAATGCCCTGTTTCTGACTAAAGCCTTTCACCACTAATCTAGCTTTGTATTTCTGAATCTCTTTGTAGCCATCCTTCTTCAACTTGAACACCCACTTGTTCTTCAAAGCTTTTCTATCATTCGAAAAATCCACCAACTCATAAGTATCGCTCTTCTAAAGAGACTTCATCTCTTCCTGCATAGCCTGGAACCATCTGTCCTTGTCCTTATGAGTCTGTGCCTCATGAAAGCTCTCTGGCTCCCCCTCTTCTGTCCGTAAAGAATACTCTGAAAGAGGATATCTCGTGGATGGTCTATGCTCTCTAGCTGATCTCCTAAGATGTGGCTCTGCAATCTCCTGCTGCTGGTGATACTCTCCCTGCTAAGGAGTCTCCTGCTCGTGATCCTGATCACCGTCTCGCTGCTCTGGTATCTAACTGTCATCATCAACACCATCATCATGCACCTGCTCTGTATCTGTAGGATGCAACGGTAATGGAGACGAAACATGTGTCATATCTGGAATCTCACTAGCAACACTCTCTGACTGTTCTACTCTCTCGAGATCTGCAATAGTCTGGTCCTCTTGAAAAACCACATCTGCTCGTCTGATAATTCGTCTCTTTTCTAAATCCCATAACTTGTAGCCGAACTCATCTTCTCCATAATCAAGGAAGATGCAATGAACCTCCCTATCATCAAGCTTCTGTCTCTTCTCCTTCGGAATGTGTGCAAACGCTTTGCAACCAAACACCTTCAGATGAGAGTAGGAAATATCTTTTTCGGACCAAACCCTCTCTGAAATATCAAAACCCAAAGGAACTGAAGGAGACCTGTTGAGTATGTAGCATGCAGTGCAAATAGCTTCAGTCCAGAAGCTCTTTGGTAACTTCGTCATCTTCAACATGCATCTAACTTTCTCCACAATGGTCCTGTTGTACCTCTCTGCAACTCCATTGTGCTGCGGTGTGCCGGGCTCTGTCCTCTGATGCCGAATACCATGCTTATTTCTAAACTCAATGGAAGTGTACTCTCCTCTATTATCGGTGCGCAAACATTTCAACTTATTTCCTGTCTATCTCTCCACCATGGCATGAAACTGCTGGAAGACTGAAAATATCTGATCCTTTGTCCTCAACATGAAGACCCACATCTTCCGCGATGCATCATCAATAAATGTGATAAAGTACTTGTTGCCACCCAATGACTCCACCTCGATAGGACCACAAACATCAGAATAAATTAAATCTAGAATATTATCTTTTCGTTTAGAAGGCTTACTAAAAGAAACTCTATGTTGTTTGTCAAACAAATAATAATCACAAGAGGTGAGTGACGAACCTTTGGTAAAGGGAATGAGAGACTTCTTTGCCAATATCTACGACCCCTTCTCGCTCATGTGCCCAAGCCTCCTATGCCACAAACTGAGAGTGTCACCATCTTGAGCCACGCTCAAAGAATCCTATGAAGCCTTCGCTTGAGTCTTATACAAATTGCAACATATACTTTCTCTAGCCACCACAAGAGAGCCTTTGGTGATTTTACATTTTCCTCCACCAAATTGAATTTCATATCCCATTTGGTCCAAAGTAAGACCCGAAATCAAATTGAGCCACAAATTGAGAACATGTCGCACATTCTTCAAGACCAATGTGCACCCGGTATCTGTCTGTAAGTGTATGTCACCAAGTCCCATAATATTTGAGTAGCTAGTATTGCCTATCTTCACATTGCCAAAGTCACCTGCTTTATACGACGTGAAAAGGTCCCGATTGGAGGTAGCATGACATGTAACTCCTGTATCCACTATCCACTCGGAATTCTGACTTGTAACATGTATACATTCTTCTTTCCTGAAAATGAGAATAACATCGGTCTAAGACAAAGTAGTTGTAGTGTCACTGTCTGCTTTCTTCTTCTCATCTTTCTTCTCATCTTTGTTCCCAGCTTGCTCTTTCTTCCATGCCCAACAATTCTTCTTGATATGGCCCGACTTTCCACAATGAAAGCAACCTCTCCCTTTAGACTTTGATCTGCCCTTGGATGTGCCACGACCTCTGGACTGGTCCCTGTACCTGCTCCTGCCCCTGTTCTCCGCGATAAGTGCTTGTGAGTTATCTGTACCGGTAGACTTCCTCCGAGTCTCCTCATTAAATAAACTACTAGTAACCATACTCATTGATAACATACCATCTGGAGCTGCATTGCTGACCGTCACAACCAGTGTCTCCCAACTGTTTAGCAAAGAACTCAATAGCAATAAAGCCTATTACTCATCATCGATAGTCATCTCCATGGTAGCTAACTGATTAATCAATCTCTTGAACTCATTCAAGTGCCCTGCTATGTTACTTCCTTCTTTGAACTTCAAGTTCACCAACCGCCTCATAATAAACGCCTTATTTTCCGCGGTCTTCTGCTCGTAGAGATCCTCAAGCTTCTTCCAAAGAGACTTCGCATTAGTCTCACTCGATACATGATGAAACACACTAATGTCGATCCACATGCGAATATAACCAATCGCCTTCCTGCATTGTTTCTCCCATTCTTTATCAGTCATCTTTTCTGGCTTGGCTTCATCTCCCTCAATAGGGTCATGTAAATCTTTGCAATACAGAATATCTTCCATTTTGAACTTCCATACTTGCCAATTGGAACCATCCAATCTTATCATTGTGCCAAAACTCTCTATCTTTTCCATCTCAAGAAAGTCCTCGAACCAGGGCTCTGATACCACTTGTTAGGAATTTTATGGAGATTAATCTACGGAATTAAACACTAAAACAAATAACGACACCAATAAAAATATCACACGCAAGCAAACACCAAGATTTAACGTGGTTCGGCAAATCGTGCCTACGTCCACGGGGCAATCCAGAGAGAAATATTCCACTATGAATCAAGAGTACAATCCCTCAAAGTTACACCTAAACTTGAGGATTAAATCACAAGAAAAAAATACAGTGGTACCTTTAGGGCACCAAAACCCTAAAACCCGTCTCAACTCAAATCTCCAACACCCGCGGAGAAATCAACACCGTATCCTCGATGGTGTCGTCGTTCTTAAGAAATCTCAATTTTCTCTCTCCTCTATTTCTCTTTTTCTCCTTGCCTTGAAATCCGCGCACCTCTTTTTTTTAACTCTCGGGTTTCTGTTCCTCCGAAAATCAATTACAGGGTGTTGGAATTCACGTGCTCCCACTTTCCTTTAATAAAGGAATTATCTCTAGGTCCTCCAAACCTATTCCTATTTCATATAGGCCCTTCAAATCCTTTCTCTAGTAGGATTTAATAACATGGACCTCATGTGGGACTTGTTTTGGGCTGGACCCACAACAAATATATCTGTTATATCTGAAAAGCTAAGACTAAATATGTTGATCATCAAAATTAACCTCAAATTCATTAATCTAAGAATGAAAATAATGGCAAGTGTGATCGATACATATTTAGATGTTATTTTAGATATGAAACTAGATAATTCACTGCATATCTGTATTCGAGATTATATCCTACAAGATATAAATATTAATAACCATATGCAATAACCAAAAGTCAACTTCATTCTTAGAATCAATTTTGAATGGTGAAGGCAGTGAAGCACTAAGCCTCGTCATCATGTAGACCAGAGACTAGTAGTTCCAGTTATAATTTTTACTGGCCTGCTTCAGAAATCAGTTTAAGCTTTGCTCTCGATCGCGCAGTTGTGAGTCTAAACCAGGTAGAGTTAAGAAAATTCTTCATTACTTTATCAGTAATGACATGATAAAGAAATTGATGGGCACGTTTTTTCCCGTGGAGAGAGAAAGAAATTGAGGTGGTACTTCTGTTCACATTTCCAAATATATTATTTGCAATGAAGCTCATTTTGAACAGGAAAAAGCCATTTGGCTATCACATCTACCATCTACCAAGAGATAGGAGGGCCGGTGGGGCCCATAAAACTGTGGGTCCAAGGTATATGGCTTTCACCGGCCTCCTATCTCTTGGTAGATGGTAGATGTGGTAGACAAATAGTATTGTTGTTTTGAACACAGTTTCATTATAATATCTGCATCCTATCCTTACTGGACCAAGTGTTTGACGTACGAAAACATCTAATCAAATCCTTGAAATTACATAATTGGAAGATAGTACACCAACTATATGTACAACCAATATATGGGACTGTTATAATTTTAATGATTACTAAAGGGTGGAGTTAGTGGGCCTCTCGGCTCCACTTGTTGAGCTTTCAGCAGCATATGCGTTGCTATTTCAAATTCTAGCTCGACATTAGAGCTTGAAGGCAAACTAATTCTTGGTGATTTGGCTGAATGTGCTACTCACATATATCAAGTGCTACTCACATATATCAAGTGTCACAACCGCATGCATGCATGATTAAATTCTAATTTCTTATGCTGGCTATGAGATACATCGAACTGCACAGTGCATATTAATCAATAATAATACATATGCTCCTAGGTACACTATATATAGATAACTACTGTTTTTATGGTACATGTATCTGATTCTTCATATCGTAAGTGGAGAGGATCCAAATCCATTTTCTCCAAGCAGGTGAACATTGGAAGGCGACGAGACAAACAACCATTACTCGTACATGTATATTTCTATTGAAAAACTTTTTTCATTAGGCAGACTCCTACTAATTACTGGTAAGGAATATATTATGGAGATATATAATATTATAATTATATGAAGAATAATATATTAAGAGTATAAATTAGAGATTTGGTGACCGAGAGATATTAAGAAAGTAGCTAAGAGAATAATTGTGATTAGGTAATTATATTTAGTCCCACATTGACTACACAATAAAATTTTTATTATTGTATCCCTATATAAAGGGGAGTAGTTGTAGCTTTTGAAAGATGAATGTGAATCTATAATATTTTATTGTTTAACATAGTATAAGAGCCACACAAACTTTAGCCTCCACAAAATCCTAGATCCTCACAAAACCCTAGCCCGCAATCCATTACCACCAAACTCTGTTTTCCTACCTTCCTTTTTTCTGTTACTGTTTATTATGAACAGTAAGTGCTCGATAACTGTTCATGGTGAATAGTGATTCTCCGCAAACAGTTTAGTTGTTACTCCTCACTGTTAACAATGCTTTTGTTTCTTGTTCGCTCTTCTTTTGGTGGACTTGTTGATGATCAAGATGTTATTATTGATAGTGATAGTTGTCCCCAATATACATGTTCTCGTTGTCGCCTATGCCACCCCGATTTGCCTTCATTCACACCGCCTATGCAACTTGTCGACATCATCGCCATCACCGCTTGTCTTCTAGAAACGTTGACTATCATTAGCTACTGAAAATATTTTTTTATGTAATCAGGATTTGGTTTGGAAGTTGGTTCGATGAAGGTTATTTTTTCGGCTTTATTTTTTTTGTGGATCCCTAAAGAGGGATCATTTGTTTGGCAGCTCCCTAAAGAAAGATCATTTATTTGTTTGATCCCGAAGAGGATCGTTTGTTTGGTTGATCCGTGAAGAGGATCGCTTATTTGGTGGATCCCTAGAGAAGATCGTTTGCTTGGTGGGTCCTTGGTGATGATCATTTTAGTTCTCTGGTCGATCTGTGAAGAAGATCGAGGCATCGTATTTGGTGATTTTGGTTGAGTTTGTTCGTGGTAGAAGCCTTCAAGTAGAAGACTAGAAGATGAAGACAACTACGATGAGAAAGGTCACACAGAAGATTACAGCTTTTTAAGTCGTATCACAAATTAGAGTGAGTACATCTTGTTTGTAACAAGCCGGACATGTGTGATATACATGCTCCGGCTTGAGGGGGAGTGTTAAGGAATATATTATGGAGATCTATAATATTATAGTAATATTAGGAATAATATATTAGGAGTACAAATTAGAGATTCGGTGATTGAGAATGTTATATCATATAAATAGCTAAGTATTAATTCTCGACGAAGAGCCGACACGTGTCCCACCTTAACTAAACGCCTAATCAGTCACACTTTAAGAAGCACGATTCGAGCGGCTTCAGCACTGGACCTTTCCTAACAAGGGCCGAGTCGAAAGGCGTCCTCACTCGACTCACCATTCAAGTCGACCTCACTCCTCTTCACTCCACAAGGCCGGGTCGACAACCTTCGAGGCCGACTAAAAAGGCGGTACTTATCGGCCCACTCACAAGATTAATACAAAAGGTGTCACTCTCTCAGAGAGACGAGTCGAGGGGCGGTGTATACCCTGGCCCCCGCCGACTGTCGATTGCCATCACATTAAATGCATGATCAGAGTCATCATTTCTTAAGCCCCGAAAGTCTTTATGACTCATTGGACCTCGTCAGCACTATGCACACTCCGTCACCCTCACATTAAACTCCTGGGTGACTCATCTCCCTCTGCAGCCGACACTTGTAAAGTAGATGCCGACTGAGCCGCCCGCTTGGACTCGGCCAAAATTACCCATCCGCCTTTTGGATCTGCTATAAAAGGAAGATGATGTCTACTGCTTAGGGTAAGCTGACTCTGACTGAAAAACACCATACATTCATTCTCTTTCTTCTCCACTCAAGCTTTACACTAACTTGATTGTCGGAGGAATCACCGGAGATCCCAACTCCGAACCTCTCATGTGTTGTTCATGTGCAGGATGGAAGTTAATGCTCAGAGACCAACTGTCTAAAGAAGATCGAGGACCCTAATACTCTATCAAATCCCCATACTTAACCCCTTGTTAGATAACTGACATTAACATAGAAATATTAGAAATATAATTAAGAGAATAATTGTGATTAAGTAATTATGTTTAGTCCCATATTAACTATATAATAAACTTCTTATTATTGTATCCCTTTATAAAGAGAAGTAATTATAGCTGTTAAAAGATAAATGTGAATCTATAATATTTTATTGTTTAACAATTACAAAGGCAAAAAATCTATTGAAGATCCCAGATCCATTTAAATTGGAACTCTACAGTTATCGGAAGATGCCGAAACTGTCCTCCATTGTGCATTTCATTACACTGTCCAAGTCCTGTGTAACCACTGAAACTTTAAGCGTGGTACTGTATTATATGCAATAAAACGTGAAATAAAAACGAGAGGCGTGAGCAATTTTGGATTTCATAGTACCACAACAGTCGCTGTCCTTAATAGAGTGGAGCAGATTAAATCCGCTTGAAGATCTATATTCAAATATTTGTCTAGTCCTGCTTGCTTGAAAAGTATTTGTTGGGCTTTAGTTGGAAACTCTCTCCGTTCTATGTCTTTGTATATAATGTTTGTTTGATTTGACGGGGCGCATGCATCTGGCCGGCGCTTTTGGAAACGTGAAAGAAATGGAAGAGACGCAAGAAAGACAGGTAGCTAACATATGTTAGCTACTCGAGCACTTGCATTTTTTGGATGTGATGCATAGTTCCTAAAATATGTATTTATCTTATATTGTGACTTTAATTTAGACAGTTTATATATCTTATGATAAAGGGCTAATGTTTGACAATATAACGGTTAACTTCACTCGAAAAATGTTCTTTTTAAATTAGGTAATAATTTGTTGAAGATCGTAGCTTTTTAATTCCACTTTAATAAAGGGCTTGGATCCTGTCCGCTATCAAAAAATGGTGGATAAACAGATATTTTTATATCACAATTGGTGTTTATCTAGTGGTTAGTTGTGATTCAATCTAAATATATCACTCATCATACCTCTTCCCCATCCCTTGAATTACGATCATTCCAAATTTGCACCTAAAGAAAACTCACAAATATCCACTAAACAATCAACAATATTAATATTAGCAGTGATCGCTTCACTACTTTTTCGAGGAGAGGTTCTGAATCCCTAAATAGAAGGGATAACAAATCCTCCATTGGGTTTTGAAGGTTCTTCAGAGAAGTTCTTTGATATGATTCCAGAGTCATTGGTGCATAGGAGTGATCATGCCCGAGCGGTGCATAACTATAAGAAGCTATATACTGAAGGATTTGGAGTCTGAGTAGGATTTGTTTTGATTAAAAATATGATTTATTTAGGAGTAGAAATTTATTTACAAATAGGATTTGTTTAGCAGTAGGAATTTATTTACAAATAGGACTTATTTAGGAAAAATATATGTAGGGGGGTTTTATGCAAAAAAAAAATAGAGGCTATTTAAAACCGGCTAGGTTTTTTTAAATATTTTGGTGATTGAAAACTTGGGACAATTATCAATAAAGTTAGGGTTTCTTTTCTTCGGAATTCCAGATTCGTTCCTGGCATTCTTTGGCTACGTATTTTGCTTGATTCATCGGTGATTGCATAGATGCCTAACACCGCTTGATTCGTAGGTGGTGTGAAGTTAATTGGGGCTCTCATCAATTTTGGTGCTTTCGTTGAGAGGATTCGATCGTCTACAATGGTGGAAGGAGAGTCATCAACCACTGATAATCAAACTTTGTCAAATTGAAGGAGACTTGATGAATTAGAGAAGGGGATCGAAAAGAACAAGAAAGAGATCAGGGGTCTAGTGGAGGCAATCAAATGATTGACTTTGTCAGTTGATAAAGTGATCAACGACAAAGAATGCAATTACGACGATGATCGATGGTGGCGGACTCGTGGCGGAAATAGAGGTTATGAAGGGTTTGAGGATGGATGGGGCGCTAGGTAACCACGCCGCGGATCGGGCGCTAACAACCGCGGCGAGCCAAGCCGTATGGTGGGGTGGCGGCATGCAGACGAACAGCGAAGAGGTCGAAAGTGACAACCGCCGAGCCACCGCAGAAGCGCGAGAAATGCAAGCGGTAAAGCAGGGTGTTGTAGACCTTGGGCGACAACGGCGGACGATCGAGAGGGCTTCGACAGTGTTCGGGGTGGTGCTGTAGGTCAGGGGTATCGAAATGGCCATTGGAGAGGCTATGGAGAATATGAGTTTACCGAGGAAGAGATGGAACTTAAGGGTGATGATGACCGATTTAATCTCTAGGGACCACGTCGTGTTAGAGACGAAGAAGTTGATAATTTCTACGAGGATTCGGGCTCGTATCCGGATAGATATTGGGACTATGACCGGAGGCGATCTCAGTGTGATAGGGGAGAATATCAGCGTCGTTGAGGCGGATATGGACGTGAGAATTATGATAGAGATGGCAGAGATGATTGCCCTTATGATTGAGGGCCTCAAAGACCAAAGATCGATTTTCCACACTTTGAGGGTGGTGATCCACATGAATGGCTAGAGAAAGCCAAACTGTATTTCAGCGTGTATGAGGTGGACCGAGATAGGAGAGTGAAGGTGGCCAATTTTCATCTTGACAATCAAGCAAACAATTGGTGAAGGTGGCTAAAGAAGCAGTGTGAAAATGAGGGCAGGAGTTTAGGATGGACCACTTTTGTGGAGGAATTCATTCTTCAATGGGGGCCGTCACTGTGGTGAACCATCACGAATAACTAGCCAAACTGAGACAAGACAAGAAGGTTGCTGAATATATTGAAGAGTTTGAAAGACTACAAGTACTTGTGAGGAATTGGCCGGAGGAATCGCTATTGGAGACTTTTGTGGAAGGGTTAAAACCCTAGATTGCTTTAGAAGTGAAGTTAAAGGAGCCTCAAAGGTTGACTAAGGTGATGGGGATAGCGGAGATTATAGAAGAAAGTAAATATAGTAGCTGGATGACAAATAAGGAGTCTGGCGATAAGAAATTGATGTATGTAGAGTCCAACAAGGCAGGAAAAGCTTCAGGTACGGTACATGGATTAGTATAGTAAAGAAGGAGGTGAGGAAGCTCTCTAGAGATGAAGTACAACACCTGATAAAGAAGGGTTTGTCCTTCAAGTGTGGAGAGAAGTGGGCTAAGGAGCATTGTTGCAAGCCCAGAGTAGCTTTTGATGATTGTGGAGTCTAGTGACGAGGGAGATGGCACGGTTGTATTAGGTTTTGATAGTGATAGAGAGCGAGCCGATGATAGAGAGGAGGATTCGATGGGTGTTGAGTTGTCCTTGAATGCGATGGTCGGGGTTTCTAAACCGTCTACTCTGGGGATGACCGGTTGGATAGGGAAGTACAAGGTGTTGCTACTGATTGATAATGGATCTTCGCATAATACGAGAGTTTCCAAAAATGTGGGTTTGAAAGGCACAATATTAAAGTCATTTGAGGTGCAGATCGCTAATGGAGAGAAGATGTAGTGTGAGGAGATTATCCGGCATGTTGGTATGAACGTCCAGAGGGTCAGGATTACGGCTGATCTCATGTGTTGGTGTTGGTTGGTATGGATGTTGTCATGGGGAATGCTTGGTTGAAGCGATTGGGCAATGTGAAGATGAATTTTGAGGCGACGCGGATGTTGTTCAATTTAAAGGGTAAGAAGCACACTTGGACGGTAAATTCTAGGAGACTGAACAACTGTGAAGCTAATTCATTTGAGTGGTTGTGCAGAGAGGGAGCACAATGCTTAGCTATTGTCATGGATGCAGGGGATCGGGGAGGTTCCGAAGGTCTTCCACTGCTGGCCGATTCTAGTTCTGGGGGTGATAGAGAGGATTCGTTAGTCTAGTTGGATGCTAGGGTGCGGGTGGTAGTATCAAGACACCAAAAGGTCACAGAGGTACCGACCGAGCTATCACCATCGAGAGTATGAGATCATCAGATCGTTCTGAAGGACGAGTCAAAGCCAGTTAACATACCACCTTATCGATGTGCACAATTTCAGAAGGAGGAGATCAAAAGGCTAGTCAAGGAGATGCTGAAGAGTCTGTTGATTAGACCGAGTTGGGGTCCATTTTCTTTAGCTAGTCTCTTGGCGTGTAAGAAGGATATGACATGAAGATTTTGCCAAGGCTATAAGGCTCTAAACGAGGTACCTTGAAGGGCCAATTTCTAATTCCCACTGTGGATGAGATGTTTGATGAGTTACATGGAGCTACAATGTTCACGAAGCTGGACTTGCGGACTGTCTATCATCAGATTCGGATGAGAGACGAGCATAATGGCATTTCGGACACATTCGGGGCACTACGAGTACTTAGTGATACCGTTCGGATTGTGCAATGAGCCTTCTACATTCTAGGTAGCGATGAACACCAAGTTTCGACCATATTTGAGGAAGTATGTGTTGGTATTTTTCGATGACATGTTGGTGTATTCATCCACTATGGAGAAGCATTTGCCATATTTTGACGAGGTTCTGAGGACCTTGGAGGAAAACAACTTCTTCATTGAGTTATCGAAATGTGACAGCGCAAAGTTAGAGTTAGAGTATTTGGGACATATTATCTCAGGCAAGGGGGTGAAGATAAATGAGAGGAATATTGCTTCGATGTTGGATTGACATTTGCCTAATGAAGTATCAACTTTGCGAGGATTTTTGGGTTGATATGATGCTATCAAACATTTGTTTAGCATTATGGATTATTTGCCAGGCCATTGACGAACATGTTGAAGAAGGATGGATTTAAGTGAACAGATGAGTCTCAGTGAGCATTTGAGGATCTGAAGAAGGCTATGTCTCGAACACCGGTACTTGCATTGGCAGATTTTAAAAGGAGTTTCAGGTGCATACGGACCCTAGTGACGAGGGGATAGGTGCAGTTCTGGTAAAGGAAGGAAGGCTGATAGCCTATATGTTGAAGGTGTTGGGACTGCGAAAGACGACCTGGAGTACTTATGCTCGGGAGATGTTGGTAATAATGCAAGCAGTGAAGGTGCAGAGGACATATTTGCTGGGAAGAAAGTTCACTGTTGACACTGATCAACAAGTATTAAGACACTTGATGAAGTAGAAGATTATTACTCCAAAATAGTAGAAGTTTATGGTGAAGCTTCTCGGGTTTGAGTTTGACATCATATGTCAATCCAAGAAGGAGAATAGAGTTATCAATGCATTATCTCGGATGGAGGGTAATCTGATATTGTGGTTAGTGTGTAGCAAGGAGGAAGCCAGCTTGCATGCTATTAGCAGTGCTGATTAGAGAGTGTGTGATCGTATTCATTAGGCTGTGGAGTTGGATGAGCGTGATCGGGATATTCATGACCGGATTAGGTGAGGAGACCCGGGGGTACAAAGATATGAGTTCCGAGATGGGCTACTTTTCTACAAAAGCTATGTATATATTCCCAGAGTACCAGGCTTGAGGCACATCATTCTACCTCATTTTTATAACAGTAGAGAGGGTTTAGACTTATGTCAGAGTGCAGCATTTTTTTATTGGGAAGGACTAAAGGCGGCGGTGAAGGCAAAAGTAGCGGAGTGTGATGTGTGTCAGAAGGTAAAATATGATTAGAGGGCTCGGATAAGGTTGATGTAACCTTTACCGATTTCAGAGAGGATTTAGAAGGACTTGTTGATGGATTTCATAGAGGGGTTGCCTAGTTGTCGGGGATTTTAGGCTATGTTAGTCGTGGTAAATCGTTTGAGTAAGGGGTACACTTCATTCCATTAAAGCATCTGTTTATGGCAGCGAGCGTGACTCGGGTTTTTGTGAAAAATATGGTCAAGTTACATGGGATTTTGAGAAGCATAGTCACTAATCGGGGAAAGGTATTCATGAGTTCCTTTTGCCAGAGTTGTTTGCATTACAGGGGAGTAATCTGAAGACGAGTTTGTCATATCATTCGGCAACTGATGGACAGATAGAGGTGGTAAACATCACTTTAGAGCAATATTTGAGGAGTTACTGTCATGAGGAACAGAAGAGGTAGATGGATTTTATTCCGTGGGCTAAGTATTGGTATAATACTATATTCTATTCGCCAATCCATAAGAGCCCATTCGAGGTAATGTATGAACGACCACCACCACTGCTACAGTCTTATGAGCTGGGGGCATCGAAGAATGATGAGGTGGAGCAGGAGCAATTGGCCAGGGATGAGAGTTTGTATGGTGTGAAGAGGGAGTTAGCGAAAGCCTAGCAGTGGATGAGAAAATATTATGGCGAAGGGCGATGTGATGACCTTTGAGCCAGGTGACTTGGTGTATTTGAAGCTATAGCCGTACCGACAGAGATCCTTAAAGAAGAGGTTCAATATGAAGTTATTGTAGCTGTATTATGGGCCCTTCAAAGTATCAAAGCCGATTAGTGATTTGACGTAAGTTGGAGTCGCCAGAGTCCTCTCTTTTACACCCAGTTTTTCATATATCTATGTTGAAGAAGAAAGTAGGGGACTCCAATTTGCTCATAAGTGAATTACCTTCATTTGATTCAGGGGGTAACATGTTATTGGTTCCTAATGAGGTGCTTCTCTATAGGAGTTAGGTGAAGTGACATACTAGAGAGAGGGTGTCGCAAGTGTTAGTGCATTGGAAGGGCTTGACAAATGACGGGGCAACATGGGAGGACTGTGATGAGCTTAAGGAGAGGTTTCCTGGTCTTACACTTGAGGACATCGAAGGAGGGGAGAATGATATGATTCCAGAGTCATCGGTGCGTAGGAGTGATCGTGCTTGAGTGATGCATAACTACAAGAAGCTACATGCTAAAGGAATTGGAGTCTGAATATAATTTGTTTTGATTATAAATAGGATTTGTTTAGGAGTAGGAATTTATTTATAAATAGGACTCGTTTAGGAGTAAGAATTTATTTACAAATAGGATTTGTTTCGGAATAATATGTGTAGGGGGTTTTTGTGCAAAAAAACCAAAATAGAGGCTATTTAAGACCGACTAGGTATTAGGGTTTCTTTTTTTTTTTTTTTTTTTGGTGCTGTTTTTGGTGATTGAAAACTTGGGAGAAGTATGATTAAAATTAGGGGTTTTTTAATTCCAAATTCCAAATTCATTCTTGGAGTTTTTGGGCTACGTATTTTACTTGATTTATTGATGATTGCGTAGAGGCTTAACACCGGTTGATTCATCGGTAGTAGGAAGTTAAATGGGACTCTCATCAATTCTTGTTGCTAGGAAGTAGGAAAGTATAAGAGAGAATTGGTTCAATTATCAAGAAATAGTGATGTTTATCGCATTGCCACGTTAATGAATTCAAAACACGAGACTGTAGGATAGACTGGTTATTATTTTTTCTTTTTTCCGCCATAATTATTCAGATACGAAAAAGATAGTCCTCGGGGTCTAGAACAAAGGCTTAGGAATGGATTTGGGAAGTTTCAAAATTTCAGATTATATTACTGCCTAAGTTAATGGCCCTTAAATTTAGTGTAAAAGGCCCATAAGTGCGTGTCATGGTAGGCCTATCAGGCCCACCACATATATAATAAAAGGCCCAAATTGATATATTTTTAACCAAATCAAATCAGTTGAAATCAGAAATTGCGATTTTATTTATTTATTTATAATTTTTTGAAAAAATGGCAGACGTAAGCTCCCGCTATGCGCAGGCCCCAGGGAAGAGCCGGACCAGTTTGTGTCTATTGTTATAATTTACCATTATTATTTTTTAGAATAAGAAATCACATTTATTTATAATAATTATTTTTTATTTGACATATGGAAGTGGAACATGCTTCAAATGACATTATCTTACATTAGCAGACAATAAATATCGTGTATGTTTTTTAGTTTATTTAAATTGATTGAAAGATAAATTTATTTAAAAGATACATAAATAAATCACAAAGATTTTCCCAAAAAAAAAAAAAACACACACACACACACAACGCAAGTGTGAAACTTATAAAGAAATAAAATAATATGACTTGCTGAATGCTGAGTCTTATTTTAAAATATTATTTTACAAACATAAAAACCACCAAAAAGTGTTTGTTCCGGATTAGATAGTTTTTCAACTAAAACGTGATTTTTATGCATTTTTCTTCTCAAATCTTTTCTTCTTCTTCTTTTTTTTTTTTTTTGAAAAATTGTAGTTTAACTGAAGTCATGCTATCCTTAAAGGCGCTCACCTCACTCTACTAAAACTCTGCTTACTTGAGACAATCTAAGCAAATCAATTGATAAAACTCAGACGGCAAGTTTCTGTTGGATCTGAGATGCAAGTTTAGAGGTGGGGTGAATAAAATTGTCTACCGTTTTTCATGTAAACACATAATATGCAGCGAAAAAGAATAAATTACAGTGATAAACAATAATTAGCAATAATATCAATCACAAAACCAACCAACAAGAGACGCACGAGATTTTATAGTGGTTCGGATAAACAATCCTACATCTACTCTTCCTTTTTGCGAAATGACTTTTTCACTATGACAGAGTTCTTCTAAATTACAGACTCGATTCAGTAGGTTTACAAGACTGCAGGCTTACAAAACCGCACCCTAGTTTCTACCCAAAACCAGTCATCTAACCTAATTCTCACAATGAGTAACCCCTAGCCCTAGCTAGTCTCCACCCTCAATTCAACCGGCTTGAGTACGCTATAAAAGAAGTTCAATATAAAGTAAAACAAATAACCATTAAGCTCAATACAAAACTATCTTTCAGCCTTTTGATTGTGCAAACCATTTTTGGAATGATCTAAGCAAAGCTCGATGAAAAAGGGGATGAAGATGGACTCCAAGGGCAGCTCTCGTCGCTTTGAACTGATCGGATGATGTTGTGCATGGCGAGTGAGCGATTGACGAGACTCCAAGGGATCGAAAAGCTCTCCTTGATCACCAAGAACAAACCCTAGATTTCCTCTTTCTTTCTTTCTCTTTTTCTCTTCTAATTAGGTCAGGAAACAATGCCTCAAAACCTAGGAGAGGATTGGGGTTTGATGTACAATGAACGGCTAAGATTAAAAACTAAAAATTTCAAATCATCTATCTTAATCATCAAAGGTGGCTCTCGTCCATCGATGGTGTCAAGCGATCATCGATGGTTAGATAACCCCCATCGATGATCAGAATGTCTCTGAACCTTTGCACAATCGATGACCTAAGTTAACCGTCGATGATCTCGTGGTCACCATTGATGGTCAATGTAAACCGTCGATGGTTCGCAAGTTGAAATCAATTTTTGATCTGATTTTCGCTTCTCGTTCTTGTTATATACCTATATATTCCTGTACTAGATTATTTCAAATATAGATTAGACTCAAATAAATGTTTGTTATTACTTAAATAAGAGATACTGTACTGTACGGACAACGTCCTAAGAGTTTCATATGTCAAATTCAAATGATAATCAAGAAGCTATGGAATCAATATTCATTTGGTAACTACACCAACTTCTTCATTTCTGAAGGAAATTTATAACATACCATCAAGACTTTTTCCAATTTTAATAGAGCATCGTGCTAGGCCTGTCCAAACGGGCCGGTCCGGCCTGGCTCGGTCAGGATTTTCGGGTCCGGGCCGGGCAAAATGCCTAGCCCGGATCAGGACCAAGGGTGTCCGGGCCAAACCGTGTCGGCTCGAAATTTTTTTTTTGATTTGTTTTTTGAAAAATTTGCTTCAAAATTAGATTAATCTTATTATATTGCGGTTTTTCCTAGAAACCATCTTAATAATAGGGTAATTATACGGAAACCACCTTTCATTTTTAATTTATACATAAACCACTTTTAAAGTTGGTTTTTGTTGCAATCAACCACCTCCCAGTCAAAATTTTCACTTAAAACCCAAAATTACCCTTAAAAAACTCACATTCAATGTACATGACTCATTTTTTTAGTATTTGGGTCTTATTAGGATACAACTCACGTACCTTGAACTTGAATTTTTTAAGCTTATTTTTGGTTTTAGTGAAAATTTGACTAGAGGTGGTTGATTGCAACAAAACCAACTTTAAAGGTGGTTTATGTATAAATTAAAAATAAAAGATGGTTTTTGTATAATTTACCTATTATTAAGGTGGTTTCTAGGAAAAAAACCTATTATATTTATATAAGTATGTATTAGTATATACTTACATATTAGTATATAGCTATATTATATATACATATATTATATGTAAGTATATTGTATATACTTATAAGTTATAACTTGAGAGAGAGAGTATCACATAACTATATATTACTTATTTATAAATCATTATTATATAGTTACATATGTATTTGTTACATACTTATATTATGCTTATTTAAGTATAGTTATATACTGTACTTATATGATATACTTTTATATATACTAGATGCAATATAGTTATATATAATTATACTTATGTACTTATATAAAATATACTTATATAACTATAAGTCTATAATATACACATATAAGTATACTTATGACTACATTATATATACTTATATACTTATATCTTAGTATCTATACCATGGTAAGAGTATATATATAAGTATATAATATAATATACTTGTATACTTACAAGTATATATATATAGTTGTATATATATATATATACTTATGCATTTAAATACATACAACTATATACTCTTAGGACTAGGAGGCCACGGCCATGACCATTTTCCTAAAAAACCATATACACTTAGAAATATATATAAGTATACATTAATGAACATATCATAATATAATTATTTATAAAAAATATATAAATTTAATAACCGGGCCGGGCCGGGCCCGGGTCGGGCTTCACCAACACAACCCGGACCCGGGCCCGGAGCCCGGTAGGCCCTGATTTTTCGGGCTTTTCTCGGGTTTGGGCCGGGTCCGAGCCGAAAGCCCAATTAGACACCCCTACATAGGGCTAGTAGAACTAGAAGAATCTTCCAAGTTTCAACCATATATGCATCACTTATTTCCTATATAAATCAAAGTCTTTACCCTGCGATGAAGCAAAACTTCAAAGCGCAAATTCTAAGTATTAGATTTGGTTTCCTTCAAGACCAAAAAATTCAAGATGGAAATCTTTTGTCGAGTATTCATTTAATGGTGGAGTGGGTATAAAGTGTTGACCCACCTAAAAATTGACGACGTCTTCAATTAAAAACTTGATTGTAGCTTTCACTATCTCTATGGTTGGTTGTTAATTTCTTCAAGCGACAGCATCATGATGTTACTTGATCATTAACCTCCCATTTTATATAATCTTACCCACTTTGGTAATAAGGGTAGGTTTTGTTGAGGTTTACAATTTGATGCGGCAAATACATTTGTTTTCCAATTTTCACTAACTAAATCCTAATTAGCAATGTGCATTAGAGGTGTTTTATTACTCTTGTAAATTTGTAAAAGTAAAGCACGGATGCATCGTTTAACATCTATACTTTAGTACATACAAAAATTTGATCCAAACATTCTATCTTAATCTAAAGACTCAGAAAATCTATATCAATATTTTAAAGTTTATTTTAAATTGTTAAACTAATCAACGAGAATTCTTTTCATCTTGGTGATGTATAGAAATAATTACTTTAGAAACTCTAACTTTTCAAAACGAACGAATTTGGATCCTCTCTACCACAAAAAATAGTAGAAAGATCACTACTTCTAATCATAACATGCTCTAAGGTAAAAAAAAATCGTGAATCCACCCACTAGATAATCAATGATTATGATTAAGTATTGGTCCCTCCATTACTTTTTATAGTGAAAAGAATCAATCCAAAAGACTTATTTATATTAACATAAGAAGAATAGTATGAAAATAATATTAGAAAGCTAGATCGATCCTCTTGAATTAGATGGTAATTGGAGAGTATCCAATTCTTTAGATCTTCACCATCCATCTTAGTTTTAAAGGTTAATAGAATGCCACTTTGAATTTTCATAATTAGGACAGTGGTTTTCCAATACCATTGTAGAGTTTGTGAATTAATTTTTAAGGATAAAATCCGAAAATAATTATATTCTATCTCTCCAATTAGGTGTGATCCGCCAATTAGATGATAAAATATTTAATTATACGATGTAATATGATTGTGGTTTGATGTCACACCCCAAAAAAAATTTGTTTGTATGCACCTTCTGAAATTTACCCAGCAACACGGTATATGTGCAAATTGACAATTTTCTGCCCTTTCTAGCAGTACAGGCTTGTGCTTATATACTATGAATTGAACAAATTTTTTCTGCACATGTCAAATATTGTGAAAACATTGTGAAGATTTAGATTTCGATCATGTGCACTTTAAGAATGAAATAAGAATTTTTAACTTTTAAATTTGAAAATAGAAGAGGAAGTTGTTTAACTGATCAATAATTGAAGAGTTCAATAGGAGAGTTGTTTTCTTTTTAATTAGTTTTAGAAGTATTTGATTTTATCCTAAACAAAAGTAACTCACAAATACTAGCATGGTATTGAAAAACCACTATTCTAACTATGAAAATCTTAGGCGACATTTTATTAACCTTTAAAATTAAGATGGATGGTGAGTATCTAGAGAAAGAAAAATGCTAAGTGTACTGCTTTTTGTGTACTGCTTTGACACTACTGCTCACAAAGAAGTAGGGGTCTCACTTGAAAATTGTATTGATGACTCATCACGACTCCACTCTTTTGTGAGTGATAGTGCAAAAGAAATAGAGAAAATATAGTACACTTATCACTACTCCTAGAATTGGATATTCTCCGATTATTACGTAATTAGAGAAGATCCGAATTCAAGAATGCACCTCTTAACTTTAATAATTCCTCATACTTTTTAAAATTTCAGAAAACCCTCCTCACTTTAGGGGTTATCAGAAAACATCCTAAAAGCCCAGATGTTTCTAGGAGCAAACGCACCGTGTGCGGTGCTATTGGGAATTTGAGACATAAAGAAACATATTGATAATTACGGAATATTTTGGGGTCGGCACTTTGTCAATGCTCAATAGTACATCGTCGGCGCTTTGTCAATGCTCAATAGTACATCATCCCCGTTGTCCATTCGAATAATCTCTCTAGTTTCATGACATGTTTTGTTTTTTAGCGAAAAGAGAGGCAAATGCTGTTGGAACTGGGATGCAACCCTAGAAAGGAGTGAATATGATTGTTATAATTTTTTGATTAACTCGGAATAATTAGCGAACATATAATAAATGAAAAACTAAAAGCAAACCAACACAGAAACACACGAGATTTTTATAGTGATTTAGATTAAAATCTTACATACACTATTCCTTCTTGTGAAGGGCCTTCCTCACTATCACTAGAGTTCGCCTGAATCACAACCCGATTCAGTAGGCTTCAAAGATCTCATCCTAGAATCTACCCGAAACCAGTCGTCTAACCTAACTTTTCACAATGACCAGAAAAAACCTAACTCTAATTAGCCACACCCTCAATTGACCTGCCTTGAGTACGTCAACTCTCAATTACTCCGGCTTAAATACGCCGTCAAACTTACAAGTTTAAAATACAAAAATAACTCAAATAATTCAAAGCACAACTAGAAAAATCTTACAGCCCTTTTAACAAACCGCCCTTCAAACCGATGACGATAAAGATCTGTGAAGAAGCGATGTTGAAGTCAAATGCAAAGGGTACTTCTCGTCGCTGAAATAATCCTTCGATGAGGAGTGCGACGAGAAGAAGTTAAACAAGGCTCTGGGGATTGAATTCTCAAATCAAACTCTCTCACAAATCTTAGAATAAGATCTCCCTTTTTATGCAATTCTCTCTCTCTCTCTCTCTCTCTCTCTCTCTCTCTCCCTCCCCTTGTTCTTATTATCTTCCTCAATTCTCCTTCAAATAAATCTTCATAGCATAGTAAAGAGAAACCTTAATCAGAGTCCAAATAGGAGATCAAAAGAATCAACGAACGGCTGAGATTAAAACTTGAAATCTGTCAAAATTGTCAAATCGGGTCATAACGATCGATGGTGGAATACGATCATCAAAAGTCCGTTGATGATCATCGATGGTTGACTGTAATCCATCGTTTTGTGCAAATTTTGGTTTTTGAATTTCTGCAATTGTTGAATGTAGTCCATCGATGATCCTTGCGATAATCGATGGTCGACTGTAGATCATTGATGGTTCAAAATCTAGTGTATGTTTCTCTGATTCTTTCCTGTAGTCCATCGATGACTTGACTTGACCATCGATGGTGCCTCGTGATCATGGATGGTTCAAAAGTTAAAATCAACATTCGTGTTGATTTTTGCATCGTTTTGAACTGCAACTTGTTAGTACATGTTTATACCTGAAATATATCATCTCACAAATATATCAATAGCAAATGAGAGTTTGTTATTAATCAAACAAGAGATATTGCATGAACAACGTTCTACCCGAACAATGTTCTAACAAATGCAAGTCCCAAGCCCCCACACAGTTTCAAATATTGCCTCTAGCAACTTTTTTTTCTTTTTATTTTTTGAGGGTCGTGTTAAAGATATTAGTTTTGATATTTTTTTCGTATTAAAATCAAGATATTTTGAAAGTTACCCTCCAAATAATCATACTATATTTTCAGCCCTTAGATTAGATTCTCAATTTTCACTGTTAAGAAATAAAAATGAGAATATCTCATGAATACTCTCTATTAACCTAAATATGCTTAGATCACTCAAGATATAAAATATGAAACGCACTTCTAAATTTTTTTTTTTCAAAATTGCCCACACTTCTCCCTTGTAATGTGGTAATAGTTTAGGAGAATAGTATAGTTATCATTATCCAGAAAAACTATATACAATAGGTTCCACCACGAGTATACTGTACAGAAAACTGTAATAAAAATTAAGAGTACAGCACATGAACAACCTATAGCTCTACGTTACACAGAGACCCAAACATGATCCTTTCCAAGCGAATCCACTTGCTCAAACAAAAGTAGTTCCGATCTTGTCCAAAATGCAGGAGTGACATTATTATAATACTTGTAACATAAAATTTCTCGAGTACATACCGAATTTAAAAGCCTAGTGACATATTCCATATATTAAGGAATATACATAAGAGTCTCATATAGACTTCAAAAATATATACACATATCATCCCCCTTCCAATGATCATTACACAAAATACAACATTCCATCTTTTTATACCCTTTGTAAGAGGGGAACTCTAGCGCTCCCTCAAAAAAGTAGTAACAAAACTAAAAACCCCTTATTCCAGTATACTTCAAAGAACACCTGGCCAGTTTCCTCTATGATCTCACCTCCATTGTGTATCTCCCTTCTCAAGCATTAGTTTCAGCAAATATGTCAAGAAGCGCCAGCGCCTAAAAAAGAAAACGAAAACATATATAAGCTTAATTTCATCTCTTAATTTTATAAAGTTGTCTCAAAAATAAATTGCAACAAGTTTGGACTCGTCTATCTTCTTACCTCAGGAACACTGAGCTCAAGCCTGAACTTTGGGCCATCATAATGGTGAAGAATGGGTCGGAATGAATCCTCCTCCAATGGTTCACAGATTTTCCTTGTCAAAACTTTCACCTAACGAATACGACATATGATTAAATTAACAAGATTAGACAAAACATTTAATGTCACCTAATCTTGTGACGTTGTATCTATACAAAAGAACAAGTTGTAGTTGTTATGTGGGATGTCCTTTTCAAATAAATTGAATACAAAGACGACTTTCACCGCCCCGTGAATAGGATTGGTTGGACGTCAAGAACTAATTAGCCAACTATCTAACCAACTATATTACTTTAATAAAGCTTAATTTATAGGCAAACGTTAGTCTCATGTACGAAGGCTCTATATGTTTAATATTTCTTACTAATGGACACCTACTTAAAACCTACTTCATAACTAAAGGCCCGGTGGCCTAATCATGTAATACATATCAATGTAGCATAGTGGGAAATGAATCAGGAAAAGAGTAAAAATTAAAAGGATAATCGAAGGCAGACAACTTTTATTCTCCACTAAGTTTAACTCAGTTGAAAACATGTAAGCATGATTCTTTATGTTGTTACTATCTTCGGTCGTTGCATATTGCCATGACATACCAACAGGGGGAAGTTTTCAATGAGAATTCAAGGGTGCTGTTCAATAAAAGCCCATAGAATAAAAGAGTGTGATCCATAATTTGAGTAGAGCAATTAGGAGGTAAAGATAGGGAACAAAGTAGGCATAAGCAAGTATAACGCTTACGGTTCAGGAAACCCATTAGGGAAAATTTTCAAAGAGCAAAATTCAGTCATACCCAAATCTTGACGAGGTTAAGCGGATGAGAGCTTTTGCCAGAACATAACTAAATTATGCACTTTTAAAATCATCTAATCTGCAGTTAGCTCATTAAATTTGATTTATCAAAAGGAGAGTACAAACTCTAAAGTTAATCTTCTCCAAACAAGGACTTTCATCGTGTTGCTTAAGTTTACCCAATGCACATCATGATTACAAAGTTTTGTTTGCCAACCAACCTAAAGTCAGGTCTACCATATTTTTGAAGTCACCTAACACTGATTAAGTTGTAGTTAGGAGTTAAGACACACTACCAACAACTTGGATATATAAGAGATAGTAGGAGGCTTGGTGAGCGTGTCTAAATTTAGGAGAAATGATGAAAAGCAAGAAAGAAAAATATGACAGACCTTGTCAACAACAATGTAGTTTTGCGTGTGTGTGTGTGTGAGGGGATTCTTAACTACCATGTAGTTGATAGTCTTAACAAGTATGCAGTGCTCACGTACTTATGGAAAGGTTAATACAGGAAGCAAATTAATACCCAAAGTAATTGATGCATATATGTGGTTAATTTCTGATGGTTTATGAGCCAACAACCAAGTTCATCCAAAAGTTATTAGGAACAACTTAACAATTGACAAATTTCATAACCTTAATGAAATAATTGCAGGTCACGAGCTTTTCGATCTCATCCATTAGGGGGAAAAAAGAAGATACACAAATTCATGAAGAATTGAAATATTACAGAGAAAACAATCAGTATGGTCAATACCTGTGCTGGGAATCGAGACTCTCCATGGGATTTCTTATCCTCCCACGCCGTTGGATCTATATTTGTTCCACCAAAACTAGCAGCCTGTTCAGTAAAATTCCAAACAAACTCACTCAGTTACAATCATAAATTTCATGAACTTAAGAACCTAAATAAATATTCAATAGATTTGTATACAACCATTTTGAGATATAAAACAGTAGGGCTGGGGTCTTCTGTGTGAGGCCCCATCCTTATTTTCTAATTTTTATTTTTAATTTTATGGATTTAAGTTTTGAATTTAGATGGAAGAATACCTCAAAGATCCCATGTAGCTGATGGGTCGAGTAATTGTAAAGGAAAAGAGGCAGCCCCGGAGTTATTGCTCGGACTGAATCCCTGTATCTTGGTGGCAGACCTGATCACAAAACAATTATAGATCTGAACATAAGTAAACAGTACTATCTAACAGAAAATTTTGGTATTGGGAAAGCCAATTAATGGTCATACTGAGTTCAATTGTTTTTACAACAGTAGCTGCTTTAACAACCGCGCGAACACCAATTCTAATTGTATAAGCATATACAGAATAATTAGATGGAGATGAACTAACCCTACAACCCCAATTCCAAAATTTCACTCAAATAACTCATTGTCAAGAGATTATCTTTCAGGAATATAAACAAACACCTCGTGCTCTAGCCTCCCAAAACCAAATTCACAAAAAAAAAAAAAAAAACAAAGCTAATTCAATTAAAAAAAAGAAACCCCAATCGTAGAACTAATTCAACAAAAACCAGAGCAGTGCAGAAAATTAAAAACGTACCAAAGAGCTGCCTCTGGAGATTCTCCTGCATAGTATCATTGTTGCAGACGAATATGTAGCCCCCGACCGCCTCGTTCCTCGGGAGCGCCTCCGACGGCGGCAGAGTCTTGAACCGCTTATCCACTGACGACCCGTTACCGTTGTTGTTGTTACTGTTAATGTTGTTATTGTTGCTACTCTTCTTCTTCCCATTACTGTGATCATTATTGCTGTTCTTCTTATTGTTATTATTATTATTATAGTTCCCTACGTTCATCGTCGGCTTGCTCACCGCCTTACTAAAGTAATTCTTCATCATCCCCCCACCGTTGCTGAATCCGTTGCTGTTGTTATTGAAGTAGTTGCCATAGTTTACGCTTTTGCCACTGTCGTTCATGTTGATGTTGTTGTTATTGTTGTAAAGATTGTCGTTGAGATTGTTGCTGTTGTTGAAGCCGAAGGCGAGCTTTTGGGTCCCGATCCCGACTCCGAGGCCGCCCATCTTCCAACCATCCGACGCGGCGGAGGAAGGAGGAGGAGGAGCCACGTTGGTGTTGGCGTCGGCGGCGACGTTGAGGTTGCGATCGGCCCAGATGCTGTTGCCGATGGAGAGATTGGCGAGGTTGGCTGTGTGGAGGCGGAGCTGATCGCTGAACTGCCTGAACTCTCTGCTGCTGTTGTTCTCCATTTTTTTTTTTTTCTTGTTGACTTTTTCTTCCCTTCTTTCCTTTGAGCGATTGATTTCTTTCGGAGGTGAAGATTTTAGTAGGGAGTTTGAAGAGGGGAGTGGGGGGTGAATATATAAAGAAGAAGAGAGAAGGGAAAGTTCGAGGAAGGAGAAGAAAGCGTGTGCAGGTGTCAAGAGAGCGGGTAGCAACGCGGTGGAGAGAGGAGAGAAAAGAGGGGAAGGCGACGGGTTTTTCTTTTTGGAATTAGTGGGGGCTTGTTTTCATTTTGGACCTCGGGTTTTACACTTTTTGTTGTGCCTGTGAGCGAAGATGTCGACGTAAAATATTTGCATACATAATATCTGCTCGTTTGTAGAAGATGTATAGCTAGTCAAATGTAAAACCAGTACCTGGTTTCGTTTTTTTAATTTGCATTTCTTTGTGTTTTAAACATTGTCATTTTAGTCATAACATCTTCGATACAAGTACTCAAATTAGTTGCTATCATTATTAGTTATTTCTTAGGCTGTGATTTCCACTAAATCTCCTTAAGTTTAACCGTTTTAAGTTTTGCCTCTGTCGTTCCAAATTATTGGAATAGTGCTTGTAAATGCAAAATGAAGAATATTTACATGTTGCGCAAAAACGAATTTGTGAGGGAGTACAACGCGAACTTAGGATAGAGACGTGGGGGAGGTTTAGGCGGAGGAGAGGATTACTTCGTGGGGAGGGCACTTAAGAAAACAAGGTGGGAGTGTGACCGGGAGCGCACAAACGAGGACCAGGCCTTGGGTCTTCTCTTTTGCGTTGTCTTCCCTTCATCTAGAAGCTCTTCCATCTTTCCCACACCCTTTGCTTGATCGCCAAGACTTCTCTCCATCCATCAATCCAAATCAAAAAACAAATATCGAAATCAATCGTAACGGACAACTCATCCCTCTCTCGTCCGTCCACGTGTTACGAAAATTAATACTAATACTGGTTGGTGAAGTACTTCATTTTGGTAAAAATAAATTATATTTTTATGAGTTTGTTGGGGCATGAAACCCATCAAAAAATAAAAAATATAAATATTCAGTAATATTTAGTGCAAGTCGGGGAGCTTTATAGTTGCGAGTAGTTCAGTAAATTTGGTGGATTATTGTTATGATATTTTTTTATTAACAAATATTGATCCGTAATTAGTAGCAGACAAGTATTCCGCATTAAGCACTTAGTTAAGTCAACACCGCGGGAGGGCCGACATCTTTTACAGCATAGTCGACTCTACTTGGTCGACATCTCACAATGCTGACTCGAATGGCGGTACATGCCGACCCTTTGGATCAAGCCGACCCAATTGGCCAACATCCCGCAATGCCAACTCGCTTGGTTGACATTTCACAATGCCGACTCGAAAGGTGGTACTTCTCGACACCCGGCCAAGCGAATAAGAAGATGGAGATATACCTCGAAGCCCTCGCCGACGGCGCGTCGCCATCGCATTAAATGCGTGATTAGAGATATTATTTCTCCGTCCCCAAAGATCTTTATGACACATCGGACCACGCCGGCGACCCATGCCCCCAGTCACTTCACACTTAATGCCAAAGTGACTCACTCCATACAGCGGTCGACACCTATAAAGTGAATGCTGACGCAGCCGCCAATCCATACTTGGCCAAAGTTACCAAATCACCCCTCTATTCGTCACTATAAATAGGGGAACTATTTTCAACTTCTGGGTAAGCAATTTTTACTGTATTTTGATCAATTAACTGAGCTCAAGAACTCCTGCAGTTCACTTTACCCTCCACTCAAGTATTTCACTGACTTGATCATCGGAGGAACAACCGGGGACATCAGCCCCGCCCTCTTACGAGTTTCTCATTTGTGCAGGACAGCCCTTCTCAAATCCAGATATTTGGAGAAAGTTAGCGGATCCCCATTACCCTTAAATCATTTGTTAATTGACTGTGTGATTTTAACCATCAACAATTATAATCTTCTTTTGATAGTAGAATATTTGATAAATTGAAGGACTATAAATTGGTGGTGAGATATTAAATGAGACCTGAAATTTTGTAAAATCGTGTGAGACATTATCTTTTACTTAGTCAAATTACTTGGATTATAATTCACCAAAAATAATTGAAGTATCCCAAATTATTTTTTGATAGATTATAATTTAAAACAATCCACTTACCAAATATGTAAGCGAATTATATATTCACTTTTATGGATTATAATTCAGTTTCGATCAAGTGCCAAACATACTCTTAGACGATCATATTGAGTTGTTGTTCTCTATTGATATTCAAACGAGACTTATATAATGTTGAAAGTTATAGTTAGAACAAATATGTTTACTTGATTGTGGACAGCGGCGGATCCAGAAATTTTTTTTTGGGGGGACGGACTGCAAGACAATGTCAAAACAATTAGCGTAAAAGGCATGCATGAATCTTTGAAACGCACGGCCATAACTTTTAACTCAGTTATCAGAATTACTATTATAATATATTTTCAGAAAGCTCTCAACATGATCTACAAAAGTAAGATCTCCAGAGGTGCAACTGCCCACCCCGAGCACCACTTGTACCCGCCTCTAATTGTGGATATTCAGCCAGACTTTAAGCAAGTATAAGAAGAGTATTTCTTAGTACACTGTTGTTGAAGTCACTGAAAATCAAATTTCAAAAAAAAAAAAAAAAAGAATACTGTCTTCGAGTGGCACCGATTTAGCTCTTTAGTAACAAGCATAAAAAGAAACCCATTGTGACGCGTAGGTTGTCTTTGTTTTTTCCCCTTCGTTTGTTTAATAGTGTCTTCTTTGTTTTGCCATGAACGACATCAAAGATTATTTTATTATTGCCCCTTTTTATTATTCCAGTCTGATCGGTTGGTTTCTTATAGAAAGAAAAGAATAGGAGGATAGAAAGAAAACCATAATAAATAGTTTCCTTTATTTTCGTAAAAGTTGTCATGAAATAGGTTTCATAAAGTAGATCATATCATCTAATAAGAGGGTATCACGTCATCCTTCCTCTTGATTTTAATATAGGAACAAGTAAGGCTAAATGACACTTAAATACTCTATTGTTTCATCACTGTTACACTTAAATATTTTAAGTTGTAAAAGTATTACTTTGATGCTCTAAGTTGTAAAAAAATAGTACTTTAATACCTTAAGTTATAAAAACCGGTACTTAAATACCCTATTGTTTCATCACCTTTACACTTAAAATATTATAAGTTGTAAAATGTAGCACTTTAATATTCTAAGTTATTAAAAATAGCACTTTAATACCCTAAAAGTTGTAAGAAAGTAGCACTTTAATACTTTCTATTAGTTGTCGACATATTCTAGGTATATTCTTATAACAATTAATAGAAGATATTAACGTGCTAATTTTTACAACTTAGAATATTAAACAGCTATTTTTATAATTTAGAATATTTAGGTGTAAAGTTGGTGAAACAATAGGGTATTTAACTGCCATTTAGCCAACAAGAAAATAGGAAAGTGATATAGAAAATGAAGTTTTTCTTTTCTTTTCTTTTTTTTTGGCAAAGGCCCCGTCGATATGCTTCGTGTTAGGGGTGCATTCGATCCGGATACGGCTCGGATATGATACTTACCATATCCATATCCGCTTACCTATCTCGGATACGGATACAGATATATCTCCGTAAGAAAAATTTATGTCCATATCCGCTTAAATCGGATACGGATATGGATATACATGCGGATATATAAGCGGATATGCATGCAGATGCAAAACGGATATGAGAAAACTAGATACTATTGAAAAAAGTATAGTTCATGTGATACAAAAGAGTTCATTAATATGTTTATTATATCTGAAAATCTAATATTAGACATCTTGATCATCAAAATTTACCTGAAATCCATAATCTAAGGATTAAAACTATCGTAACAGTATGACTAATATGTATTCAGATATTTCGGATATGGATCCAGATATTTCACTATAAAACCATATCCGTAACTATATTCTATCGGTTATAGATTTGAGTAACTATATTTGTATCCTAATAGATACGGTTACGGATATTTCCTCGGATACAGATACGGTTTAGCACCCCTACTTCGTGTGAGGAAATGTTTTCCTTAAATTTCAGGATTTTATGATAGTAACCGAGATATTATATTAAGAAAGGATTCCTATTTATGCGAGGTAATTCTTGTTTGATGGCAAGTAACTGAAGGAAGTGTACTTTTTCTGGTCAATTTGCTAAACTATTTAACACGAATCGTTTTTTAAGAGAAATCTTTTGATTGGGATTCGGGTTCTAGTTGAGACAGGCTTCATCTAGGTTTTATTTTATTAGATTTCTTCTTGTGATTTACGCTTTCTTCGCTGCCAATATTCTCATGCATTTGCTTTCAAACTCCCATGTTCTGAATAAGACTTTTATATATTTAATTATTTACTTTTAAATAGACAATGAATCGGTGCTTGTTGATGCTATAGGTTCTTTGACTGTTGGAGTCTTTCCGGGTTCAATTAGATTAATTTGGATTTAGCTTAATCAATCTCAACTCTGATCGATTCCATATTTTGGGTTTTGACCATCACCGAGATACATTAATTTCAGTAGTATCAGATGGACTATTCTAATTAGAACTGTTATTTCAGAGAAAAAAGGGGAATAAAAAATTCCTTAAGAAGACATTTGAAATAAATAAAGCTTGGGAAATTGAGTCTCGACAGTTTATCTCCCAAAATTCCTTTTATAACGTAGAAAAGGAGATTCAAAATAACAAACTTCCACAAAACAATAAAATATTATACTGTCTGAATTTAGTGAATTTCCTTTAAAAAATTTCTAATTAAGCTCACTAACTCTTTCTTAGGAAAAATAGTAGGACAAGATCAAGTGCCTTATTCAAAATTATATTAATAAAATGATTATTAAGTTCTATCAAGCTTAATTTTGAAATGTATACTTAGTTATCCTAAATATAAAATATATGGGTCATGTTATTATGTTCTCTTTGTATTATAACCTTAAGTTATACCGTTCGAACCTAAGGTACAACTCTCTACTTTATTGTAATACTAATTATTGTCCCGTTTCTTGTCTTTGTTTGCATTGAGAACAGCCATGATCTCAAATCAGTGTTCGGAGTCATGTACTAATTTAAATTATTAGGCTTATGTTGGTGGATTAGTTATTTTATTATTTTACTCGCATCAAACGAGGGGGTCAAGTCTAACGTTTGAATTCGCTGCACATGTCAAGTACTTTGCGATTCTCCCATCTTCCATCTATTGACTCACTATAACAAAAGTTATAAATTATGATAATTTGTTATCTCTACGTGACACATTTTTATGTCACACAAATAGAACGCGATACATACTAAAAAGTATGGTTAGAGCATGTGTGGAGAGCATCTTTCTACACATGTGAGAATGTATCACAAAATTCACGACACATATATATATGTCGAGAGTGGTGACACATACATGTGTCACAAAACTCGTGACACATATATGTGTCAAGAGTAGTGACACATAGTTGTGTCTAGATCATAAAAATATAAAGAGTATCATCATTCAATACTATAACTTCCTAGAAGGTCACCCATCCTAGGATTACTTTCGCCAAAGCACACTTAACTATGGACTTTTTTTTTAGCTTATACACTATCATAAAATTTTAATCATCATCATAATTAAAATCTAAGATTTATTATTTAAGCCCGTTAATAGATCATTTCACAATCCATGTTGGACTATTAGCCTTTTTCAATTATATTTAATTGTATATCTAATAACACATAGTGATTTGCTACACTTTTTATTTGTGTCACTGTTGTTTAATTCTTTGCAAATAAAATGACACTTATATATCCTCCTTTATATAGTAAAGAGAAATTGGTAAACTATCCCTAGATGCACCATAAAATGCCATGTGTATAAAAACGTGCCAAGTATTAAATCCCTAATAAAAATATTATATATTCCTCTATCCTATTAGAAAATGACATGTGTACAATTAATTCCATCTTCCGAAGAATTCTTATCAAATTAAAACTATTCATGTTCATAATTAGAAAATTTTACCCATAAAAATTAGAAAACTCTAATAATCAAATCTTTGTTAATTCTAATCAAGTCATAACAATTTATAATTAAAAATTTTAAAAATTGTCATAGAGCCCTTCTTAATTTTTTAAAGAGTGAATTCAATAAACCGTTCATATCTTTGCTCCTTTATATAGGAAAGAGAAATTGGTAAACTATCCCTAAATGCACCATAAAATGCCATGTGTACAAAATGTGTCAAGTGTTAAATTCCTAATTAGAAAATATTATATATTTCTCTATCCTATTAGCAAATGACATGTGTACAACTAATTCCATCATCCAAAGACTTCTTATCAAATTAAAACTATTCATGTTCATAATTAGAAAATTTTACCCATAAAAATTAGAAAACTCTAATAATCAAATCTTTATTAATTCTAATCAAGTCATAACAATTTATAATTAAAAATTCAAAAAATTATCATAGAGCCCTTCTTAATTTTTTAAAGAGTGAATTCAATAAACCACTCATATCTTTATGGATTTAGCACTAAACCCCAAAATATTTGAAACACGAAAACCGCCAAAATGTTTTAATTTTTTTGCTCTTAACCTCCATAAATGGGGTGATCTTATATTTTTATTGACAAAATTAATCCTCAAGACCATTATATACCCCTCAAATCATTTGTATTTGCATGTTAACCCATAAAATAATAAATAATTATTAAAAAATATAAAAATTACAAATAGCTTCCTAAAAAATCTAAAATCACAAACAATACGTAGAAAAATTTGAAGGATACAAACAATTTCCTTTGAATTACTAAAATTATAGAAAACTCCCGAACAAATTAGAATATCACAAACAAACCCTTGCAAATTTAAAAATTATATATAGCCCCTAGAAAATCTAAAATTAAAAACAAAACCCTAAATATGTAAATATTGCAAAAGACCCTAAAATTCTAAAATTATACATGACCCCCAAAAATTTATAAATTACAAAGAACTCCTAGAAAAAATAAAAACTACAAACACCCTGGAAAACTCTAAAATTACAAACGACTCCCTCAAAAATCGAAAAGTGAAACAAACACCTGAAAAATATGAGAATTACAAAACCCCATAAAATAACACATGACAAATAGCATAATGAAAAATCTAAAATTATAAATAGCCGCTAAAAATAAATAATTTGCAAATAGACCCTTTAAATTAAAAAATACAAAGAACCCAAAAACCTAAATTTTTAAAAGTTACAAGCAACCCCAAAATCTAAATTTACAAACACACCCCTTTAAAATTTAAAAATTATAAACAACCACTTAAAATAATCTAAATATTACAAAGAAACCTCTCAAAATTTTAAAAATTATAAACATCAATTATTAGGAGTTTTCTACTAGAAGTTATTAGGGATTAAGTGACAAAACATAAAACTTATTGGAATTTCCTCCGAAATATATTGGGGGTATTTTGGTCATTTAACTGCATAAACTTATGATGTTAATTTTGAGGGTTTTGCCAAAAGATATTAGAGCTTATTCAGAGTTTCAAAGATATTGGAGATTTAGTTCCAAACACCAAAACTGATTTGGGATTTACTGAAATTTTTTCATATTTTAGTTTTGAATTTTTTCTATACATAACCCCCAAATTGTATGCATTTTTAAATTTACCTGCAAGTCATGATAATTATAAATTTTCCTCCAAATTATTTTAATTCCTCAAATTTATCGCTCACTTAACTTTAGTTAATAAAAAATCCACCGTGCAAGCACGGGCTTAACACTTGTGTGTCATAAAATAAATGTTGACACATACAACTTTTGTTGTAGTGACTGTTTGTTGTTTGGAATTATGCCACTTGACTTTTATAAACGGACTAATTACTGGACGATTAAATCATGAAATCGATTCACAATAGGCAGAAAAAGTGCCCTTAAACCAATGAAAAGAACAAACGATTTTTATTCAAGGTGCATATCACCCTAGTATATATTTAGACTTTGGACTCGAACGTTGCAACTTTTTCGGGTTTAAAACTAATTTTCAAAATTGATGACGCATATCCTTTTCAAGTATTTACCTTTTAAAGAAATAATTTATGTTAATAAGAAATAAAATATGTTCAGTATAAAAGTATATGCAAAATGTGTTTAAAACCAAAGCTATATTGCAAAGTATTTTCCAATATGCTTCTTAGGTATCTAAAGCAAATAGTAATCCAAATCCTAGCATGAAAATTAGAAACATCAAACATCTATTCATTTATGGGTTGTCGATAAAATTAGAATGCCTACATAAGAAAAGATTACATTAATTGGTTTTAAAAAGAAGATGTCACTCATCTCTTTAACAATCACCACCTTCATAATTAATCTTAATTATATCCCTCCAGGAACGAGAGACAAAGATCTCACCCGTCTTATTTCCAAGAGACATATAATATCATAACAAAATTTGCGCACCACATTTAGCTTTTTTTTTTTTTTTTTTTTGTTGAACCGGTGAGTAATTACCCCATGTGTTCCATTAATAATAGTAGATTTACCTGTTCTAATATTTTCCTGATATATGAATCCTGTCCAACATTCATCAAGCCTAATGAAATTACTGCCATAGTCCAATTGATTACATCCAAACATAAAATCCTTAAAACTTCCTATTTTAATCGGACTGATAACATCAGAATTAATTTTGATGGTCACATTAATAATTTCAGTTCCACTTAAGTTAGACAGCTTAAACTTCACATCAGCATCCAAAGAGACTTGGTCCAGTTTTCTTAAGATCAAAAGAAAATGTCAAAGCTGCTTATTGCTAATGCTTTCAAGGAAATAATTATAAGGTACTGGATCATAAGTTTGCAATTTATGTTTGGTAAATGTCGCATCAAACATACTGAATTCACATTACAATTATATAAATTATAGATAATTATAGGTAGATGTGCCTGTGTATTTAGGTCAGCAGAACTCACCTATCCTCCTTCTAACTCCAAGACTGAGTTATATAAGATGAAAATGATAGGTCAAGGTGATTGGATTTATATTAACGGACAATAATGAGGGAAATATCCAAACTCCATGACTGAGTCTTCATCGTTTAGGGTTCTCTTTGGGGTGGATTGGTGTAGGGGTTTGTTAAAGTCAAGTTGTGAATAATTTAAAAAATTATGCAGTTCATAATTTTACAAAACGCATTCAACTATGGAGGCCCCCTTCAACTATTTAAATTTGAGTAAACCCCTTTACATTTGGGGGTGTTGTAGATGGACCCCCTAAATTTTGAAATTTTGAGAAAAACTCTCTGAACTTTTCAAAAAGTGCTACTGAGTAAATATCTCGTGTATAATTTTAATTTAAGCCGAGTATTCGTGATCTAATACATGGTCCATTCAGATAAGATATCTTTGTTTGAATGCGACACAGTGACTGTGACTTTGATGAAACATTCTAATAATCACATGAAGTATAAGAGTAAACATAATCAGGGGCGGATCTACAGCGGGGGCAATTGGCCCCACTGACCCCCTAAGTAGTATATTTAGTATTAAGCCCCCTAGATCAAGTTGTCCCCCCAATTGACCCCCTAGCTAATGCCGAAGGACTTTGAAGATGTGAATTTGAATGCTAAGATTAAAGACCATCAACTGTTCTCTTTGATGGGTCTTTTAATTGGGAAAAATCGTGTCTCTAGCTTGTTGGGTTCTCTTAAAAAGGAAGGAGGAAGAGGATGATGAATAGTGATATTCTCTTGCTTTGGAATATATATGTTTGGTGTTTTGTTAAAAGCTTTGGAGTTGGAGATCTTTTGTCTTTCTCTGGCTATGGTAAAGTCAGAAGTAGTCACGTGAGTCGGCAACTTTGGTTTCCTTCTTTTCTTTTTCTTTTTAATTGATGGAACACAGTGGCATAATATGAAAGGTTGGATTATATTTGAGGATTGGATCCATGAAAGTAAATAGAAGGCTAGATATCAGAAAACCACCACTGGTAAAAAACGTGGCATTCTAGACGGAAAAATCCGTCTAGATTAGTGAAATTTCCGTCTACATTAAACATTCTAGACGGAATTCCGTCTAGAAAACCGGTCTACTAAGTTTCCGTCTAGAATAATCTATTCTAGACGGAAAACCGTCTACAATATTTATTCTAGGCGGAAAACTATTGTAGGCGGATAACAAAACCGCTCGATGACTCCGCACGGTTTAAACCGTCAGAGTACATTCCGCACGGAAAACCGCTCGAATGTATTACGACGGAAAAACCGTCGGAATGTATTACGACGGAAAAACCGTCTGCAACACATTACGAGGCGGCAAAACCGTCACGGAATGTATTGCCGACGGTTTTTCCGTCAGATATTTTGCGACGGTTTTGCCGTCTACAATATTTATTCTAGGCGGAAAAATCCGTCTAGATTAGTGAAATTTCCGTCTACATTAAACATTCTAGACGGAAAACCGCTCGAATGTATTCCGGGCGGTTTCCGTCTGGAATGGCATTTTCCTCTTTTTTGCAGCAGGTTTTAAAAACCGTTTCCACCCTGTTCATCCATTTCATATATAATATCGCAATCCAATATTCCATTTCGAAATCAATATGCATCCAATTAATTCCCAATTCAATTCCAAATCTAACCATAATCAATATACATACCAACATTACTCAATATACATACCACATTACTATTTTAATACCAAATCCAACCAAGTAATATACATTAAATTACAAGATCGAACACAAACGAGAAAAACATCCACAAAATAAGCATCCCAAGTCTGTCTCTCCTACAAAATAAACATCCCATATCATATAGTGTTTCATACATACCATGTCTCTTCTACAAATATTGTCTTAATACATAAAACAAGTATATTGTCTTAATACATAAAACATCATAATGCACGTGATGTGTGCATGATCCCGTCCACCTGTGAAAAAATGAGGAATCATAAGTAGTTAAAACTTATAAAACGAATACAAAAAGAATTTAAGGCGGGTATCTTGAGTTACAAGTAAGTTTTCTCTTCAATTGATTTGAAAGAATTTCCGATGTTAGTACCCATCACATGGCCGCATCTTTCATACTTTGAGAATAACTCCTCAACTCTTCATGTTTTCACAATTGTGATATAGCACTTTTAAATTCTTTCAAATCAATGTTCATAGTCATCATGATTATGACAGTTAACTTCTTAATAACAAGTATGTTATACTTTGAATGGTCTCATGCTCAATTTGATGACAAAAAATGACATAGACTCTTGAAGGAAATGTGCTCAAGCCAAAGTTGACGATTCAAAAACTAACAAACCCTAAAACTGGAACTAAAATGTTCCAAAGTTGATAGAAATAGAAAACCCTAAGTAGGGGATTACATACATAGGTTTTGAGGAGGGCGATATTGTCCTCATCAAGGGGAGGAGGGTTTTTCTCATTCACTTTTATAATACAAACCCAACTTACCTCTTTGAAAAATTGTGATATAGCACTTTTAATTTCTCAAGAGCTAACATGGTTACGATCTCTTAAAGGAACTATTATGGTCAGTTTGTGGTTCCTCCTAATACAAAATTAACCTATAAAAATTGTGGAGTTTGGTTGTCATGTGTGTGTGATAGGAAAAAGTGTCCATAAGGTGCAATCCTAACCCGCATCAAATAAATCATCTCAAGAAGATCAATATTAAATTGACGAAATACAAATGAAAACTCACCACAAAAATCACTCTTAGTCGTCACCAACTTCCTCCTCAGACGCCGCCATCGCCCCCAAAGAACTCCAACCGAGAATAAATAGATTTATTTTAAATATGAAATTTAGCAATAAAATACACACATATTATCAACATACACATTACCGGTTTGACCGGATCCAAGATCACCGGTTTCTATGTCTAAAAGTGATACAATGTTTCCAAACAATTCATTTGGAATCTTATCGGACAAGCATAGTATGATGTGAGTCAAAACTTGCCCGGTGGGGTCAAAGGCACGAGAACATAGCCTTCGTCACTGTACAAGTAATACAGATCGATCTTACCTCGCAGATAAGAAGAGACACGCAGAATTGCCGACGGACAGAGTTCTTGATGAGGATCCCGCCGCAATGAAGCCGGTGAGGACGCCGTGGAGGACATTAGCCGGCCCGCATACCCAACCCCGCTAATGGAAATCTGCCTGTTATTGTGCCCCATGACATTCGAGCAATCTTGTCATTTTGCTCTCTAGGCGGGATGTGCGGGTCATCACCGCTTCTGGGTAGCCAATAGTCTTTGCCTCCTTTGACGACCTCAATAGTTTCCTAAACCACATAAGGCAAAAAGTTATGAAGTGTAATTGGCAAAAAAAGAATGAATATCAACGAATACTTATTATATAATGATATATTGAAGAAATTTACCACCAACTTCATGTTATCCTTAATCTTCTCATCATTTTTATATGTCTTGTGAAAGGTGCCATAAGCACACTTAGCCTTTAAACTGACCGGCATTAGCGGCTTCCCCTGCAAATTTATAAAGTTAAAAGAGGTGGGTCATATTGACAAAATAAGCGAATACAAAACTTTAAATAATATACCATGTGTCGACAATAACTATACGCAAGATTAGCAAACGATGTCGATCCCAGTGGTGGTCAAGCTTGCTTGCTATTTCGATTCACGATCCCTTCTTAGATTTATTCTACAACAAATAGTTTATTACTAAAGATGAAATGAACCACTATTCTATGTTAGTAAGCAAATTTAAAATGAAAAATACTTGTGCTGACTCGGTGTCCCAATAGAACAGAAGAGCTGTGAAATGATCAACGTCCACCCTTTCATCGATATTTAAAAACCTCTGCCAATCTTCTGTATATTTATCATATGTTGAGGATTTCAATTCATGCCGCCACTTGTTTGAGCACGGACTCAACCTTTACATTGAAAACATAGGACCATGCTCGGGATAGTCTTCAAGACAATAATATTCCTACAAATTTGCATATAGATATAATTGTTCGGAAAGCCAATAGGTTCATTGAAAAGGTAATAATCAATTTACCAAAGATAGGCAAGTTAGAAATCAATTTTACCAACGTAAATAATTTTAAGTTACCATTATGCTATTACCAAAACACGTGAATCTAACTACATGCTAATAGCTTGAATTTATAAGTATGCTAACAGTCAAATCTATCCATATGCTAATACATGGCATCTCAAAAGCATGTCCCTTCAAAATTTTGGGCCTCGTTATCGGGTTTGTGACATTGCATATAAGCATATCGAAACTTAAACCGATAAGTTATCGTATATTTAATTCCAAAACCAATCAAGATTTTTATTGAAATTATTATCCGGATCCAAATTTCAACCTTGAATTGATTCTGGCTGTATGTATTGGCATATAACTGCAGCTATCTGTCTTGATGACTTCTGGAAAATGTTGAAGGATAGGTTTGAGTTAACTTTGTTGAGGGAACAGTAGATAGCCCGCAGAGGAAATTATTGGAGAAAGAAGAAGCACTAAAAGCTGCAGAGGATTCAAAGAAAGCAAATGAACACGGCTTATGTTTCAATTAATGAATTGAGGCACCAGGTTGGAAAAGGATGCATTGATAAAATCACTAATTGAATTATACAATGCAAAGGTATATCTAGTATTCTAGTGAGCTCAAAGTACTGCTCTTGTATCACTTTACATTTGACTTTTGATTAAGTGACTTTAGAAGTAAGAGATCTGCAAGAATCTCAATTTAAAGTTAGGGGTAGCTAAAGATGCAAGATGTATTGATTACGCTCCTTGTTAGCGTGAAAATTTGATTTCTATCTTACAAGGTCTTAGTACTCACCAATATGCAATTGTGAAATTTTTTATGCATGTTACGCTTGTGATAGCAAAATTTTGTGGTGCGATTCTTGATTATGTGTGTCTATCAAAGCTTTTGTTTTGGGGATTTGCGGCATGTTGAAATCATAATCCTCCAAAGAATGGGAAGGCATCCACATGCGGTACTCTGATGTAGTATGCACACTAAGATATTTTAGCCTCTGGGATTGCTTTAGTTTCTTAAATTCATCATTTACATTAATTTAATTTAAGCAAATTACATTGGTTGGAAATAATTCAAAACCATGTAATATATGAAGTGAGCAACAATCACATGAACAAGTTTATACAATTGTTTTAGTTAGTATCTGTTACATGTATTCTATATATAGAACTTGAAATTTGAGTTTATTGATGACGTGATCCATGATATGTAGGCATTGCTACAACAAATTGATTATTTGTGGTAATAGAGTTTTCAAACGCGCTGCTCCATTGATCATAAAGAACCTATAGCTTAACTCTTAGAAGACGAAAGATATCATAAAGAGTACAAGATGCAAATGTATAGTCAGTATCGCAAGAGTAAGGATTTATTTGAGTTGTTAGTAAAAAGATATATCAAACTGGAAGATATAAGATAGTAATTACCATAAGCTCTGTCCATATATCAGATTAGTGTACGATTTCCATGGCAGCTCTTTGAAATTGTAGTACGGGTGGATATTACTTGCTCTCCGCACTAAAACACCTATATAGTTATTAAATTTTTGGACCATTGTCCCAGGCAAGCCCTCTTCCCAATGAAGAATAGCTCGAAAGCCATTTGGAGGTTGTTTTGAATTAGGCTTGCTTGCACCCGTCCACCACGACCATTGGGATCACGCCAGACTGGACAAGCATATATGTTGATCTGAAGTTAAGTGTAAAATTGAGATAATAGAAGGAAATTATTATATTTTACCTAGGTGTTCTTGTCTTTTCTTCTCGGGTATTGCAACATCTTTTCTAACTTGCATCATAGGCTTTAGGTCCTCTAGTCTTGTAAATGCAAGTGGGTGATGCTTCATGGCAATAGATTTTGAGCTCATCGACTCTTGAGGCAATGGTAAATGGCTGATGTCATCCGTCTTGGGTCGTAACTCGACCCCCGCTGCAGTCCACAAAAATGATGATGTCCTCGAAGCATCTACATAATTAAAGAAGATAATCAAGATGAGAAAATCATTTAAAATATATATATAGTTCTATAAAAATTAAATTATTACTACCCAATACGTGGAGGGATGGTCTTGTGTGTATCGTGGTCAGGGTGATGAATAATCATTACAGGATGTCATCTATAAAAATAAAAAATAATTGATACAAACACATATCAACAAATATTAAGCAGATACTGAATGGAAAATACCAATATGAGGAGACTCAGCTAGGGATGTATTCCGAAGACGACCCGATAAAGAAATATCATCTACACATTTAAAGAAAATAATTAGCACAAACACATCAAGAATATCTATTTTGAGTAGTCAAAATTGAATTATGATTAATTAATACCTATATGAGAAGGCGACGCTAGGTGGGCCTCTGAAGGCGACGATCACGGGGTAGTAGCCTCTGAAGGCGACTGATCACGGGGTGGTAGATCGTGATCGATCACGTGATCCATCAAAGAACCTCGAATTCTTCATCTGTAAAATTGAATTTGAGATGCAAAACAAGAAATATGAACATGCTAATAATATTACTATTTTATTGCATTTAAATATTGGAATAAAATTTTACCAAAGATAACTTCGTCTTTTAGTTCCTATACCTTCTACAACGTGCTCTTTGTGTTTTGCACGAGATCGTGTTTGAATTGTTCTGGCTATATTTAACATTGTCTGCTTTTGCCTACTGGTCGTTGACTTTGTTTGCACATTTGACCCAGAGTCTCTGTCTATGATCACAATTGGAATGTCAGCCTGAGGCGGTTCCTCAGTCATATCAAGCATGACATTTTGAGGGTAGGAAAAATTTTGCCAAATATCATCAGACGAACCAATTGGATCATTGTCCTCATCAATATTTTCGTTATTATTAGGAAGAACAACAGATCTTGGCTCCTTATATAACACGACCCAATCGGTTGCAACCTTCGGGTCTTTCACATAGAAGCACTGGTCCGCCTGTTCTGCGAATATGAACTTCTCATCTAAATATATTTCTTTATCGAGATTGACAAGTGTAAACCCATAATGATCCTTGTGCGGTTTAGCAGGACTCCATCGAACCTTAAACATGATGTAACTACACTGATTTCTTTTACCATATCCGTAAATTACCTCTACAATATCTTCCAATTGGCCATAATATAATATATCAGCTTCAACTGGGTTCTGATCTCTTGTGCTAGAAAAACATTCTTGAGCAAAACAACCCATGACCCCGCTGTTTTGTGTTACCCTCTTATCATCAGTCGCCACCGTTTTAAACTTATACCCATTAATGATATGTTCACTGTATCGTCTAACTTCATAGTAAGGACGTTGCGCGTGAAGTAAAATTTCTTCGGAAATTAAGGTACCAGCGAGAAGGTCTTTATCAACCTAAACCCAACATCAATCAAGCATAATTTACTTCAAGTTTGCTAAAAAATTAAAAAATATAAATAAAATACTAATGCTACGCTACTTACATCATTTCTGAACCAATCGGGAAAATCTATGATATGTTTTTTCTGAATATCATGTGCTGCCTTCTTGCCTGATATTTCATTCTTAAGCTTTTCCAAATGTCGCCTATTTATACAACAAACAAGATTGTATTGATATCGTCAAAGTAAATGATTTAAGATCGTTCCTATTCTTAAATTATTATATGTTACCTTCGATAATCACTGAAAATTTCAAGATTGTTCAATACATATGCATGAACCTGCTCCAAGTCAGATCTTAGATATTTGACGAGCTTCTTATCCTTAGTTGGTGGCTGATCAGCTGTTACACGATTGCGCATGTAACGTGATGCAAACATATGACATTCGTTCGTCACGTAACCTTCAGCTATAGAACCCTCGGGATGAGCTCGATTCTTGAACAAGGCGTTTCATAAACCCCAAATATCTACAATAAGAAAAGTTTAAACAACTATAACTACTTACAATAAGAAAAACTTTAACTACAAATTAAAGATGTATACATTGCATATAAAATTAGAGTGGGTGAAGTCCCTAACCTCTCAATTGGGTACATCCAACGATACGATCTGGGACACGCAATTATAGCCTCTCTTGCTAGATGTTGAGTTAGATGGACCATGACCGTGAAAAAGAAGGAGGAAATATTACTTCAGTTGCATAGAATTAATGACACTTCGCTTCAAGTTTAGTAAATTCATTCACATCTATAACTTTAGAGCACAATTTTGAAAAAATCCACGATACTCCATAATAATTTTCGATGCTTCTTTGTCCATATTATTACATAATGCAGGAGCAATTGATGAAGAAGAATGTGATAATCATGAGTCTTTAGGCCTAAGAGTTTCCTCTCTTGCACGAACATTATTCGATATATTAGCGGAATATCCATCCGGTGACTTTCTTGATTTGAGGACCTCACAAAATCTCGCATCGCTCTGTCGACATCGTAACACGAGAGGAAGGCTTATGTTTTTTCTTAAGTCCAACATCTTGTGCTTGTAAATCTTCCCGGATATTCAATGCAGTCAAGTCTTGACGAGCCCTTAGGTCGTCCTTTGACTTATTAGGATCTTGAAGGAGGGTCGACACTATGTTGTCACAAACATTTTTCTCTATATGCATGACATCCAACATATGCCTGATTTTGAGCTTCTGCCAATATGGTAGCTGGAAGAAGATACTGAATTTAGTCCATCCTTTAGGTAATTTATCGACTCCATTATCAACATATACCCGCTGGATTGCTCTCTTCCTCTTCAGTGTCTTTTTTTTTTGCCTAAGTCTCTACCTTTGAGTGAGTCGTCCTTAGAATACCGGTTCTTTCCAAATCTTATTTTTGGAAGATGCTCGAGCAACTTTACAATATCAGCTCCGGTCAGTTGACGTGGTTTATTCCTAGTCTCAACGGTGCCATCAAACTTATTGCTCAATTTTCTGTATTTGTGGCCCAAAGGCAACCATCTCCTGTTGAACCAATAACAACACTTTCGGCTATATGGTAAGTGAATGCCTTCAAATTCTGGACCACATACTGGACAAGCAAACTTTCCTTTTGTAGACCAACCGGACAAATTAGCATAAGCTGGAAAATCATTAATTGTCCACATTAGAATAGCGCGAAGTCTAAACGACTCTTCAGCATGGACATCATAGATCAACACACCCTCCGACCACAACTGTTTGAGCTCATCAATTAGGGGCTCTAAATAGACATCAATATCATTACCTGGTGCATGCTTACCGGGTATCAGCAATGAGAGTATCATATATGGTTGTTTCATACAAAGCAACGGAGGTAAATTATATGGCATTAAGATAACTGGCCATGTAGACCAACCTGAACTCATAACTCCGAACGGATTGAATCCGTCGCTAGATAGCCCAAGTCTGACATTTCTGCATTCATGAGCGAAATTGGGAAAAATTTTATCAATATGCTTCCAAGCCTTTGCATCAGCAGGATGTCTCAGCTTACCATCTTCTATACGACCTTCTTTGTGCCACCTCATATTCTTAGCGGTGTCTTTGTTCATATACAGTCGTTGCAATCTAGAAACTAATGGAAAATGACGAAGCACCTTAGCCGGATCTTGCTCGCATCTCCATTGCCTCTGTTATGCGCCTTGTTGAAGAGCGGGTGTGCTGTTTCCATCGAGATACTCCACATGTGGGACATTCTTGAAGCTCTTTGTTAGCCTTGTAGTAGAGAATACAATCATTGGGACACGCATCAATCTTGTTGTAATCGAGACCCAAATCGGAAACTATCTGCTTCGCCGCGTAAGTTGTTTTAGGAATGCTACGCTCTCCTCCCGGAACTACCTTCCATGACAAATCGAGAAGCATTTGAAATAAGTATTTGCCATTCCACTAAGGCTCTTAATATGCAAGAGTTCCAACATAAATGAAAATCTGTGTACTCGGTGCAACCCTCATCTGAGATCCTTTTCACTATCCTCGAGTAGCTTCATTATTCGATCTACGTCCTCAGAAACATGAACATCTTCAAAACCTTTTGGTCCATCAACATCTTCCACCTCAGTTGTATCTTGGACATCATCTGTGCTACCATCTTCACTATCATTGTTAATATCATATTCGGTAATGTCGGGTCCAATATCAGTTTGAAAATTTTCTGTATCATCTATCCTCAAACCATGGGTCGATCAACAGCACATCCGGTACTTCATCTTCAATCTGACCTTCCCCATGATATGACCAAGATTTATATTCCTCATAAAACCCGAGTTTGTTAAGTGACTTTGTATTTCCTCTCTATTTTTCAACTTCATATTCTTACATCTACAACATGGGCGTACATTGCACCACTACTTAAATTATTTGGGTTCATTTCGCATACTTCAAGAAGGCTTCACATCCGCCCTTATATCGGCGATCACGATACCGTTCAATCCTAGGAATATCTATCCATGACTTATCCGAATTATCCTCATCGTAGGTAATATATAATTAGAAACTCTAATTAGAAACTCTAATTAATAATAGATGATATACTAATAAATTTTGCTTATATATAATTAGAAACTCTAATTAATAATAGATGATATACTAAGTATTTCATTAAAACAATTTTAATTTTTCTAAACTTATTTTTGGAAAAGTTTTCAAAGTAAATTTCAAAGTACATCCAAAATTAGCCTCTTAACACACTATGACATGCCAAATAAAAATATATTGAATTAGGTATAATTTGAAGGTAGGAATTCTGACAACAAATTGTTTATGATACTATAGCCTAATAAAAGTTACATTTGTAAAGAGGAACTCATTTCCAAGCGCGTAAAATGTCAAAGTTTAGCTAAACATTTTTGCATCATGGCTATTTGCAAAGACCGGCATCAAAAAATAGACATGGTAGTTAAATGGTTGTTAAGTGTTGTTAAGCTCTTTGGCTTTTTTTGTTGTTTGTGGGGATAACGAAGGGTTAAACCCCCTTAACCCCTTTACTAATCCATTGCAACACTCATTCTAATTTTCACGTGTGGGCCCTATATGATTATTTTCACACTTGCATAAAGAGTATTATATACCAATATTTTTAAACAAAAATCAAGTGCGGGTATAACTTTGTCACATGATGACCGTTTAGATTTACAATTGAATCGAGAGAATGGATTTGAGTTAGCTCGATCGGCCTTGACATAGGAAAGAATGAGGATCAAAGTCTTGTTATTCGTTTTATTATTTTGGGACCCCTTAACGAAATTCTGGCTCCACCATCGCTAATTAGCACTTAAATACAGATAACATTTAAGTTGGGCAAATTGAGGTAGGTTTGAAATGGAATTAAGGTGTAGGTTTGAAATGGAATTAAGGTATATAGACTAATTACCACACTCTAGCGGTGTCATAGGAGCGCTTCTATCCCATTAAGAATATAGTAGTGCTTACATCCAACTTCATATACTTTGTATTTTTTCATTTCTTGAAAATTTGACACCTACTCATTTGTTCTCCTGTACCTTGTCGCGAGATGTTATTATCGCGTATTGGCAAATTGGCAATAGACCAAAGCATAATAACATACGCTTATTGTACACGGAGAACAGCAGTGCGATGCTACGAAATTTTCAAGAAATGAAAACATACAAAGTATACAAAGTTGGATGTATGCACTACTATATTCTAACCCGTCAGAAGGGCGGATCAATAATTAATGTCATTTCTTTCTACTTATAATATAAGATACACGTTCCTTTTGGATGGAAAACTTATTTTCATATCCAAACCGAAGTCGCCTATATTATATTAGAAGTCCAAATTCATGACAATAATTATTGGACGGGTCTAAGGTAACGTTAATTATTTTTATTCATCTAAATTTGATATATAACACATTATTGTGTTATATATCACACTAATTAAAAAGTTAATTGTTCAATGAATCAAACATTATCAATTAGGGTTTCCACTTATGGTTAATTTCTAAAATTTGTTCAATTAGGGTTAGAATTATTAACGCTAAATGTAGTTCAATTAATGTTATTATGGTTTAAATTAGGGTTTCAACAATCAACATTATGAATGGCAAAATGCAAATTGATTAAGGTGAGTAACACAAATATAATTGAATAATAAACTGTAAATATTATAAAAATTAATATTTCTTATGAAGCACACCTTAATTGAGGGAGAGGACTATACACGTATGACGCGATGATGGTGTGGTCGGTGGTCGCCGTGGAAGGGCAAAATACAAATTGATTAGACTACAAATATAATTAAATTAATCAGAAAGTATGCAAAAATTAAATTAATTACGAAAATTTAAACCGCAGGGCGGAAGGACAGAGCATGGACCGGAGGGAATGGAGATGGAGAGGCGGGAAGGATGGATGGAGGGGGGGGAGGAGGGGGTGGAGGTCGGGGAGGAGGAGGAGGAGGGAGGAGGTCGGAGGAGGTGGAGGTGGAGGGGGGAATGGAGAGGGAAGAGGAGGCTGGATGGAGGCTGGAGATGGAAATGCAGCAATGAAATGATGAAGAAGGGAGGGGGCGGGGGTAGGTTAGGATTGGGGAATTGGGGAAAAGAGAGTTTGGGGAAATGAAATGGGGTGAAGGTATATGACTAAATATTTTTTAATAACGTAATTTACTATTCTAGACGGAAATTTTTCCGTCTAGAATACAACGTTTTTACTAGTGCACCCTTAATTTTGAAAGATCATCAAATAACCCTATAACTTTGAAAATATATAAAAAACTTAAGTTTATAGGGAATAGTCATCCACCAACTTTTCTATCCATTGATGTTGCCTTGAGATCAGTGAAAGATATAAAGCCCACTTTGAGATTTGTGCTACACATCAATGCTATCTTTGAGATTTGTGCTACACATCAATGCTATCTTTGAGATTTGTGCTACACATCAATGCTATCTTTGAGATTTGTGCTACACATCAATGCTATCTTTGAGATTTGTGCTACACATCAATGCTATCTTTGAGATTTGTGCTACACATCAATGCTATCTTTGAGATTTGTGCTACACATCAATGCTATCTTTGAGATTTGTGCCTTCATTTGTATCACATATTAGCACAAATCTCATAAACTTAAGTTTAGGGGTTATCAAAAACTCTCTCTAACTTTAAAATTTTATTAGAAAATCCCCTTAAAAGCGTGAACTAAAATTTTCACTAGCAAAAATTTAACCTTGTGTCACTGACCAAAGTTATATTCCAAATACATTGTGTTTGAAATTTTGGCCCCACTGACCAAAGTTTCTGGATCCGCCCCTGAACGTAATAATATCTACATATGTTTATACATTCGTAATTATGACCATTATACATTACAACTAGGGACTTATTGTTGGTATTGGAAATATATTTTTAAACTTGTATTGCTTTCATTGGGAGATAAAGATGTTTTACGGTTTGATTAATTTTGATTTTTTAATCCAATTAGTAGTTGTTAATGGTGTACTTGTGTTATATATATATATATATATATATATATATATATATATATATATATATATATATATATATATATATATATATATATATATATATATATATATATAGAGAGAGAGAGAGAGAGCTCCTATAAACTTAAGTTGATAGGGAATAGTCATCCACCAACTTTTCTATCCATTGATGTTGCCTTGAGATCAGTGAAAGATATAAAGCCCACTTTGAGATTTGTGTGCATCTTGATTTCACGGATCTCAAGACAAGATCAATGAATATAAAAGTTGGTGGACACTTCTCCCTATCAACTTAAGTTTATAGGAGCCTTATGCTCTCTCTCTCTCTCTATATATATATATATATATATATATATATATATATATATATATATATATATATATATATATATATATATATATGGAACACTTGTCCACCAAACTTTTTATCCCTTCATTATGCTTTGAGATTTGTGCTACACATCAATGCTATCTTTGAGATTTGTGCCTTCATTTGTATCACATATTAGCACAAATCTCAATGCAAAATCAATGGATAAAAACGTTAGTGGACAAAGGGTTCTAATCCACAAAAGTTTATAGGAACTTTACTCGTGTATGTGTGTGTGTGTGTGTGTGTGTGTGTATATATATATATATATATATATATATATATATATATATATATATATATATATATATATATATATATATATATATATATATATATATATATATATATATATAAACTTAAGTTTATAGGGAATAGTCATACACCAACTTTTCTATCCATTGATGTTGCATTGGGATCCATGAAAGATATGAAGGCCATTTTGAGATTTGTGTATCTCTTGATGGCACAAATCTAAAGGCAACATCAATGGATAAAAACGTTGGTGTATACTATTCCCTATAAACTTAAGTTTATAGGAGATTTGCTCTATGTGTGTGTGTGTGTGTGTGTGTGTGAGATGCGCACGCACACATAATAAGATAATGCCGCGGCTCGCATCGGTTGATTTGGTTTTTTAATTTATATATCTAATTGTTTTGTTTTCTATGAATTTCTTTTTTGGTTATGGTTTTGCTTCTAAAAATGAAAATTTCTTCCATTAAAAAAATTTAAATTGTACTGAATTTTTTTTTCTTTGGAATGTTGCTCTTGCTTTAAACGTAAATAACTTAAGCTGAACTTTTTATTCTTCTTATAACAAAAATACAAAATAAGGCGTTGATACTTTTATATCAAAATTTAAAATTTAAATTAGATGACTTAACCACCAATCCCTCCTTTAGAATATCCCTCTTTTGGTAATATTCTAAAATTAAAAAGAAACAACTACCTCACTTAATAAGTGTGTGGATAGTTTTATTTCAAGTTTATCAATTCAATATAGAGAGGGGCATGTGGCAGTTTTTTTAGATGTAAGACTATAGTAAATCATAAATTTCTCTTTATATATAAAGGGGACTAAACCATTTCTTTTTCTATCTCTCTATCATTTTATGTAGTTTAATTTGTTCTTTCACTCACGTAAGAGCAGAGCTAGATCTTCTTTAACGTCTTTCACTTGATTCTCTTGTCCATTTATGTTAGTTCTTATCTTAATTTGACAACTAAGATATGTTGTAATATAGTAACCACTAACTTATTCTTCAATAGACTACTAATATCTATCATCTATATAAAAATTAAAATATGAGTAAATTTCACTAGATCCCTAATAAGATTGGACATTTGACACTAAACCCCAATACCTTCCAAACTCTCACTAAACCCCGAAACTTTTTGAAGCTCCCAGTTAACATTGTTAGTTAATGTGTGGTCAAATGACCAAAATATGAGAAACTTTGAAAGAAAACACTCAATAAGTGTTTATTTTTCTCACATAAGCCCTGATAATTTTACTAGAAAACCCATAATAATGGTTGTTATTATTTTCGGGTTCTAATTTTCAAAATTTTTAGTAAGTTGTTTCTAATATTCAAATTTTAAAAGGGATTGTTTGTAATTTTTTAGTTTTTAGGGGAGCTATTTGTAATTTTAAAAGGGATTGTTTGTATTTTTTGATAGTTCTTTGCATTTTTGAATTTTTAGGATCTTCTTGCAATTTTAAATTTTTCAGAGGGTTTATTTTGATAATTTTAGATTTTTAAGGGGTTGTTTATAATTTTTATATTTTAAGAGATCTGTTTGTAATATTTGGAGGTTAAGGAGGTGGTCCATGATTTTTAGAATTTAAAGGGATGGTTTGTAATTTTTGTGATTTTTAGATTTTGTAGGGGTTGTTTATAGTTTCATATTTTTGAGAGGGTTATTTGTAATTTTTGTATTTTTAGTAGTTATTTATAATTTTATCGGTTAATGTGCAAATAGGAACAAGTTGAGAAGTATATGTTGGCCTTGAGGGTTAATATTCATTAATGTAAGATTATGGGGTAATGCCCTTATGGGGCTAAGGGCAAAAAATAAAGATATTTTGGTGGTTTTCTGAAATTCAGAAACATATTGGGGATTTCAGAAAATTTGTAGGCTTGCTGCTAAATGGCGAAACTTATTGAAAGTTTAGTGAAGTTTATTTTTTAACAAATTAAGGAGCGTTGTGTGACATTTTTTTGAGATATAAGGCTAATAGTAAACAATTAATCTTTTCTTTATATATAGGGAAAATTGCTTCTAGCCCCCAAAATTAAATAATTTATTTGCTTACCTCCCAAGACTTAGTCCACAATCTCTTCACCCCCAAAATCAACTTTTTTGTTTGTAGAACCCCCTAAGTACAATGCCAACCCATACCCACTCCATATATATATATATATATATATATATATATATATATATATATATATATATATATATATATATATATATATATATATATATATATATATATATATATATATATATATATATATATATATATATATATATATATATATATATAATTTCAAAACTATCCTTGACTATACATGTGACCACTCTTTTTTTTTTGGATTTTTGTGCCTCACTCTCTCTCATCCCTTCTCTCTCCCCACTCCTTCCCCACTTCTGTTAAACCCAACGTCATTAATTTTTCTCTCCCTCTTGAAAAAAATCTCTATCTTTCCCTCTCCCCTCTTAAACTAGGGTGATGTTCAATTTTCTCTATGGTGGCTAACAAAAATTCCATATTAAGAGGTTGCCATTCTCTTCTCCAGTTGTGGTATCGGATCCGCCATTGTTGGGTTTGAGATCTGAACGTAAGGATCATTGTTAACTTTGGTGGAGGGTATAAACAGAGAGAGGGAGATAAGAGAATTGTTGTCGAGTTGCAAATTGGTTGAATTTTGAAGAGCTACCCTCAACTATTAGAGAGTTTGTAAAATAATATTATAAATATTTATGAAAAAACTATCATATTTTATTTTATTTTTGTTTGTAGGTACAATTGCGGGATTTACGCGTACTTATTCATAAAAGCAATACTAGAAGGGAATGACGTTTTGTAGCTTACACCAGATTATTATACAGCATGGTTGTTAAGCTTATGCATTTGTTGTTAAGCTTTTTCATCAGTTGTTAAGCTTATGCATTGGTTGTTAAGCTTATACGTTTAATTTTAAGCTTTTTCATCAGTTGTTAAGCTTATGCATTGGTTGTTAAGCTTATGTGTTAGTTGTTAAGCGTATGTGTTGGTTGTTAAGCTTATACGTTGGTTAAGCTTTTTCGTTAGTTGTTAAGCTTATGTGTTGTTTGTTAATCTTTTCGTTAGTTGTTAAACTTATGCATTGGTTGTTAAGTTTATGCGTTTGTTGTTAAGTTTTTTCATCAGTTGTTAAGCTTATGCATTGGCTGTTAAGGTTATATGTTGGTTAACTTTTTCATTGGTTGTTAAGCTTATGCGTTGGTTGTTAAGGTTTTTCATCAGTTGTTAAACTTATGCGTTGGTTGTTAAGCTTTTTTGTCAATTGTTAGGCTTATGCATTTGTTGTTTAGCTTATGTGTTTATTGTTAAGTTTTTTTCATGATTAACAATTGATGAATATTATTTAGCTATTTTCTCTATTCCTCCTCTTTCTATTACTAGGCGAAAAAACCTTAATCACAAACATATAAGCTTAACAACCTATAAAAAAGCTTAACAACCAATGCATAAGCTTAACAACTAACGAAAAACTTCACAACCAACACATAAGCTTAACAACCAATGCATAAGCAACAACTAACGAAAAACTTCACAACCAACACATAAGCTTAACAACTAACGAAAAACTTCACAACCAACACATAAGCTTAACAACTAATGAAAAAGCTTAACAACCAATGCATAAGCAACAACCAATGCATAAGCTTAACAACCAATGCATAAGCTTAACAACTAACGAAAAACTTCACAACCAACACATAAGCAACAACCAATGCATAAGCTTAACAACCAATGCATAAGCAACAACCAATGCATAAGCTTAACAACCAATGCATAAGCAACAACTAACGAACAAGTTTGACAACAAATGCATAAGCAACAACTAACTCATAACATTAACAATTAACTAAATCCCACTCCTTCCCCACTTCTGTAAACCCAACGTCATTAATTTTCTCTCCCTCTTGAAAAAATCTCTATCTTTCCCTCTCCCTCTTAAACTAGGGTGATGTTCAATTTTCTCTATGGTGGCTAACAAAATTCCATATTAAGAGGTTGCCATTCTCTTCTCGGTTGTGGTATCGGATCCGCCATTGTTGGGTTTGAGATCCGAGCGTAAGGATCATTGTTAACTTTGGTGGAGGGTATAAGCAGAGAGGAGATAAGAGAATTGTTGTCGAGTTGCAAATTGGTTGAATTTTGAAGAGCTACCCTCAACTATTAGAGAGTTTGTAAAATAATATTATAAATATTTATGAAAAAACTATCATATTTTATTTTATTTTTGTTTGTAGGTACAATTATGGATTTACGCGTACTTATTCATAAAAGCAATACTAGAAGGGAATGGCGTTTTGTAGCTTACACAGTTATTATCTGACATGGTTGTTAAGCTTATGCATTTGTTGTTAAGCTTTTTCATCAGTTGTTAAGCTTATGCATTGGTTGTTAAGCTTATACGTTTAATTTTAAGCTTTTTCATCAGTTGTTAAGCTTATGCATTGGTTGTTAAGCTTATGTGTTAGTTGTTAAGCGTATGTGTTGGTTGTTAAGCTTATGCATTGGTTGTTAATCTTTTTCGTCAGTTGTTAAGCTTATGTGTTGTTTGTTAATCTTTTAGTTAGTTGTTAAGCTTATGTGTTGTTTGTTAATCTTTTAGTTAGTTGTTAAACTTATGCATTGGTTGTTAAGTTTATCGTTTGTTGTTAAGTTTTTCATCGTTGTTAAGCTTATGCATTGGTTGTTAAGCTTATGTGTTGTTTGTTAATCTTTTAGTTAGTTGTTAAGCTTATCGTTGGTTGTTAAGGTTTTCATCGGTTGTTAAACTTATCGTTGGTTGTTAAGCTTTTTGTCAATTGTTAGGCTTATGCATTTGTTGTTTAGCTTATGTGTTTATTGTTAAGTTTTTTCATGATTAACAATTGATGAATATTATTTAGCTATTTTCTCTATTCCTCCTCTTTCTATTACTAGGCGAAAAACCTTAATCACAAACATATAAGCAACAACCTATAAAAAGCAACAACCAATGCATAAGCAACAATTAACGAAAAAGCAACAACAAACACATAAGCAACAACTAACGAAAAACTTCACAACCAACACATAAGCAACAACTAATGAAAAAGCTTAACAACCAATGCATAAGCAACAACCAATGCATAAGCTTAACAACTAATGAAAAAGCTTAACAACCAATGCATAAGCAACAACCAATGCATAAGCTTAACAACCAATGCATAAGCTTAACAACTAACGAAAAAACTTCACAACCAACACATAAGCTTAACAACTGACGGAAAAGTTTAACAACTGACGAACGCATAAGCTTAATAACCAATGCATAAGCTTAACAACTAACGAACAAGTTTGACAACAAATGCATAAGCTTAACAACTAACTCATAACATTAACAATTAACTCATAAGGTTAACAACTAATTGCTAAACTTAACAATTGACTACAAGTGTATAACTGTATTCAAATTAAGGTATGTATCTAACATAATAACCACCACTACAATATAACATATGAAGAAAAAAGTTTACAATTATTTTCAAAACAAACTACATTATAAAGTTTGCAAAACAACCCACAATATGATATCTAAACATCTCCTTCGAACTCTATTGGTTCATTCTCTGCTCGTGACAAAAATTATCATCTTTCACAATGATCCTTACGTCCAGATCCCAAACCCAACAATGACGGATCCGACACCACAACTGGAGAAGAGAATGACAACCGACCTCTTGATACAAAATTTTTATTAGCCACCATAGAGAAAATTGAACCTCACCTTAGTTTGAGAGGAGAAGAGAGAAAGATAGATAATTTTTCAAGAGGGAGAGAAGAATTAATGGCGGAAGGGGTGGTGTTTAACAGAAGTGGGGAATGGGAGGGGAGAGAGAAGGGATGAGAGAGAGTGAGGCACAAAAATCAAAAAAAAAAAAAGAGTGGTCACATGTATAGTCAATGGTAGTTTTGGGATTTTATATTTTTCTTGAGTGGGTATGGATTGGCATTGTGCTTAGGGGGTTCTACAAACAAAAAGGTTGATTTTAGGGGTGAAAAGATTATGGATTGGCATTGTACTTAGGGGGTTCTACAAACAAAAAGGTTGATTTTAGGGGTGAAAAGATTGTGGACTAAGTCTTGGGAGGTAAACAAATAAATTATTTAATTTTGGGGGCTAGAAGCAAATTTTCCTTATATATAAAAGAAAGAGAGTTAGAAATGTGATTATTAGATTTTTTATTAATATGGATAATTAAAGAGAAATAAAAATATGATTATTAGACTTTTTCAATAATGGATAATATTATGATTTGATTAAAATTACCAAATATTTGATTATAGTTAGAATTTTCTAATTGTGGACGGATTTAATTTGATGATGATTCTAATTATGGATAGAAATTACCCATCATATAAGAATTCTAAATTCTAATTTAATATTAAAATTACATATGACATGTGTCATTGTTTTATTACTTATATATACGCGGCTGTTTTGTGCCTTTAGGAGTATCAAATGTTTAATAGTTGTTCCAAATGTTAATAGCTTACTCGATGTTAGATCCTCAGCTATTGTATTGCCTAAATGAAAATGCTTCATTTAGTCACCTTTTATAACATATTCACCATTATCACCCCTGTCACGTATCTTTACCCGATTACAATTGACGGTCCATATTACAAGACATCAAGGCCTTTTGTCCATGAATAGCCCAAGCCCATTCGTCGCATGCGAGGATATTATTACTAATAAAGTTATAGAAGCACAACAACTACCAACGCCCCTAAAAGGCCCAGCAATAGCTGCACGATCCATCTATCGAGAGACTACCTATTTCTCCTAGGCTAATATCACAAAACCCCCCTTAACTCTGGATGATTACCAGATAACCCCCATTAAATTGAGTTAGGATTCTCTCAGAACACCCCGCATGCGAGCGGGCGGTTCTTATCAGCAAATGGGAAAATAAGAGGGGGGGGATGTAATTTTGTAATTGTCGCTCCCCATTTGCTGCTCAGAACTCCCCGCACACATGCAGACAATTTTGAAAGGATCCATTTTCCTTTAAATTTTAAAATGTCGGAAGAAACGAGACCCTCGAAAGACAAAAGTCACAGTTTCAAAATTTGTTGAGGCGCTTGGATATATGGGTCAACTGAGAAAATTGTTGGATTCTCCCTGAGTTTCACAAGCCAACATATATAAATCAAGATAAATTGAAGTGAAAGAAAGTTGTAATAGAAAAGATGGATGCTTCATGAGAAAGCTTGAAAGTCATTATTAGTGCCTGGGAAGATCATAGAAACGATGTATTGATTAATTATCATGGCATTAATGAGAAGGATTTGGGCCTTCACTTGCACATACTTCGTATGGAAAAGTGTGGGCCTTCGCTGGCCCCTCCATTATGTATTTACATACTTCTTATTGTACTTTGTTATTCCAATACCAAAATACAATGCAGTGAACCCAAATCCTCACACCCACTCTTTCATAATATTTTTAATTTGTCATATGAGGGGTAGGTGAATTCAAACTTTATCCTTGAATAGTTGCTGTTAACTTTCAACAAAGTAAGCTATCTAGAGTTGTATAGTTTCTTTTCCCAACAGAAGTCTTAATATGTTATGGATTGTTTACATCCAATACCAAATCCATAAGATACCGGAGAGCTCTACTTGTAGATTCCTTGATTAAAGAGCGGAGAAGATAATTAATTAAACAAGAATATCTTAGTAATACGTCTAGCTTCAGACAGAAGAGATTACTACACATTTAACTTTCGAGGATCCATCCGTTACGGCATTGCATGTCTCCGCTCCTCAAGAGATGCTCATCATTATCGCAAATATTATCATGTTTATTTTCTAGATTTTAAATTATTTCTGCATTTTTAGGGTTGTTATATATATCCCAAGAAATACCCCAGAAGTCATGTCACTCTCAGGTGCAATACGCCCAAAGGGAGGATACTCTCCACCGTCAATATTGTATCATCTTTATTATCCGACCCACCACATGTCCAAAATGCAACTGTCCATTCCCTCCTAATGATCGGAAGTCACTGACTACAAACGATGACTCTAAAACGCTTAGATGCTGACACATGCATTTCAGACACTAATTCGGATTATACGCGTCTCTATAAAATGAACAAACAGTGATAACTTTCTCTAACCTAACTCCCTCAAGGATTTTAGCTGCATTTTCTGTTTTCTTTACTATCTTTGAAAACGTTCTAACTTAAGCATTGGAATGTGTACCGAGACCCCCAACTGGGCACAATTCCGGCGCCGCCTAACGAGTTGTTTAGTGGGCAAGTTAGATGAAGGAGGAGAATTCCGATCATTAGCGAATTCGTCGGAGGCCTGGTTTCCCTTATTCGATCCCTTCCCTTAATTGGAGGAATAATATGAGAGAAATTTTATTGTCTTACAACAAGGGTATAATCATAGTTCTTAGAAAAAAATAAATAGATAGAACTAGCGTAGGTCTAACTATTTCCTCTTATTCTATTTTTCTATAAAGCATCGTGTGAGATCCAATATCCTCGTTGTTGTTTGATGAAGCTTGGGCCAGATAGTGCAACGTGCAGTTAATTTGGATAAGCACAATCCGGGCCTACATATCGTCCTTCGTTATTTATGGAAGGGCTCAGGGCAAAAGCCAACATTTAATTTGTACTCTGCTACATCGAGGAGCCGTCCAATTAATGAAATGGTGAGGTGGGGGTGATCATAAATGAAGAACATTTAAGTAGCAAATAGCATTAAATTCATACAATTCAGTACTAGATCACGATTTATACCCAATTAAGGTTATTTAACAGGTGTTCGATCATTGATTTATCGAGTCAAATTACGTCAAAGTTTCGTTGGGGATGCGAATTAATTTGCCTCATAACTTGGCAGTTGAGATCGTTTGGAGCATTAACCACCCCAACCTACCCCAAAGTCATATATTCGATTTCTCAATCTTGATCGTCTGCTTCCCAGCTAAACTCATTCAAACAGACCAATATTTAGATAGAATATTGACTTGTAGAACTATTGTGGAGACGTTACAACTTGTAATTCTTGAATGTGATAGTAGATCTTATATCAATTGTGTCTTTTGTGGAACTACGGCGGAGACATCACATTTTTTATTTCTTGCATGTGATTCACCACCTCGGTTTGAGCCTGGTTCAAAGTGAAGTTTGGTCTCATATCCTAACCTATTTCTGTAGAAGAGTGGTGTATTTTTGGTGATGAAATACAAACCCTAGTAACAAAAATAAAACGGATGGGATATTATATATTAATTTCGAAAGGACACGATTAGCATGTTTCAATTCGAAATTACAAAAGAGAAACACTTTTAACAAATTGAAGTAAGTCATTAAGGAATGCTGGTCATTTAACAAAATGAGTAGCAAACTCATGCTCCAACATACGTATCCTAAGACCAACAAATGTTTATGGCCGGTCGAAGGGTTTGTAATAAAGTAGAAAATCTGCATTAGATCTTCTACTTCTATGTATAGACAAATTATGGTGCTACTAACTTCGCAATCCATCTCTGATGAGTAAACTTTCTATCATAACAGTGCATAGAATAAGTCAATCTATACCACTCATGGAAGGTTAGAGGGCTAGCTTTGTAAATTGTAGTTATGATATCTATGGTGTGAATCATCCGGGTTCTGATAGGATTCTTAATGGTCTCTGATTAGTTTATTTTACTCAATGAGTCGTCAGCTCATACACATTATTTCGTATTAATTATTTTTACTATTAATAAACTATAACTCCGTATCTTTTCCACAAAAAGCTAAGTATATATTGGTTTGTTCTGAGTGATAGCTACAGCTAACGTGTTGTAGTGCAGCAGCGAGCAGCAGGGGGATGAGTGTCTAAGAAGCAGAGCAAGCGGAGCGATAGTACATTTTTGTTTTCGCTTCGAAGACCGAGCGGGGAACGCGAAGAAGAAACCGAATGCTCCCATGTGCACGCAACATTTAATGGCCCTTGCATTAACTCCCTTCACTCATTCGGGCTCGCCGGTTGGTGCTCTTGCGCTTGCTTTGCACGCAAACACCGCCTCGGGACGTTACTCGTCTCTGCACGCGCTCACTTCTTGCAATCCACAGTCAGTGCCCCCCTTAATTAGGGCAATTTTAATTAATTAGTTTAATGGCTGCTTATTAATGCATCTTAATTACTCTATCTCCTGTTCATGCTTGCCAATGTTTTTAGCATGTGGGATTTGCTTGTGCAATACAAGGAGATCAAATTCGATTGGTTGACATGGAAGATTCCCAAGATATACAGATGGTAGTTAATTGAGGGATCCATTGGAAGTATGTAAGTTGTAAAAGTTATCCCGTGGACTAGATATATACATATCACGGGATAACTTTTACAACTTACATGCTTCCATGACATGGTTCTATTTGTTGCATCTCTAATGTCTTGGACTAGATATATCAAATATTTGGATATATCAAAACTTAGATCTCTTTGGTGCATCTCAAATGTCGTGGACTAAATGTATCAAATATTTTCTCAATCCATATTTTAGAAATTAAGCTCGAATGATCTCAACATGTTTTATATGACTATACATCTTATGTTATCCAAATCAACAATAATAGAATTAACATTACAACAAATAATTTTTGATTGATGAGATGATACATGTCTGAAAACATGTTAAAATCGTTACAAAGGTTTTTTCTTTTTGGTTGTAAGTGGGTATTAGATCACATCTAAAGATATCGAATTTTCAACTGAGGAATCTAAAATTAAATTTGTACTTATAGTTTTTGCATTGATCTTGGATACTATCAATAATAACCTATGTTGATGTTAGAGATCACACAGTCAATAATCACTGTTGGATTAATTTTTGTATAAGTGGAGTCCGCTCTCTCTTCTAATGCCCGGTTGTCCAAAGAACGAATGATGTAGAACACATAGCGTATACCTTCATAGAGAAACGGGATCGTAACAAGCCCAAACGCGGACCCGGTCGAGGAAAATAGGTTGCAACGAAGAACGGGTCGTAACTTTCAATCCGTAAGTCGGATTTGGACGATTATTTTTTTAAAATCACGTATTTTTTCGAGACGGAGCCAACCAAACCCACCGATGTTCGGTTTGCTCACTGTTTGTTTCGTCAAATTCCTTCCGGATTGAGAGATATCAGCGTTTTCGTCGATTTTTTACTATTTTTAGTAATGTTTTAGGAGTCTGTTTGGATTAAGAAGCAAATCCGGTTTGATCCCAAATTTGACCGATTTACTTCCCTAATCGTAGGGAGTCTTTTGAGGATAGTTTTCTTATTTCTATTTTTGGCAAAGTTCGGGTCAATTAGAGTTCTTATTTCTATTTTTAGTAGGAGTTCGAGTCATTGTAGGATTCTTATTTGTTCTCTATTTAAACAGAGTCTTGTAAACCCTAGAGGCATATCTTTTCATCAATAAAATTTCATTTATTATATTTTCTTCGTGGATTCGAAGCTCTTCATGGATTCGGAGATTAACCCTCGGTGGATTCTGAGATTTCAACTTCCGCGCTGCGTCAAGGAAGAAGTTCGCCTGCACCAGAAAAGGACCCATGGATGGGCGGAGTTGGGATCTCCGGTCATTCTCCGACGATCAAGTCAGTATGAGTATTTTGGTGAATATAAATGTCAAAAATAGTAGTAGAGAAGAAGTCCTCTGAGTTAGATCACTTACTTGTTCTATTGTACAGTTTCCTATTTATATGGAGAGTAGGGGGCATTTTTGTCTCTTTGCTTGGTAAGAAACTGAAAAATGAGTCAGCCCTACTTCCACGTGTCGGTCGATGATTGGACAAATATTTTGTTGATGGGTATGTGTAGGCGGCTACGTCGGATTGCCTTTACACGTGTCGGGTGCAGATTGGCTCAAGAGTTAGTGTTGTTTCCTCGTCATTAATGGATTCATTAATGGAATGGGATTGGTGACGTCTGCCGCCAGAATGTTTCGAGGTGTCTTAATTACTGTGAGACACGGAGAATTTAAAGTACTGATCATACATTTAATGCGATATTGACGTATGGTCGGGACCAAACTTCATGCAACCGTCGCTTGGGTTGAGGGCGCAAGCTAATTGAGCGGGGGGTGATGTCGAGCGTCTAAGGGAACGACTAACACCGCCATTCGCGTCATCCAATAAGGCAGCCGACCGAAGGGATGACTGACACCGCCATTCACGTCGTCCACGAAGGCAGACGACCGAAGGGACAACTGACTCCGCCATTCGCGTCGTCCATGAAGGCAGTCGGCTGATATGACTTGCTAGTTAGAGTAGGGGAAGTGAGCCGTCTGTTTGACTCGGCGAGGGAGTCTGGGTCATTCCTAATAAATCAATGGATTAAAATGCTCATTTGTTTGATATTGGGACTTTTCCCCTTCTAATCCAGAATTAATAGTTAAATAATGTTCAGGACCATAACAACCTAACTCAATTCTTTTTTGAATTACATACTGTATAGAATCTCTTATGATCCTTTGACCATACTTTTTATATTTCCAATAACGCTTAAAAGTTCATAACAATCCTCTACATTCAATAGTTAGACATGCAAGTTTTACGCATATATTGACGTAAAAGATAACCCTTCTACCGTTACCCATACATCTTTGTTGTGCTTGATATGGTTTGGATAACAAATTAGGGAACAACTGAAGTAACTTTTACAGTAAGGCGTTATTTTGAGTTTGAGATCAAATCCCTATGTAAAGTACCTGTTATATATCTAACCGTTTATTGGAAACTACTAAGGTTGTGTACATTATATAGATAGAAGACTTTATTTCCCCAAGCAATATCGCGTCATTCCGTAACAACATAAAAGATTTGATAATGATCTTACTAGGAGTCGTTATTAATTTGTGCTCAAATTTTGGTATTCAAAACTGTACAAGCATAACAATTTTATTATTATTTCTCATAGCATTATAAGTTTGACTCTCCAACTTTATCCTGACTTCAATAAAAGCTCCTTTCGCGGTATTGGTTATAGCTATTTGAACTCGTGACTCGGGTTTCCCAACCTTAATCCAAACTTGAAGCTCTACAAATCTCAACTAGCTAGCTAGTTAGTGTTCCACCTTTATAGCTTACACAGTTCTCCTTCATTAAAAAGCTTACTTGGGTTACAAACACCAATTAACTTCTATAAAACTCCCACTATCCCATCACATAGGATTTCGTGAAGCTGTCCTAAATGACAAACAACTGTTTTTTTATTATAAGGGAAAACACAAGAAATCCTTGTACAATAAATAGAGCTAGGTAGCTACTCACAACGCAGCTGAACTTCTCTTCAAGTACTTTGTATCGCCTTCACTTTTTACAGAGAGAACAATGGTCGTCCCTGTCGCCAGTAGTCGTTCTTCTCTTCACGCTGGGATTAACAAAGACAAGATGACGTTCGGCAGTAACAGCACTTGTGATCCTGGGCCGCATTTCATTGGGTTGAGGCCGTCGCCTTCTTGCAACAAGCGAGCACTGCGCGCGGGTGGTCTCGCTCGCGCTCATAATCGCGGCTCACCATCTTTTTCACTGTGTAAGCTCTCTTTTCTTGCTTCTTCTCCTCACTCACCCTACTAGTTATACACATTCTTGTTGAAGTTTTTAGTTAGATGTATATCTCACCTTTTATCCTTTTTTTGAGTGAAGGGGATGGTAAAACCCCCTGTTTCGTTCATAAAGATTTAATGAAACAACCCAAAAGAAAACACAAGTACTTTGAGCCACAAAGGTAGCAAAAGCTACATAAGGCAATACAAGCACATAGAAATCTCTATCTACAGCCGACTTTCAAAAAATATCTATCATTTTGCGAGTTGATATTTTGGCCCATGAAAGGATGTTTAACCTACATAAATATGTTAAGTGTTATATTGTGACTCAAATTACTAATCTCGAACCCATTCTTTGATTGACCTGCTTGATATGGCCGAGACTTACTGCAACTAATGTCTTAAGAAGTTGGATTAGTTAACATTGAGTTGGTGATTAGAATTCTAAAATCATTGGACTATCCTAAAGCATCTTGGCTCCCACGTCAAAATAGCAATCCATGCACATGGGTGTGTTATTATTCGAATTCTCATTGGATGAGAACTAACGGAGATAAAGGCTTTTGGAATTAGTTGAGGTAGAAAACTCGAGTAACAAAAGGATTTCTATCCAACATCATATACGGAGTGGCTGTGGATAAATAGAGCGGAGATCATCTTCGAGATTAACACATCAACTGCGTTAATTCATTACAGGGCAGAGAACAAGAGGTTCTCTTTGTGAAGCCTATTAGTTATAAATTAGCTCTCTTTGTTCCGTTGTTTTCGAGAGATTGTATTAGGCTTTTGGGGTGTGATTTGGGATTGAGTGATTGAGAGTCTCCACTTTTGTATTCCTTACAATTTAGTAAAACTATTCTCCTCCTTCGCCCATGGGCGTAGGCTACAAGCCGAATCACGTATATCTTTGTGTTCTTGTGTTCTCGATATATTCGTGCTTTCGTTTGATTGATATTAGTTTATCTTGGGGTTTGTCGTAACATTAAGAGTATAAAATTCTAACTCTCATTTTTACTATGACCGTAGGAATAGTAGTAGGAACCTTTGACACTTTTAAAAATGAGCGCAATACACGGAAAATATAACTGACGACTTAAAATTAAAGTATCGAGCTTCTTACCACTTTTCATAGTGGAGATGATCCAAATCCATAACACTAAGACCCAAGTTTACAAAGAACTCTAGCCTTTGTCATAGTGTCAAGCAGATGAGCTGTTTTGATTTTGATTTTATTTTATTTATAAACTTAGCTAATTCTCTTACTAAAGAAAGTATAGGGTACAAAAACTTTCCAGTGGAAGCAGTTCATCACTACAGTGGTGAGCCAATAGGAGGACACTTCGATTAGTATGATAATCCCTAAATCTCTCATATTTTGCATGGACCCAAGACTCTCATTGACACACCACATGTCCTATGGACCGCGTCCCCTAAATACTTTCTTGTCTATTGGGTATAAACTTCGAGCAGTGGTAATCATACTATAAACTCTGTACTACTTCTATACTATCATAATGAGAATGTGCGCTCGGTTCCGTCGGACACTGAGGCAGACACGGACGTTTCTTTTATGTGGCCAAAATCCAGTTTTGATATGATGCTGGGACCAGCGACACGGGCACGACAGTATGAAAAATAATTTCATTTACTGTAGCAAGTATTTTATCAGAGTATTTTAATTGAGGTGAACAAAGGGGAGTTTAATTTCTCGAACATCATGGTGTATATTACCTGAACAATTTACAATTTGGTCTGAGCAAAAACTGACATTGAGTACAAAATTAAATAAGGAGAACGGTCTAGTTAATATAAAACATTTGTACTATTATATAATTGAAATAGTGGGGCTACGTAAAAAATGGATGAGTGGTGGGTATGTTCTTAATTCATATTTTAGGACAAAATAATCAATTCATCCTTAAAGTATTGGTTAATTCTCAACTAACTCTTTAAAATACCAATTTGACTATTTTCCTTCTTAAATTATGTGTATATGTTCAATGTCATCATTTTGTGAGCTCACAGTTAAATATTTAACAAATCAATAATGTGATATTTTTAAATATTTTTTCATGAGTTTTATTAGTTTGTCTCCTTTTTCTCCAACCCAAAAAATCCTAACTATTTTCCTCTAAAACTTTTTATCCTTTACCGTTTTTGGAATTAAAATTATTTTTAAATTGTAGAAAACATAAGAAATATAAAAAAGCTGTCACATCATCGATCGCTAAATATATAACTTTGGGCTAAAATGATCATATCGAATACATGCACATAGTTTAAGGAGAAAACAAATAGAGAAACTGATACTTTAGAGAGAAAGTTGAGAGTTCACTAATACTACAATGGGAATTTCGTCATTTTTCCTTCATTTATATGAAGGTCAGAAATGTGATTTTATAGGAGTACTTTTTTTCTTTTTTTTGTCTTTCTTTTCCTAGAACTTTCTAAAATATTGGCATGAGTTTATTATTAAAGCTCATAAATAAAATATCTATTGCATTGCATATTGTTGGAGATGTGAATATGAAATGATAAAGTTCATTTCTAAAAATATAGACATAAATAAATACAATAAAAATAATAATTAGAATTTCAATATATTCCAATGTAAATACTGTGGAAAGTGTAAAAACTATTCTAAATAACATTATCTAGGACAATTATGTCATAGCTCAAATTGAAATATTTGTCATCATTAAATTCAAATAAGGTAAATAAAATATAGCATAAAAATGAACAAATATCATAAAATGATCTTGCAAAATTGATGATACTTTAGGGTATTAAAGTGACCATTAATTTTCTACAAAAATTAGAATAACTAAGTTTTAATTTCTGCTCCACGTGCATTTGCATGTGTAATAATGCTAGTGTAACATAATGTCAATATTAATTGATGATTGATTATTGAAAATTGTGAAGTCATAATCATCGACATTGGTAAATTGGACATAAACCCGTTATCTACGTGTTGAGTAGCACTGATCACCCCTCAACTATTTTATTAACATTTACCACCCTTCACTTCATAAGAGAGAAGGGGGTTATCTGCAGCTTGTGCTTCTCAAAATACAAATTCAAGGGTGGTAAGTGCTAGTCACATATGGATAAGGAGGGTAACTGCAAATACTCATCAATATTACAGTAGATGGGGACAATTACGTACATACCTTATTGCAAAAAAAAAAAAAGCTAAATTAAATATGAGTTTATATTGCTATATTGATTTCTAGACTTCTAGTGTTAGCATTTTCCATAAATTTTATATATGACTCATATTTTCTAGTTCTTGCTGATATATATAATTAATATGAGACACAGCCGCAATTAATGGTAGATACTGATCATACACAGTGTACGAAAAGGTCCATTCAAACTCTTATTAGGCCAAGAACTGTTCGGTACTCTTTTGACTCGGTAGCCATTAATATCCATGTAGTAGGAAACATTATGAGAATGTGCGTTCGGTTCCCTTGTACAATGGGGCAGACACGGACGTTTCTTCTATGTGGCCAAAATAGTTTTGATATGATATGATGTTGCAGACATGGACGTTTCTTCTCTGTGGCCAAAATCCGGTTTTGATATGATGTTAGGAAATGTGAGCAGTATAAAAAATAACTTCATTTACTGTAGCAAGTATCTTGTCAGAGTATTTGTAATGGAGGTGAACAGAGAAGAGTTTAATTTCTCAAACATCATGATTTATATTACCTGAACAATTTACAATTTTTTCTGAGTAAAAACGGACATTGAATACAAAATAAAATAAGGAGTATGATCTAGTTAATATAAAACATATAACATAATGTCAATATTGTTGATGTCTAGAGACTTCAGCAGTGAGATTAGTGAATAATCCCGAGTTTAGCGACGGGGCATGGGGTCGATACGGACCATGTGGGTTCCCTCATCTCTTTAGACGGCTGATCCCCTGTTAAGATAAGAGAGCTGCAAAATAGGCACGTTAGAAGACTGGAGTTGGGTTCTCCGGTAATTCCTCTGATGATCAAGTCAGTAAAGAGCTTGAGTGGGGAATCAGTTAACTGAAAGTCGTTTTAGGTGTGCAAATGATGAAGTTAACTAGCCAGAAATGACGTACCTGACCCCCATCAGGGGGGGGGGGGGATTGGACTAGCCTCCTTATCATAGGCGATGAGCCCATACTTATACCCAGCGGAGGGGGGTAGATGCGTAACTCTGGCCGAGTCCGTGACCGGCTACCGGAAGCGATAGTATACAGTGTCGACCGTATGCGTTGAGTCATCATTGACTCGACGTGATGGTGATTGAGAGGGCATGGCGCTGACGAAGTACGGTGAGTCATGGAGGCTCGCGGTAGAGGAAATGATAAGGATGACCAGTTGTTGGTGAGGAGTTTGAGGACAAACCGTCTCTTGACTTGGCTCTGCGAGAGGGACGACAAGTACCGCATTTATTGTCGGTCTCGTAAATTGCCGACCCGGCCTTGAGTAAATGAGGGGGGTCGACTCAAATGATGAGGTCGAGTGAGAGCTGGTCTCGACTTGACCTGTGTTGCGAAGGGACGAGTGCCCATAGTGTTCGAGCCGCCCTGGCTGGGGGGGGGGGGTGTTTGAGCTGATCTGATAGTTAATGCTAGTATGGGACACATATCGACTTCAAGAGGAGGATTAACACTTGGTGTAATTATTGTCATAACAAATATTAATTGATGATTGACTATTGAAAAATGTGAAGTCATAATCATCTCTATTGGTAAATTGCACATAAACCCATTATCTACATGTTGAGTAGCACTGATCACCCCTCAAATATTTTGTTAACACTTACCACCCTTCAATCAAATATTTTGTTAACATTTACCACCCTTCACTTCATAAGAGAGAAGGGGGTCATCTGCAACTTATGCTTCTCAAAATACAAATTCAAGGGTGGTAAGTGGTAGTCACATATAGATGAGGAGGGAAACTGCAAATACTCATCCATATTACAGTAGATGGGGACAATTACGTACATACCTTGTTGCAAAAAAAAAGCTAAATTAAATATGAGTTTGTATTGCTATATTGATTTTGACTACTTTTCAATTCGCATCCAAATAATGTTTCAGCTACAAGTACACACAAGATCAAATCAATGGCATCCCCGACTACAGCGGCGCCGCAGAGAGAGAAAGACCCCAAGAAAAGAGTCGTGGTGACCGGGATGGGAGCGGTCTCTGTCTTCGGAAACGACGTGGATCATTTCTACAGCAAGCTGTTGGAAGGGCAGAGCGGTGTCTGTATGATCGACAAGTTCGATGCGTCGACTTTTGGCGTTCGGTTCGCAGCCCAGATCCGGGGATTCTCGTCGGATGGTTATATCGCTAAGAAAAGAGATAACAGACTCGATGACTGCTGGAGATATTGCCTGGTTGCTGGCAGCAAAGCACTTGAGAATGCTAGCCTTGGACCGGACGTACTGCAAAAAGTATGTTGATCCCCTTCTGATCCTCTTAACTTCAAAATAAATAATAATAATAATAATGATGATGATGATGATGATGATAATAATAATAGTAAATGAGTAAAAATGAAAAGGTTAGTTGATAATTCGCCCTAAATATTTTAATTTGACAAATCGCCCCAAACTTTAAGGGGTTTTACGCATAACCACAATGAGCTTTTTCATTCAAATGGAGTCCTTGGAGATTTATTATTCAACCCATAAAGTAACACCGTCAAAGTTTAATATGTCACGTGCCGAGTACATGACTTAAAAAGACAAAAAAACTCCTTAATCTTCAAAGATTTACAGTGATGGAGCCATGAACTGTGGAATAATGGGGGCAATAAATTAAATGTTAAATTTCACAAACTTCCCTTATGTTTCGTAGTTTTTAGGATAATCTTCTTAACTATTTTGATAGGTACAAAACCAGCTAGCTTTGACGGGGTTTTCACATAGCCCCCTAAACTTGTTCTATTTTCCTAAACCCATTGAAAATTGTTTGCTTTAACTCTCTAGATTAACACCCTCAAATATAACTTGTCATGGTCCAAGCATATTCCGAAAAAATTCATAAATACTACTCATACCTTAAAAAATATATATAATTGATATAATAAAAAGAATAAAGTGGTGGATTTTATGAGTGTTGAGAGGTATTTACGTGACGTGTAAGTCTTCAAAGTGTAATTCTGGGGAATTAAAGTGAAATTTTTTTCAAGGAGCTTAGTGGAATAGAATTTTTTTTCTGATTGGGGGTTGGGTTTTTTGGGGGGGGGGGCCTCACGAATTTTGTACTTATTTAAATAATTATGGGGGCTATCCCAAAATCACCAAATTTAAATTAGGTTTGTGAATTTTACCGTAAAATAAATAAATAAATATAATACCTATAAATCTAGTAAAATAAATTCATTAATACATTAAAATATTAAAAGAGAAGACATTTTACAATTGTCCTCGACGATCTTTTATATTTTTAAATTTACGTATAATCAACTCATTATCAATGATATCAAATACATATCTTTCAATAAAATTAAGATGAGAGGGAATTGATTATAGATGATTAGGATGAGAGTTGAGTTTAATTAATGGAGATTCAGGTGCAACTAAATGGGCATTATCAAAGTCTTATTGCAACAGTTTAAAAATTAATTATATTTAGCAACATGCGTTTCTATTTAAAATACATGTCATATAATAAAAAATTTAATTACATATGCAAGTGGCCTATAATGAAATTTAATTTTAAAGTAACTATATTAGGTCACGTGTCTAAAAATATCAAATGGTGGCTTAATACATAATAGTTATGTGCCTAAATATCAAGTGGGCAAATAAAATATGAAGTTGGGGTAAATATAAAGCTATGTCTCAATACTAAATAAAAATACATATAATAGGTGTACTGTAAAAAAATTGAGTGCGGGCATTTGCCCACACTACCTTGAATGTGTCTCCGCCATTGAAAATTAATAGAAATGATAAAAAGAATTAAAGAGTGATTTTTTTAGGGCTGAGGGATATTTTCATCATTTTGGGTCACGCCAAAGTTAGGCGACACGTCAAGTTTGACGTATTACTTTTGGAGGAGAGTAAAGTGAAAAATCCTTAAGGGTTAGCGAACAAAAGAAGTTTAGTGGAGTACGTGTCAAACACCTTATAGTTCAAGGGGTTCTATGATATTAAAATAGTAAAGAGGGTTATTTGAAAATTTAGCAAAGTGAAAAAAAATTCTAGAATTTACACTTTTCTTTCTTTTTGGGAGTACAATGATCGTTAGATTTAGAATTAATTATAGTCATCTATTAGATAAATCAAAGGCTATGATTAATGTAGGCAAAACTTCAATATAGGTCCCTCATGTATTAGCCAAATTTTATTTGAGTCCCTAATATTTGAAAGTCATCAACAGATATCCATAACATTTTCTCCGTCATCAAGTTAGGTCCTTTTTGAGATTTTCCGTTATCTATTGCTTATGTGGCAGCTGACTGGACTGTCTTTTCTCTCTCCTTTTTATCACATAACCCCCTATAAGTTTTAAAAATTATAAATAACACCCCGAAAGTTTTGAATATTATAAATATCGCCCTAAAATTTTTAAAAGCTACAAGTGATCCGCTAAAAATTTTACAACCAACCCCTAAAAGTATTGAAAATTACAAATAACACCCCAAAAGTTATTTGTATTTTTTAAGAACTTCAAGGGTTGTTTATAAAATTTTTCGTGGTCTATTTAAAAACATTTAGGGGTCCATTTATAGTTTTAAAACTTCTAAGAGCTGTTTGTATATTTTCTAAATAAGGGTTCCCTAAAACTTTCTAAATTGCCCCCTAAAACTTTTGAAAATTATAAACAACTCCCTAAAATTTTATAAAAAGCATCCTAGAAAATATGCAAACAACCTCAGAAATTTTGAAAACTATAAACGGACGTCTAAATTTTTACAAATAAACATTCAAAATTTTTATAGCCCCGTGAAAGTTCTAAAAATTACAAATAACTTTCAGGGTGTTATTTATAATTTTTAAAACTTTCAAGGGGTTGGTTGTAAAATTTTTATCAGACGACTTGTAGCTTTTAAAATTTTTAGGGGGATATTTGTGATGTTCAAAACTAACAGGGTGTTATTTATAATTTTTAAATTCTTTCAGGGTGTTATTTATAATTTTTAAAACTTATAGGGGGTTATGTGGCAAAAAGGAGAGGGAAAAGACAATCCAGTCAGCTGTCACATCAGCAATAGATAACGAAAAATCTCGAAAAGGGCCTAATTTGATAACGGAGAAAACGTTATGGAGCTCTGTTGATGACTTTCAAATAGTAAGGACCCAAATAAAATTTGGCTAATATATTAGGGACCTACAGTGAAGTTTTGCCATTAATGTAGGTCTCTTCATTTTTTTTTCTTTTTTCAATGGACAGGATCCAAATTCTTTGGGTATAGATCCTCTACATCCTTAATTGTGGAGATTCTCTACAACTCATCAATCAAAACTCTTCAATTAGTTGGCCTCATGAATGATGTTAATTATTTAAACAACGTAAAAATACATTTAATTGTGGGACCTAAAAATACTTTTAATTGTGGGACCTACTCAGATAAGCCAATAACATTAATCCAGCTAACTAATTGTAAGCATTCTCCACGATCAAGATCAGCCCCAAATTCTTTTGTTTTTATTGGCTCATGATTAAAATGAAGCTGAAGCTGAAATTTGTACCGCAGATGGACAGATCAAGAATTGGGGCGCTGGTGGGAACAGGGGTTGGCGGGTACACAGCATACCGCCCAAAAATAGTCGAACTTCTCAAGTACTGCTATCGGAATTCCAAAACGGTTCCCTACTTCTTTCCTTGCCCCATCACCAACATGGGTAGTGCGCTCCTCTCCATCGATAAGGGCCTCATGGGCCCAACCTACTCCATTTCCACCGCGTGCGCCACCGCTAACTGCTGCTTGTACTCGGCCGCCAACCACATAAAGAGCGGCCAAGCTGACATTATGATCGCCGGCGGAACTGAGAACCCCATCAATCAAGCGTCCATTGCTGGATTCACAGCGTGCAGGGCGCTGTCGCAGAGGAACGGTGAGCCTGTCAAAGCGTCGAGGCCGTGGGATAAGGGTCGGGATGGGTTCGTTATGGGGGAGGGATGTGGCCTACTGGTGAGCGTTTTTTTTCTTCTTTTCTTTTCTTTTTTTAACTTCTTAAAATAAATTAAACTTATTGTTATTGAGACCAAGACTAGCACTAATCTGATTTATTAGTTTACAGATAGGATTGCCATAGAGAACAAGATACAAACCTCAATACTAAAGACTTTGAAGTTTTGCATATCACCAAAAACAGAAAAAAGAAAACTTTGAAGTTTTTGACAGTGGAAATGAATTTAAAATGATAGCAGAGTAAACCATATTCAAATCTCAATACACTGTTTCAAAATGAATATTTAAAGACAAAGGTATCGGATTCAACCTATAGAAATATATGTTATATTATAAAAATTCATAAACCTAAATTTTTATTACTACTTCATAGTTTTAAGAATACAAATCTCATGAACATCCTATATGCGAGAATGGTGTTTTGGATCATCAATGCATCAATTGAAATCTCCAAATTATCCTCTTATACTCCTCGTGAATGGATCAAAGCATTGTGTTCATATGCGAATGTTCTAATAGAATTTGTACTTGAGTTTTAATGCCACAATTTGAATGACCCGTTGTACTTTTAGTTTTTAGTGTTGTCATCCTATTTTTAACGTGTATACATATTCGTTATTATTAAAAACATTAAGCTCCAAATGTGTTTTACCTAAGAAATCTCAGACTGGTATAGTAAAATATATGCATTAAAAGTTAAAACCATCCATAAAAAAAAAGTAAAATAAAATAAAACCATCGGTAGCTATTATATTAGCTATTATTGTATATGTGGGTGTTTGTTTCCTATCACACTATGAATTATTGTTTTATAATAAATATAGATTATTAGAATCTCTTCTTATTTTACAAGCTAGCGATAAAACCAACTAGATAAATAGTTAAATGACTCTGATTTGAAATATATGTAAATTAAGTATGTTTGACTTTCAAAAGCATGATTCTTCCTTTTCTTCAAATTAAGGTTATGGAGAGTTTAGAGCATGCAAGAAAGAGGGGCGCAACTATAATAGCAGAATACTTGGGAGGTTCCATAACATGTGATGCATATCACATGACACAACCTCGTTCTGATGGATTTGGAGTTTCTCAATGCATTCAAATGAGCTTGAATAATGCTGGAGTTTCTCCTGAAGAGGTTAATTATATATAATGTTCTTGTCCGCAAGATTTCTTAAAATTCTCATAGACTATTGCTTACCTAATCAATATCGATTTTTTTGGACTGATCCATTCAGGTGAACTATGTGAACGCTCATGCGACGTCCACGCCAATGGGAGATTTGGCGGAGGTAAATGCCATGAAAATGGTCTTCAAAGACACTTCAGAACTAAAAATGAACGCAACAAAGGTGCAACGCTTTTAATTCTTTGTCATATGATTGGATCCTTTTTGGTGTGGTTAGAGTGTAGGAACTCCATTTTCTTGATCACAACAGTATATCAATAAAGAACTCTATATGCATGATTCACCTCGGGTAAAAGGAAAATAAGTACTCACAATGGAAGGTGTATGTTACATTTAGAATGAAGTCAAATAATTTTAAATATCAATAGACGGTTCTAATTGGTGAAGTAAAATTTATTTTAATTTAATTGATGATAATCTAAACATCCGATGATTGAAAATACTATCAGCATTGTATGATCAATAATCATCTTTTTCATTTCAGTCTATGATTGGACATTCTCTCGGAGCATCAGGTGGGCTCGAAGCAATTGCAACTATTAAAGCTATCACAACAGGCTGGCTACATCCTACCATCAATCAAGAGGTATATATTTCTAGCTTATCTAACAAACTTTATCTAATATTTTTTAACGAAAATTTAATGTCTCAAATATTTATGTTGATACTTAATTTCTGTAGAATTTGGAGCCTGAGGTTACAATTGACACCGTCCCTAACGTGAAGAAGCGGCATGAGGTTAATGTTGGTAAGTTGCAAGCTTAATTGAAATATTTTTTGTTCTAAATTTCTAAATCCTCGCATCTTTTAGATTTTTCTATAGATTTTGGTATGGTTCTCTAATGCATTTCATTGATTAATTTTGACAGCCATCACTAGTTCTTTTGGCTTTGGAGGACACAACTCTGTGCTGGTTTTTGCTCCTTTCACGCCTTAGGAGGGGATCAGGGCCTATGTTTTTTCAGATTATAATGGATGGATAGTTCCACTTTAACTTTTAAAGGCTAGTTGATGTTTGAATATAGTAACGTACAAGATCCTACTGTGTCGTGAAACACTGAAAGTGGTTTGCTATTAAAATAAATCATTTTCTTGTTTTCATGTATAGTTATATCTTTCAAATACTATTTATTCTAGCGTCAGGAGGGTTGAAGCTCTTAACCGACCACCAAATTAGTAGTTGGTCACTCGGAGCTAGGTTTCGGTTTTTTTTTTAAAAAGAAAGAAGAGATAATAAGAATTAGTTTGATCTTATCCTTAAGATATCTATTTTGTACCTCTGATGTTACTCTCTCCTCTTTTCTAAATAGACTGAGACCTTTTCTGCTCAGGAATATTTGTCTCATTTTATAAGGTATTGGATTTCTAGTTTTTTGTCCAACTTCCGATCTTTAGATAAAATGATCAATACTTGATTGGTTAATAAATAACATTAGGCCATTTCATGTTAGCTGCATATGGAGTCAAGAGTTATTAAAGCAATTATATTTTTCATTGATCTTGCCAGAAAGCTAATACAACAAAGAAAAACTTAAGGACTCGAGGGAGAAATTCTTAGGTGCTTCATGAACATACACCACATCAATAGGAGGAGGGTGTGTAGTGTAAGAAAAAATATTTAATTCCATCACCTTTTATTTATAAGTGATTTATGCCACATAGCCTTTTCTTATTAGTGTGGTGCAGTGCTTATGGAGCACCTAAAGAAGTTTTCGACTCGAAGTGGTGCCACCTCTAGTTGTTCTTTAATTGTTTGAACCATGTTCGAATAACCTTATTACAGCGAGCTACCGGAAAAAAAGATGCAAGGAAAATAGTACTTTATAGAAAAATATAGAATGTCAGGTTAACAAATTTTTTTTTAACATGATTGCACCAATCCGTATGTGTTAAATATTGTAGTTAGACACTATTGCGTTAGGAACTTATCTGGACAAGTTCTTTTGTTTGAGTAATAACAAAATAATTTGTGTTTGAGATGATTAGTGCAGGTTTGAACAAGTGGGAATCGAGTTTGAGGTGAAACAAAATGAAATTCAGTTCAAAAAAGAGTCATCAGCAAAGTTGACCATCGATGATAAGTATGGATCAATATTGATGATCATGTTGATCATCGATGAGATCTTTGGTCATTAATGATTTAACTTTGTAGAAAGATTTTAATCATCGATAAGAATTCAATCATTAATGACAGAACATTTTAGAGCCTGATCAATCATCGATGAGTTCAAGGTCTCATAGATGAGTCACTGGTCATCGATGACTCCTCCCGCTCATTGATGACTAAAGACGCTAATTTTAGATTTCAAGATTCAATCTCAGCTGTTCGTTGTAGATGGATAGAGGGCTTCTCTCCTTCATTTTTGATAGAAGTCCCTGATCTAACTATGAGAGAGAGAGAGAGAGGACTTCAACTTAGGAGAAAGGATCTTGCTCAGGCTTCTTAGAAAGCATCCTTGACGGTGTTCTTCATCATCTGATCGTTAACTTTCGAGTATTGCTGCCCTTAGACTTCAAAGTCATCGTCGTTCTTTCAGATATCCACAATAAATCGTTTAGAGAACGATCTCAATCAAAAAGGCTTGTAAGATCTTTCTAGTTGTACTTAATTGATCTCAATCAAATGGCTAGTGTGAATTGAGGATTTACGGCATACTCAAGCCGGGGTGAATTGAGGGTTCACGGCACACTCAAGCGGGGTTAACTAAGTGATTGAACACTAGCTAGGACTAGGGTTACTCGTGTGTAAAGAGTTAGGTTAGACGACTAATTTTGGTGAAACTAGGGTTTCAGTTTTGTAAGCCTACTGAATCGAATGTGTGATTCAGGTGAACTTTTACATAGTGAGAAAGCCTATTTGTGAGAAGGAAGAATGGATGTAAGATTTTTATCCGAACTACTATAACAGTCTCATGTATTCTAGTTGTATTTTTACATGCTATTTGATTATTGCTTATTGTGTTCGAATTGTTATTATATTTTCGTGCATTATTTGTGATATTCGAAAAATAATAAACAATCTTATTCACACACCCCTTCTGACTTGCACCTCAGGTCCTAACATCTTGTATTCCTTACTTTTAGCCCTATATTGCTTGGGATAGATCTTCTCCTCCTATTCTTGTATATAAATACCTCAATTACTGTAATGAAGAATAGCAATACATTATCTCTCAATGCTCCATAGTTATCAATATGAACAGTATTTTTTAATGCTGGATGTTTTTCTCCCCGTTGGGAAACTGGAAAGGCCTTGGCCAATAATTTATGGAAAATAGAAACATGGGCCGGACAGTTCACAGCCCATGTCTCTTGGTCGGTCGAGAGTTTTTCCACATTCTCCTTTAAGTGCTATCATGTCTTTATAGTGGCCTTCAATACTCAATCGAGTAATAATACATGGTTCCGGTTAATATCATTAAATTATCCATTAAAGTGGAAGTTACGAGTATTTATCCACCTCATCTTAACTCCGATGGCATGTCAAGCTTAGCTTGTTCACCATAAGTTTTCCATATTTTCCATTGACAAGAAGCTTGAACTTGTCATCTTAATCTTAATTCTAAGTTATGAAGCAATGCTTAGTAAAAAAGATAATCATCTTAATTCTAAAATTTGAAGATATTCTTAGTAAAAGAATTTGATTGTAGGCATATTTCAGTTCACCTTTTACCTATGGCCATAGTACGTACGACATATATATCCTATATGATTCTATTCATTTTTCTATCTACGATCATTCATACAAAATTTGCTTTCTCGAACTGGAGTGTTTTTTTTTCTTCTTTTTTTTTTTTTGCCTGCCCGATTTTAATCTCTATTTCTTTTTCCTTAGAAGGCAAGTCATGCAAAGACTACTTATTTTCATGGCTGGTCGGGGGTGGTGGTGTCAAGGGGTCACGTAACCCCCTCCCATAACACACATCACCACACCCCTACTTAAATATATATATATATATAGGGTCTTCAACTATATGGCTTAAGTTTGGTTAACTAAATATAATCTAAACGGTTGGTTTTACTTATTGGTCTAAAGTTTGGACCAAAGCTTTGCTTGTAAAAGACATCCAACGTAAATGGGCTTCCTTTGAGTCCAAAGCTTGGGCCATAATTTAATGTTTTCTCTCTAATAAACTTTGACAAGTATGATGGAGGGTATTTGGGCTAAAAAAAAAAAAACTTGATACAATAGTTTTAACTGTGTAGTACAGTCTCAACTTATTTCGACTTAATTTACTCTTTGGGATCTATATCTCAAACACACATCAGAGCTTATTTTTCTATTCACTATTTGGTCCCTTACCATCAAATCAAATGACAGGTTATCTATTATGATTTTAGAAAGAGAAATCAATATCTTTCATTCCTCTCTTTAAATATAAAAGTCAACCAACAGTCAAGTTATCATTCTTATCTTAACCTTTTTTAGTGAAAAAATTTAAGGTTGATTGGAAAGTTTTGATTAAAACATTAACTTGAAAAATCAACCTAGACCCAGTATAATTATACAAATTTTGCTTCTAAAAGAACTATCATACAAATAGTATTCAAGTATACTCTATAACAAGCATTACATATGACAATATGATAATATTTGATTGGAGTTTTCTACCCGAAACTCTATCCTTTTTCTCAATAACTTAATCTTGATATAAATGAGACTATACTCTTTCTTCTAAAATTTATTTTAATTGTTGAATGTGATTATATATATCATTATTTTAAGTATTTTAAGAGAATAAATAAAAGTGCCCTCCCAAACCCCATTCACGGCTGCATGCTTGTGTCGGTTGTGATTATTTCTTTTTACGGTAGAACACCACCATGCATTACTTTCTATAATAAAAGGGAGTAAAACAACGCTTCTTCTTAGAGGGAAAAGAACCAAATAATTAGCAAATAGTTCGCTAATTGTTTGTCTAGCTATTCGATTTTATTCAATTCAAGAGTTCATTTAATAGTAAATAAATAGTATTTAGTATTTGGTTTATAAACGAATAGAACTTAACTAGATGTGTATTTGATTCGTTTGATTATTAAATATTTATTTAAAATTTCATCCTTTATAATTTGTATTATTACATACATGATTTCATATTTTTGTCCCATTTACATTTTGTAATTTAAGTTCTATACTACTTTTGACAGACTTAAAGAGTCCTTGATCAAATTTTAAACCAAACTTTTTTATTAAATAAAGGTATTTAATTAATCACATGGTTTAGTATTCATAAACTATAAATTATTAATAAAGTAAATACATTACAATATTCAATGAATATATATATTCACGAATATTTGAAAAATATTTGTATTTAATTTCTAAGAAATTAAAAGGATTATATCGAATTAATATCTAAATTCAAAATTTAAAAGAATAGACATATGGATTCGAGGTATTCTATTCTATTCCTTTCGAGGCATAGTTCTCCTTATATTCAAGCAAAGAACACAAAGAAGAAGAAGAAGAAGATAAAAGGAAAAGGAGAAGTGTAAATGAATACTACTAATTTGGGCAATGAGGCCCACATGTAAAACGCTTCCCAAAATGGTATTAGGGTCTGTTTGTTTCGCAAATAAAAGTGGGAAATGAGGTTTTTGGAAATTGACACACTCTCCACATAAGCTTTTTAAGTGTTGGAAGTTTTCCTTTTCTTGAGTTTCGTTCACAAAATAATTTAGGGAAAAGGAGGGTGAAACCTTGTGCCACATCACAATTGTGAGAAAACCCATTTACGAGCTCAAATCTTGGAAATAAAGTGGAAAACTATTAGTTGAGGATTGAAATATTGATTGACTGACTTGAGTTTTCTTGAGGGAATAAATAGGGGATTAAAGTATTATAGTTTTACACTTTCGTTTTGTGAAATAAACAACGAAAATGATGAAAACCTGTTTCCTCTACCCAATGTTGATGCGAACCAAACATAAAAAGCTCTTTTGTAAGAAACCCCAATAAAGTAAGAAACTCATAGTTTTTTAAGGAAAAATTGCATATAAGAAGCAAATTGGAAAAAGTAAAGCACTCCCTACCCTGGTTAAAATTCAAACCCATTTTAGCCTTTGGACCTAAGAACCCACGCTAAAACACCCCTAGCCCAAACAACTATACAAACCTTTAAAAAAACTCCCCAAAATGTCCCAGACCCATCTCTTCTCCAACGCCAAGCCCCCATTCTTCTTCTTCTTCTTTCTGAGCCTAAAAGAGGAAAAAATTATGATTGCTCAACCTTAGATCTCTCAAAAAAATTGAATCTTTTGATGAAATTTAGTCTTTCTGAGAAGAAGATATGTCATCTCTCAAAAAAATTTAGTATTTCTGAACCTTAATGTCGAAAGCCCCTACCTCTCTTCTTTTCAAAAGTATGCAGCAGAGAAATCAAAACCCTCAATTCTGAACCTATTTCAACGATAAAACTTCAGATTTTTTAACAAAATTTACCCTAATCTATGGTGAAATCATATTCTACAACCGAATAAGCGACAGAGAAGGCTGGTTTAGAGTTTGCGGCATGAAGAAAGGCTCTACACAATTCATGTAGTTAGTTTTTGCAAGATACATATGCAATCTTCTTTTTTTTTACTGCACCATGGACCTTATAATTCCCTACTCGAGAGAAGATTATTGAGAAGAAACACAAAAATTGTGATCTAACAGATGAGAAATGAGTTGCCTAAAAAAAGAATACAAGGCTCATTGCTCGCATATCTCTTTAATTGCCTATTGAACTCACAATTCATATCCACGTTTTTTAAACTTTGTGCTATATTATCTCAACTTCCTGAACATAATAGGAATTAGATTTTGTATTCTGAAGTTAATATTCACGATTGTATTTCTGGGGACATAAACATATTTTAAGTTTTTAGAAGATTCCTTTCAGCCTCTGTAAACACGTTATGCTGGAAACAGTGATATTTCCCTCTTACATGTGATTTGTAGCATTTACATGTGACATTTAAATGTTGTTTGTCACATTTACAAATTACTTGTTACTTTTATTTTTTCACACATGACTTGTATGTATTATATGTTATATTCAACTTGCAATCTTTCTACTCTAAACTCACAGTCCTTGGAGTCTATTCAAGAATCAAAGAGGATTCCAAATGACAATCCTCAAGGAGAGTATGTGTGGACGATGGATGACATAGTAAATGACTCGACACGGATTCCCGCATAGTAGCATGAGGCAACTACCAGAGAAGGGCAACAATTTGAAAGCACAGAAGCGTTAGAATGGCTCTTATATACTACTCTATAGCTAAGAAGTCCTCTTTTAAATACGTTAATTATGAGACAAAACATATTCATGCTCATTGCATGTTCAAGAAAGAGACAAATTGTCTATGGGTGCTTCACACTTCACCATTGAGCCATGTATCGACCTTTACTATAAAAATATGTGTTCCTCGGCGTACTTATGGACAGTGGCGATTTAGCTTGGGAGCAGTGGGGGAAATTGCCCCCACTGACCCCAACATTTTTTTTAGTATTAGGCCCAAATTTTTTTTTCAAAACCATATACCCGAACGGGCCGAACCCGTTACCCAAACCCAATACCCAAACCCAATACCCAAACCAAACCCTAACTCTCAAACTCTCTCTCCCTTCTCACTTCTCAGCCGCCGGCCTCACAGTCACACACTCTCTCTCTCTCAGACACAAACTTCTCCCTTTCTCTGTGCGCCACCGCGAACCGCGCACGCCATAGTCTCGAAGACTCGAACGGCCGAACTGCCGCATTGCCAGACCTTTTCTCACGCTGCCGCTCACGCTGAATGGTCGCCGATCATCTCCCGCCGCCGCCGGTCCTCCTCAAAGGTAAATTTTTAATTTTTTTAATTTTTAAACTACTTAATTAATTTATTTACTATTTTAGCACTTATAAACTATTTTTAATCGTAAATAGTTAAGTTGTTCAATTTAGTTTAATTATGTAGTTTAATTAGTTTACTTAAGTTAATTTTAATTTAATCTTGTTCAATTTTAGTTAATTTAGTTAATTTAGTTGATTTTAGTTTAATCTTGTTCAAATTGAGTTAATTTTAGTGAACTTTAGTTAATTTAGTTAATTTTAGTGAATTTTAGTTAATTAAGTTGATTTTAGTTTAATCTTGTTCAATTTTAGTTAATTTAGTTAATTTTAATTTAATCTTATTCAAATTTAGTTAATTTTAGTGAGTTTTATTTAATTTAGTTAATTTTAGTGAATTTTAGTTAATTAAGTTAATTTTAGTTTAATCTTGTTCAAATTTACTTAATTTTAGTGAATTTTATTTAATTTAGTTAATTTTAGTTTAATCTTGTTAAATTTTAATGAATTTGAGTAGTTGTGTGCTTGTTAATAACTTAGATACTTATGTTATTATTTGTATTCTAGATTCTAGTCATGGAGAAGTTTTTTTAAAAAAAGTGTCGTGAGGAGCAACCATCTATTCCTCAACCATCTTCTTCAAATATTATTTGTCTGGAAGTTGACTTGAAGGATCTTCCGGCGGATCCTGAACAAAGGCCTAGAATTTAGACTATCATCCTAATCATTGAGATGAAATCCGGAGAGCATACTTACAAAAAGGCTCATGTCAACCACGGGAACATAATTTCCCACAAAAGAAACATGGAAAAGTTTTTAAGGCGTTTCAATTCTAGTTGGTTTGATAAATTTGGGAATTGGTTAGAATATAGTATCTCAAAAGATGCAGTATATTGTTTATGTTGCTATCTTATGAGGCTAGAACTTGGAGAACAAGGGGGTGGTGATGCGTTTATTGCCGAGGGATTTTCAAATTAGAAAAAAGGAGAGGTTACAAGTTCATGTCGATGGTCCAAATAGTTCTCATAATGAAGCTTGGAGGAAGTGTGAAGCACTAATAAATCAAAATCAACATATTGAGGTTGACATTGCCATACAATCGGATCAAGCTAAAAGAGATTATCACATTCATTTAACGGGGACAATAGATTGTGTTCGGTTTCTTCTATGTCAAGAGTTGGCATTCCGTGGTCCTGATGAAACTCAAGATTCAACTAATCAAGGAAACTTTCTTGAACTTCTTCATTTTCTTGCAGATCACAATGAGACCATTGACAAGGTCTTAAAAGGTGCTCGTGGGAATTTGAAACTAGTTGCACCTAGTATTCAAAAAGATATTGTAAATGCTGCAGCTAGTTTGACCAATAGTGCGATTATCAATGATCTTAGAGATGACTTATTTGTAGTTTTAATTGGTGAATCTCGTGATATATCTATCAAGGAGCAAATAGCCATTGTTTTGCGTTATGTGAACAAAATAGGATGCGTCGTTGAGTGTTTTCTTGGTCTTGTACATGTTTCTAACACGAATGCTCTATCACTTAAAGAAGCTTTGGAGTCAGAATTTGCAAAATATGGTTTGAGCTTGTCAAGATTGCGGGGTCAAGGCTACGATGGAGCTAGTAATATGCAAGGGGAGTTCAATGGACTCAAAAGTTTGATATTTAAAGAGAATGGATCTGCCTTTTACGTGCACTGTTTTGCGCATCAACTTCAATTAGTACTTGTTGTTGTTGCCAAAAAGCAAGTTGAAATTGCTTTGCTATTCAATTTGGTCACCAGTTTGTGTAATGTTGTCGGTGCCTCTTGTAAGCGTCAAGATATTCTTCAAGAAAAATAAATTAGGAAGATAAAAGAAGCATTAGAAATGGGTGAAATACCTAGCGGACGTGGCTTGAATCAAGAAGCTGCTCTTAAAAGGGCCGGGACACTCGTTGGGGCTCGCATTATGGTACATTGCTTAATCTAATCGTCATGTTTTCTTCTGTGGTTGATATTCTTGAGATCATTGAGGAAGATGGTACAAGTTTAGAGCAAAGAGGTGAAGCTTGTGTATTGTTGAGTTCTATCCAAACTTTTGAATTTGTCTTCAACTTGCATTTGATGAAGACCATACTTGGAGTTACTAATGAGTTGTCTCAAGCACTACAAAGAAAGGATCAAGACATTGTAAAGCTATGACATTAGTTAAAGTGTCAAAGCATCGACTACAATTAATGAGAGATGATGGATGGAGTTCTTTATTTGAGGAAGTTTGCTTATTTTGTGAGAAGAACAATATCATTGTCGTTAGAATGGATGAGATTTTTGTTCCTCAAGGAAGGTCGAGGCGTAGAGTTGAGCAAGTTACAAACTTGCACCATTTTCAAGTTCAGCTATTCTATCAAGTCATCGACATGCAACTCCAAGAACTAAACAATCGGTTCACAGAGTCAAATACCGAATTGCTCCTTTGTATAGCATGCTTGAGCCTGCAAGATTCATTTGTTGCTTTTGATAAACAAAAACTTATCCGGCTCGCCCACTTCTATTCTTCAGAATTCTCCTTAGTTGATATTATGGCACTTGATGGACAACTTGAGAATTACATAATAGATGTGCAATTAGATGATAGATTTTTAAATCTAAAAAAAATTGGTGATCTTTCTGCAAAGTTGGTAGAGACAAAAAAGCATGTTGTATATCATTTAGTATATCTTCTTTTGAAGTTATCTTTGATATTACTAGTTGCTACTGCGACCGTGGAATGAACATTCTCTGAATGAATATAGTGAAGAATCGAATGCGCAATCACATGGGTGATGACTGGCTGAATGATTGTTTAGTCACTTATATTGAGAAGATATATTTGATAATATTGACAATGAGAAAATCATACAATATTATCAAAACATGAGAACGCGAAGGGAACAATCATAAATTTTTTAACAAAATACTTCTATTGATTATTTTTGTTCGTGTACATATATGTCTGCTTTGTTTTGGTGTGTTAATACTTAGTTAAAGTATCATATACTAGTTATATTTATAGCTAGTGATCTTGCTCCCACTGACAAAATTTTCTGGATCCGCCACTGCTTATGGACAACATACAACACCGCTGGTCACTCTAGAGCATCAAGGAGGTGGATTGCTAGTATGCTACAATCGATCTGAGAATAGACATCCAGTCTAAGAATAGACATCTAGTTAAATACTCAAGGTGTCACGCTGAAGGACATAATCGAGCTACATGCACTGAACCTATCCAAGACTAACGCTCCTTGGTAGATTTGAAACTCTTTTAGGACTTTTGGCTATTTTTGTTGCTTTTGTCTTTTTTTGTGACACCTATCAATTTTACGATTTAGATGTTTGTGTGACTTATTGGTACTAACTGTGATGCTTGTAAATTTTACACTTTAGGATTCTATATGCAACTCTTGAAAATTTAATGATTTATCTAAGTTTATTGTACCATATAACTGTAAGATAACTAGATGATAATATTAAGATAAGTGCTAACATTTCAAAGTCTATATAAAGTTATCACAAATACACATTTCGCCATTGTCACTATAAGCCTCAAAAGTTACAAAAGATAATGATTAACTTCAAATTCTCAAAAACTTCATCATATTATCCCAACATGAAGGCATATGTTGTCTAATACTTTCACTCAATCATTGGTACATCATTGCCTCCAATATATAAAAGATATTTGGCTCTTTAAGCATCTAACTATATTTTTTTTCTCCTTCAATTCTGCCTTCGCATATAATTTGAGCAGAAAGTTCTTCCCTTAAAATTTCAAACTCCTTAGATGCATCACCTCCTTTCCTTCTAGAATCACATTAATGTACTGATCATCACATTTATTATACTTTTATATCCTCATTTTCTATTCTATTTGAATAAATATATCGACTAATAATAATTTTTATCTTAATTTATAGGTAATGAAGAATTAATGAATAAGAGCCCAAAAGAACCAAATTTTCTCAATTTTCTACTATTTATTAAATCCTAAGATCAAGCCAAGAGGACGCCTACAAAAGTCCAAGAGATAAAGAAAAAGTGTGTCAAAAATAAATAAAGAATTAAATTACATTAGGAACTAATCGATTGACCAATCAGTTGGCTAATCAATTAGCTAACTGATTGGTTCATAATGAATCGCTTAATGGCTGAGATTTATTTCTTGGAGCTCAAGGTTAATCTAACGGTTCTTGTTGATTGCAACATGCTATAAATAGGGGTAGAAAGTGGGGGTTTGAGTGTGAAAATTTTATAAAAACTCTATTTGGAGAGAAAGATTACTCTTAATTGAGAAGACCTTCTAAAATTATAAACTTTTATTTTGTGATAAAAAATTTTCTTTTTTAAAATTTTTCTTCTTTTTGTTGATGAAGATGAAGATTTACCTTCAATGGGCCAATCCCTTTTATTTTCTTATTTTAGAATTACATATTTTAGGATTTTATTTTCATATTTTTATGTTGGTAGATTAGATTTATTTCATGCTTTGTATTGGACTTATTTTCATGCTTTTTATTTTAGTTAGATTCCCTTTATGTCATAGTATAGTTTTTATTTTCTTGTCCTTTTTCTTATTTTATAGATATTTTTTATTTTCTTACTTGTAGTTTAGATGTATTTCTTGTTCTTTTATGCTTTCTAGTATAGATTTTATTTCTTTATTTTTATTTTATAAAATGAGTAACTAATTCTTGTAGGAATTCTAAAATTATATGAAACTAGTTAAATTTTTTTATGATTTATGGATTACTCTCTTTATGCTTAAATTGATCATATTTAGGATAATCAACTAGAAAACTAATTGGTAGAATAAGAATTTGATAATCTATGTATATCTTGAGTGGTTTGATAGAGTATGCTTATGAATTCTAGAATTATTATCTAGTTGTTTATTCTTTTCATGAATGAAAATTTTACTTGGATGATAATTTATAGATTATAATTTTTTAGTAGTTTGATAGTCTATGCTTAGTAAATTTAAAGTAAAATATGATAAAAAGAGGTAGTTCATAAATTCTAAATGAAATTGACTAGTAGAATCAATTCTAGATTCCTCATTTCTCTACTTATTTTTCCTCACTCTTTCTAGATTTGATTTCTCTCTTGATTTCTCTTTTCTTGATTTAATTTTGTTCCCACTTCTATTTCTTTTCTTGATTTCATTTCTTTTATTTTTTAGTTTCCTCTTTGTTCTCCTTTCTTATTATTTGTTTCCTCCTTATCCCCTTCTCTTCTCTTGTTTTAGTTTTTTATTTTGTGACAATTCCCTCTCTACACACTCTATTTCACTCCTCTTTGTCCACACATTTCTAGGACCAATTTTAGAATTTTTAAATACACACATTCCTTGTAGGTTCGACATCTAATTTCTATACTATAATTTGATAGTTTTTCTCTTATAACTTTGCATGTTTTATGTGCTAATCATGTACAAGTAAGCATGCATGCCACAATAGTACGACAAACAAAAGGTAAACTAACGGTCACAAACGGTTAATAAAAGTCTCAAGAAAATTCTAAATGTCGCAATACACATAGTACTTTGCCCATATTAAACTGGTAAGTAGTAATTGAAGAATCTCATACTAAATGTCAAAAGAACCATATAATCTTCCACCATGTAGCATATGAAGAATCTCATATTTTTGATACCGTGGTTGTGGACAACATAAACAATCCTCTTTCTAAATAGTATGCACAAATATCACAGTCAATGGATGAGTTTCACAGAAAATATGTAAAAGTCATATAAAATGACTAGGTATCATAGTTAATGAATAAGTGTCACAGAAATAAGTAAAAGTCATAGAAAATGACTAGATATCACATTTAATGAATAAGTGTCTTAAGATATTAAAACATATCACATATATTGAATACCTATCATGCAAAATGTAGATATCTCACATGAAATTCATAAATAACCACTTGATGCTTACAAGTCCACTATTTCTTCCATAAAATCACAATATCTCTGTATGTTCATAGATATTCTTATATCTTTCAAGAAATTACAATCGTCTTTGATGCAAAACGCAGAAAACATATATGCCATCAACGACTTGTGTATTATTTGCAAGTTTAAGGGTTGGGAAAAGTTAGAATAATACTATTTCTAGTTGAAATTAGTTCTCCAATTATTAGGTTCAATAAAAACTTAAGCAATGCCACCAAAAATGCAATCGTGAATATTAAATTGAGAATACATAATCTAATTCCTATTATGTTCAGGAAGTTGACATAATATAGCACAAAGTTTAAAAAACTTGGATATGAATTGTGAGTTCGGTAAGCAATTAAAAGAGATATGCGAGTAATGAGCCTTGTATTCTTTTTTTTAGGCAACTCATTTCTCATCTGCTAGATCATAATTTTTGTACTTCTTTCAAATAACCTTCTCTTGAAAAGAGAATTTATAAGGTCCATGATGAAGTAAACAAATGAATTACGTGTGAATCTTGAAAAAAAGCTTATGACATGAATTGCGCAAAGCCTTTCTTCACTGTCGTAGGCTATAAACCGCCTTCTCCGTCGCTGATTCGATTGTAGAACATGATTTCACCATAGATTAGGGTAAATTTTGTTTTTAAAAAAAACTAAAATTTTATCGCAGAAATAGGTTTGGAATTGAGAGTTTTGATTACTTTGTTGCATGCTTTTGAGAAGAAGAGGGGTTGGGGCTTTGGACAATGAGATTCAAAAAGAGCAAGTTTTTGAGAGATGGCCTATCTTCTTCTCAGAAAGACTAAATGTTATCAAAAGATTTGGTTTTTTTGAGAGATCTAGGGCTGATCAATCGGAATTTTCCCCTCTTTTGGGTTGAGAAAGAAGAAGAAGAATCGGGGCTCGGCATTAGAGAAGAGATGGGTCTAGGGGTATTTTGGGGAGTTTTTTTAAAGGTTAGTATAGTTTTTTGGGCTGGGGGTGTTTTAGCATGGGTTCTTGGGTCCAAGTGCTAAACTGAGTTCACTTTAGAGTGAGGAGTGCTTAACTTTTTCCAATTTGCTTCTTATATGCAATTTTCCCTTTTTTAATCAACTCAAAAAATATACTTGGGAGACTGAGACCTGCTATGAAAGTTATTATTATAAAATTAAAAGTTAAAACCTTTCACTAAAGTAGAACAAGTAGTATATAACTATATTAATCCTTTACTGAAGTCCTAAAGCCTAAATGAGAGACCTCACCGAACGATATATTCTATATTGCATGCCTCTCCCGAATCGCATAAGGGATTTTTGCCTTTAAAGTGAAAGCTTTACTCTGATTTATTTTTAAATTCAAGTAATTTTATTTGTACTTATAAATCCAAACAACTTTGTATATTTATCTTTAAACTTAATCTCCCAAATATACTACATAACTATGTGGTCCCCCTTAAAAAAAACCTTAAAACCCCCATCCCCCCCACCCCAAAACCTCTGTGTGTGTGTATGTTTGCATTTAGGGATTCTTTCGTATGAGGTCAAAGGAAACAACCCTCTAAAAAGTTTTTAAAATTTGCAGAAAATAACCTAAAAGTTTTGAATTGTAAAAACACTCTTATAATTCAAATTTTATAAAAACACCCTAAAAATTTTAAAAGTACATTAAAAATCTAGGAATTATGAATAGCCCCTGATTTTTTAGAATTTATAGAAAATACCCTAAAATTTTCAAAATTATAAAAACACCCTCATAATTTGAAATTTATAAAAACACCCTTAAAATCAAAATTTAAAACAGTTGTCCTTTGTAAGTGTTTGTAATTTTTTTAATCTTTTAGGGTGTTTTTATTAATTTTATGGTGTTTTGCAATTGTTGAACCTTTCAAGGTGTTTTATTCAAATTGCAAATTTTGTAGGGAATTTTTGTAATTCCTAAAATTTTTTGGATGTTTTTATAAATTTTGCATTTCAGGGTATTTTTTGCCATTTTCAAAAGTTCAGGATGCTTGCTGCAAATTCTAAAATTTTGTTTGGGCGGGTATTTTTAGAAGGGGAGAGAGAGTGAGGAGTTTTGAATGGATTAATGGTATTTTGTATTTTTGTCCCCTAAAAGTATGCGTACACTCTATTTTGATCATGAATTATACCAATTGGGTATAAAGACAAATAACAAACTTGTTTAGGTTTAGAGGTACAAAGGATGGTACCTGGATTTATTAATAGATCAGGGTAAAACTTTGGGCTCAAAGGAAAAAAAACTCCATCAAATAATCCTACAGTAATCACGGATTCTAAATAAAACTATAGTTAGAAGAGCAGCCAATAGGTGGTGAGAGGTCGCCAAATTATAAATAAATAAAATCAAACATTTGTAAATTATAAATAAATACAGAACAATATTCAGTCTTATTATATATATTTTTTATAAGACTGTTTAGGGCCTTGAGGGGCTATATTAGACTACCACCGGAGGCAATATTAAGATTAGCTAGGTTTCACTAACATCTAATCCAGAAGTCCAGAAGAAAATTTCAGTGGCATTTGCCCACACTTTGCATAATGTGACCCAGCCACTTACGATGATATTTACAAGACATCCATACCCGTATAATGCTCGAGGTTATAATCCAAGAAGTACAATCCGAATAGCTGACATATCTTCTCTTACTGAGAGCCCTAGATATTCCAACATGTATACTTTTTCGTCTATGAGACTCCATACACTTTTTTGTTAATGTCTTGTCTTGTATATAATCATTGTTTACTATTAATAGAGCTAAATGCTCCTGCCCGCTTCCAATATTTTTATTCACGCACATATGTTACTAGATTGTGACCATATACAACAAAAGCATGTGCAAACAAGAGTAAAGGAGAAAAGAGGATATCATAAAGTTGTGAATTCTCATTATCTTAAACACAAGTTGATGATGCCCACTAATTGTGCCATAACAAGCAATAGATGCCACAATAACTAAGTGCATGCTTCCTCGAAGATTCCCTTGTTGACATGTGGAGAAATAGGAAAATTTTCCTTCTTTTAGTTCATACATAAAGTAGTACATAAGAGATGCACACTATGGGAAATATTATATCATTTTAATGATTCATGATTCTCTAGAGGAGCTTGAGTAAGCTCTTTTGTCCTTAAACTGAGAACGTCATGCATGACTCTTGCATTTGTCATGCTTTATTGGATAGGAGTCTAAATATTACAACTAAAGGACAATAATTCATTCCTAAGATGGCCAATATCGTATTCTTTGGAAATAATGTTTACTTATATTTTTTATTTAAGATAATTATAATCATGTGTTCAAGGAGATATTAGGACGTAGTTCGTACAATAGCTCTTGTTTAAGTAATAACAAACTCTTATTTGGTACTAATATTTATTCGAAATGAGATAGTGCAGGTGAATATAGGCATAAGAAGTGTACGAGCGAAATGAAACGAAAACCAACACAAATGTTGATTCCAGCTATTGTACCATCAATGGGCGTCAGGTACCCCTTAATGGGCAAGAGGTCATCTATGGTCTGCAGGAATAAATTGTAAATTTCTAGAAATAGGATTTCAACTCATCGATGGATTATAGGAACTCATTGATGGTGCTCAGGGACACATCGATGGTCGTGAGCACACATCGATGGTTACATCGGTTAATTGCATATTTTATAGTATAATCACAGCTATTCGTCATTTATTTTGATCTCCAACTTTTACTATGATTAGGGTATCTCTTTCCTGATTAATTAGAGGTGAAAGATTGAAAGAGATAGATTAAAGGGAAGAGCTTGAAGAGAGAAATTTTAGGGTTTTATTTGAAGAAGATTGAATTGGAGTTTTGAACCCCCATAGCCTCAACAAACTCTTTTTCGTCGCTCCCATTATCTTCGGATCATCTCAGCGAGAAGAATTGCCCTTGATTTCATCATCTACATCGTTCTTCATCAAGCTTTACGTTGATCCCTTGAAGGATTGTTTGTTAATCGAAAAGGAATGTAAGATCTTTCTTATTTTTTGTGCTTAAACTGTATTTAATAGTTTGTTTCAAACTTATTTTTGCGACATACTCAAGCTGGTATGGATTGAGGGTTTACGGTGTACTCAAGCCAGGTGAACTGAGGAATTAGGTCTAGCTAGGGCTAGGTGTTACTCATTATGAAGAGTTAGCTTAGACAACTGGTTTCGGGTAAATTTCAGGGTGCGATCTTTATAAGCCTACTGAATCGGGTTGTAATTCAGGAGAACCTTTTGCATAGTGAGGAAACCCTTCATGAGAAGAAAGAGTAGACATAAAATTATTATCCGAGCCACTATTAAATCTTGCGTGTCCTTAGTTGGTTGTTATTTATAGTTAATTATCGTTGTTCGCTTTTATTTTTTTTATTTCGCTGCATATTCCGTGTTTTCTAGCGAAAACCATAGCAACCCTTTCCATCCCCCCCAAGGCTTGCATCTCAGATCCAACAAGTGGTATCAGAGCCTCGATACCCATATTTAGGATTCACAATATAGGGTAGAGATATCTAGTTTGACCGCCGCAACGGCTTTTCCTAAGGGACACGTTGTGAACCAATCCTCACTTTTAGATAGGACAAACTATACCTATTGAAAAGCGCGTATGAGAGTGTTTTGTTGTTAACCAATTATGATGTTTGGAGTAGTGTGGAGAGGCCATAGTGAAACCACTATCATTGTAGAAGAGGTCACCGTGGTTACTCCTAGAGCGAAGTGAACCCCTCACGATAAAAAGCTTTATTATTACTCCTAAAGCCAAGTGAACCCCTCCCGACAAAAACATTTACTCTTTAAATGTAAAAGATATGAATGCTCTTTGTTTTCCTTTGACTGGTGAAGAATTTAATCGTGTTTTAAATTATTCTATTACGTAGGAAATTTGGAAAATATTAAAAGTTACACATAAGGGAACTTCACAGGTGAAAGAGGCAAACTTAAAATGCTTGTGAGTAAGTATAAACATTTCAAGATGAAGGCCTCGGAGAGATTCAGGATATGTTTGCTCGATTCGCAGACATTATGAACAAATCAAAAGTTTTGGGAAAAGAGTATGACAACAAAGAGCTTTGTAGAAAAATTCTTCGTTCTCTTTCTAGGGCTTGGAAACCAAAGGGCACACTGTTGTCTCGTGGCTAAATATAGTAATTCAGATGAATCCGAACACGAGAGCTTCGATAGTGAGGTATACCCTACATATGATTCTAAATATAGTAAAATATTGGGTCAATTTGAAAAACTTGCTAAAAATATAAAGTTATTAAAAGATGAATTCAAGTTTAAAGAAGGACAATAAATTATTGTGTGATAAAATTGAAAATCTTTCTTTAGAATTGAATATTTTTAACAATGCAAGTGAAAATACCTCTTTTAAATGCACACAATGTTCTATGTATAGAGACATGAATTGTGATATATCCGACAAATTAACTGATAAAATTTGTTAAAATAAAAAATTAGTTGCTAGGGTAAATGAGCTCTCATGTGAGTTGTCTTCTGAACAAATAAAGTTTGAATCTCGATGCACTACTATAGTTTTAAAATGAACAATTAAAGTCTAAAAATATTGATTTGGAAAAGACCGTGAAATTTTTTTTCTTTGGGTTCTAAAGGTTACAACATTGTCTTTTCAATCAATAATTTGCAAAAGCTAAAACTGGACTTGATTATTCATATTTAGAAAATTATAAAAAGTTTTAACTTTCTTTTGTAAGAGGAAATACTTTAACTTTTTTGCACACATCTCAAATACATCTTCGACTATTTGTACTTTATGTGGTAGAATGAGTCATATTTTAATGAATTATCGAATGCAACATGGAGTTAAAATAGTCAAGCGGATTTGGGTACCTAAAGACACAATTACTAGTCAATGTGGACCTATTTAAATACCTAGGTCACACCTTTCTACTTTTCTGAGGTATACAGAAGGCTAAGGAGCAAGTCAACATCCATTTTGGTTGCTCAACGCATATTCAGAAGATAAGGATCTATTTCTTAGTCTAACTAGAAAGAAGAATGAGATGAGAAGTTCTTGATACATGCAAAGAGGGTCTTATTATGCAAGCAATAATTTATTGCAAAGACACAACTTGCATAAATGATTATTTTAGCAAATCTTCTCAAAGGGGTAAGTAAAAGTATACTCTATAATCATTCCTATTATATGTATATAATTTGATTTTTCTTGATTTTTTCTTTTTAGGGTTGTTTTATATTTTTTTCTTTTCATTTTTTATATATCAAAAATAAAATTAAAATTTCTTTTTCTTGCTTTTTTTTCTTTGGGTTCTAAAGGTTACAACATTGTCTTTTCAATCAATAATTTGCAAAAGCGGACTTGATTATTCATATTTAGAAAATTATAAAAGTTTTAACTTTCTTTTGTAAGAGGAAATACTTTAACTTTTTGCACACATCTCAAATACATCTTGACTATTTGTACTTTATGTGGTAGAATGAGTCATATTTTAATGAATTATCGAATGCAACATGGAGTTAAAATAGTCAAGCGGATTTGGGTACCTAAAGACACAATTACTAGTCAATGTGGACCTATTTAAATACCTAGGTCACACCTTTCTACTTTTCTGTGGGTATCTGAGGAAGGCTAAGGAGCAAGTCAACATCCATTTTGGTTGCTCAACGCATATTCGAAGATAAGGATCTATTTCTTAGTCTAACTAGAAAGAAGAATGAGATGAGAAGTTCTTGATACATGCAAAGAGGGTCTTATTATGCAAGCAATAATTTATTGCAAAGACACAACTTGCATAAATGATTATTTTAGCAAATCTTCTCAAAGGGGTAAGTAAAAGTATACTCTATAATCATTCCTATTATATGTATATAATTTGATTTTTCTTGATTTTTTCTTTTTAGGGTTGTTTTATATTTTTTTCTTTTCATTTTTTATATATCAAAAATAAAATTAAAATTTCTTTTTCTTGCTTTTGTTTTCTTTGAAAAATTAAGAAAACTTTGGACATGCCAATGTATATAATTTTATAAGATTGATTCAGATGATTTTATCTTTTAGCATATAGGTTTGATTATATCATATATGTTCACATATATTTTTCACACAAACACACACACACACACACACACACACACAGATATATATATGGAAATAATGGGTATGAGGTGGTCATGTGGTGAGGTCCACCTTAAAAGTCATATCAAAAGGTGTGGACCTCACCCCACTATCTCTTGAAAACTCATTTTATTAAATGAGCCACCACCTCACAAGGCTTTATATCTTTCACGGATCCCAAGGCAACATCAGTGGATAGAAAAGTTGATGGATGACTAATCCCTATCAACTTAAGTTTATAGGAGCCTTGCTCATATATATAGAGCAAGGCTCCTATAAACTTAAGTGGATAGAACACTTGTCCACCAAACTTTTATCCCTTCATTATGCTTTGAGATTTGTGCTACACATCAATACTATCTTTGACATTTGTGCCTTTATTTGTATCACATGCTAGCACAAATCTCAAAGGTGGGCTTTATATCTTTCACGGATCCCAAGACAACATCGGTGGATAAAAAGTTGGTGGATGACTATTCCTATCAACTTAAGTTTATAGAAGCATTGCTCATATATATAGAGCAAGGCTCCTATAAACTTAAGTGGATAGAACACTTGTCCACCAAACTTTTATCCCTTCATTATGCTTTGAGATTTGTGCTACACATCAATACTATCTTTGATATTTGTGCCTTTATTTGTATCACATGCTAGCACAAATCTCAAAGGTGGGCTTTATATCTTTCACGGATCCCAAGGCAACATCAATGGATAGAAAAGTTGGTGGATGACTATTCCTATCAACTTAAGTTTATAGGAGCATATATATATATATATATATATATATATATATATATATATATATATATATATATATATATATATATATATATATATATATATATATATATATATATATATATATATATATAAATGGGTATGCTTGGTACAAGTACTACTTTTTGTGTTGGTAGAATGGTGATCAATCACATCCACTCACTCAAATAGGGGACCACATGTATATAGGTTGGGGAGTAGATGTGATTGACACACCTTACTACCAAGTATCAAGTACCAAACATATCCATTTTTTTCATATATATATATATATATATATATATATATATATATATATATATATATAGTAAAGCTTCTATAAACTTAAGTGGATAGGAACACTTGTCCACCAAACTTTTTATCCCTTCATTATGCTTTGAGATTTGTGCTACACATCAATACTATCTTTGATATTTGTGCCTTTATTTGTATCACATGCTAGCACAAATCTCAATGAAAAATCAATGGATAAAAAAGTTGATGGATAAAGGGCTCCTATCCACTTAAGTTTATAGGAGCTGGCTGAAAAAGGGCTCTTATCAGATTTGTGCCTTCATTTGTATCACTGCTGTTAAGCTGGCTGAAAAATTAACATATCAAACTAGTTTGATTTATATTCTAAAAGACTCTAAATTATGTGAAAATTTTACTATATATATTTGATGACGTGTTGAATGAGATGTACAGTGCCAATAATGAATTTGATGATCCGATTAGTCTAGCTCACGAAAAAATTTGTGCTCACCATCTCACAATATCATTATTTTATATATATATATATATATATATATATATATATATATATATATATATATATATATATATATATATATATATATATATATATATATATATATATATATATATATATATATATATATATATATATATATATATATATAAACACAATGTTTCATGAGGTATTTCATGTTACAATTTCACACACCTAGTTTTATACTTATTATATTTTGTATTGTGAAATAGTGGTAAAGAGTTTTTATATTGTGTTTATAAGATATTTTTGAAATATATCAAGAGTTTTTAGCTTATTGTTTACTTGAATAATGCACACGTTTACTCTTTATATGTATAAATGTGCATTTATGCTAAAAATATATCAAACAAAAGAGTGCATTTGTTAAAAGATGATCGAAGATCCACTTTCTTAATGAAATTCATGGAAAATTGAGTGTATTCATTAAAAGATGGTCAAAGACCCATACTGGGGATTATGTTTGTGTAAATCTCAAAGGGTGGCCACCTATTATCCTTAGAGATGGTGTGAATTGCTCGCCAAACACTATTGTTCTTCCTTCTAAATCACATGCGGTTGAGGTGATAGAGCAACACTTTAGTCTTTATTATCTAAGGTTGAGATAGTTCAAGTCTTGTTATTGCTCATTATTCTCTTTGATATATCTGAATTTGTCCAATGAACTAGTATAAGTTTTTTTAATATTTGTTTCATATAATTTACAATGATATTTAATTATTTTGTTTGTAACTTTTTATGCGATTTCTCTCATATTTAAGTGTTTTGTGATTAGATTTTAATCTATTGTGGTATTTTTCTATAAGTTTTTATGTTAGCCGATGTGTATTTCTCTTTCTTACACATTTGGATGATTTTTATCTAAATTATTCGAGTATAAAGTATAACCATTGGTGTGTTTTTCATCTTTGCTAATAACAAAGGGGAGAAGTTTTGGTGTGAAATTTAAAAATATGTTAATCTTTGCATGAGTGAAGTTTTTCATCTAAGTGTTTTCAAGTGGTTTCATATTTTTGATTTGCTTTTGAAATTTTTGAGACACTTGATGCATTATTAAAGGGGATTTTTATAATACATGTACATGTTTACACTTTTCTTGAATGCATGAATGTAGGGAGCTTTGCATATCTTTTCCTTTTACATGAAAGTGTATTTGTGTTTATTACCACTGTTTATATATCTCAAATATGCATATATTCAAGTGTTTTAAATTTCAAGTTTGTTATTATAAAAGGGGAGATTGTTAAGATATAGTCCGTACAATAGCTCTTGTTTGATAAATAACAAACTCTCATTTGGTACTAATATTTGTTTGACATGATATAGTATAGGTGAATAGAGGTATAATACGTGTACGAGATGAAACGACATGAAAAATTAGCGCAAACGCTAATTCTAGCCATCGTACCACCGATGATAATTCCAGCCATTGTACCACCGATGGGCGTCAGGAACCCATCGATGGGCAAGAGATCATGATGGTCTACAGGAAAAATATAGATTTTCAGAAATAGGATTTTAAGTCATTGTAGGCGTTAAAAATTGCTTATCAGTACCCGAACGAGACTCGTAAACGGTGGGTTGACAACCGACGATCCGTCCGACAATCTTAACTCCCCGACGACGTGATTACACCGCAAAACGCATAAAGCGGGTCGACGAACGTATGAAGTGAGTCGGCAAAGCGTACGAGCCAACGAAACGACGTGTCATGGAAGAAGCCCGACGACGAAGTTCGACGAAGCGAGTCGACTAAACTCAAGCGTCGACGAGACGGAATCAACCGTACTTAGTCCGTCAACGTAAATGAGCCGAAGCTCGAAGTTGACCGGATACGACTCAAACACAACGGCGACATCACCGAGGAAAACTAAGCCCGAAAGACCCAGAAAGTCGACGAAAACGACGAAAACAAATAAACGGTGAACCTCGGCCATCGACCGAAGTTATCCAAGTGGTCGAGGTGGCTCTACCATCATGGCCTAGCCACCTCGGCCAACTTTGGTACCTCGGCCAAGTGGTCAGGTGGCTCTACCACTTTGGTCGAGCCACCTCGGCCAAGTGGTCGAGGAGGCTCGGCCTTGTCGAGCCACCTCGCCAATTTGGCCGAGGTGGCTTGGCAAGCGGCCGAGCCACTTGGCCATGGTTGTTTTCCCCATTCTACAAATGGGGGTCTTTTTCATTCAAATGGATTTTTTGGACTTCGGCTGGACTTTTGCTGATTTTGGGGATTTCCGAGTGATTTTCGTGAGTTTGGATTTTCGTAAGAGTTCTCGCGAGATCTACAAGCCAACGCTAACGCCAAGCACCGGCGAGCACAAGTCCGTTCAACGCCGATCTACAAATCGCGAGGTGTTTAACTTGGGTCGGCTACGTAACGTGATTTCTCCTAGTAGATCTCACCCGCCGATCCTCTCCTTCGTGAGGTGATCCCCGGCGATCCTCTTCCGGAGTGTGATTCCTCAGCGCCGCTTCCTTCGTGAAACGAGCCCCTTCACGCCTCAGAGTTCCGAACCCGGTTTCCACGGATCGAATTGCGCGGTGGTCCACGATCGAACAAAAGTCCCACAAAGCGAAGAACCCACACAAGCGGGATCCCGTGATAATAGAGATCCGAAGCGCTTGTTCAGAAAAGTTGTAATTTTCATTTTCATTGTACTAAAATAAAAGGCATTTCTTTTGAATTTTGTTGTAGGCAACGTCAGAAAACTAATTCAATGACAATGAATAACAAAAACACTTTCACAACAAGCCGGGCAATTACAAGAGCCAACGGCTTCAACAAAGAAGCCGTCGTTGTCGCAACCGCGATCCATCCCTGGATAGAAGAGGTCGAGTTCGAGTTCGACCAAAAGAAGTACGATGAATACCTCTCTTCCTCGCCCGCATCCAGCCTCCCGAAGTCCAAGATGGTCTCCGCCGCAAGGAAGATCCAATCGGCCTCGATGCGAGGCGAAAAAATCCACCACTACCGCCGCCAAGACTACAAAGCGACGGTGATACCCCGCCTTAACAACGCCACCCATCGCGACCCTATCCGCGGTAGGGTCGATTCTCGCTAATGGCGCGTGACTCTCCAAGAGAGCCCGCCGAGGCGACGCCAGCATGGCTAAACAATTAGCCTGTGCAAAAGAATCAATGGGCGGGGTCGCTATGAGCGAATCTAAGGTCGAGTTGACTTCGAAGGCGAAGTCGAGATCGTCGCCGACTCATACAAGCCGGCGATAAATGAATGGGTCCGAGTCAAGCGGAATCGTTCTACTGTGAGCGTATCCGGAGCGCCACCCAAGCAAGCACGGCTGGTGCAACAAGCCCGCGAAGTTGAAGAAGGAGGCGCCAAGAAGTCGCCAACAATCGGCTAGTTTGGAAGCCCAAGTCGTCGAAGCTTCAACCCGAGCGAACCCGGCATCAAGCCCGGCTCTGCCCGGCGAGGCCAACTCACGCTTCCGTGCTCAAATTAGAAATTGTGAGCACCTCAACAAAAGTGGTATTGGCCGAAGTTACCTCCGGTTAATCGCACTAAAACTTCCGGCAACCAACTCGCCCACGACCAGCGGGCTTCTGCAGATTAAGGATCGCAGGTCAACTAAAGGAATCGCGGTCACTCACGATCTGGGGGTCGCACCCACAAAGATAAGAAGAATCCTACATTGTTTGCTGTACCGGGCTTCAAATCGAAGTCCGAGAGCCGTTGAAGATTCACACTTTCGCGAGGCGTGCGTCGCTGACAGTGACTTATGAAAGGCCTATTTTCTCTCGAAGGAGGCGTTCTCATCGGCGATGACAGCGTTATACGAGAGTCGTGCCAACACGATAGGTTGCTCCGGTATTCATCTTGAAGCGAGTTGTACTATCGTCTTTGAAGTGCGAGTAAATCGAAGAGAGCCCGAGAACCAAACATGCCTTGCTTGTGCCGGCTGATCAAGGCGGTGTTATCGAGTGCAAGCTGCGCTAAAGCGACTCGAAAAAGTCGGTCTTTGATAGGCTCGCGAGAATGCGAACCAAGTCAAGGCGCTTCCGCAAGAAGAGATGAAGCCTGGAGGCGATAGTGCCGAGTGTTACCATCAATATGACCAGCCGAGGGGCGTCGTCGCGTGCGTTCGGGGGCATCGCAGCGAATGACTTCGATGCGGTCGGGTGTTAAACGACAATTATCGCAAGATGCGAAGGATTACCCTCGATGATGAAGTGTCGGATACGGCTCGCAATGGCTTCCGATAATACAATTTCCAGCGTAGGACAACCTTGAGGCGTTCATGATCAGCTGAACAAGTGTCCCATATGCTTGAAGAGGCCTAACCAAGCAAAGGGACAACTTTAAGCGAAATGGGCTGGGCATGCAGCGAGATGAGAGCAATGCATGACCATGAGATCCGCGATAATGAACCGCCAAGGCGAGCCAAGTCGTCGCAATAATGTCAACTTAACAGATAGCGACGGACGAGAGAAGGAGGAAAGCGTAGATGATCGTCTTTGCTTCGGCAAAGCGCTAGCGATAACACCGTCGTTCCTCCCCAAGTTTACCCGAACGGAGACATAGGGAAAATGAGAAAATAAAAGACCTCGAGCAAAATCAATACTTTGATTTCCGCTTAAGAGGTAAAGAAGATGGGTATACCATGTCCTTACCCGAGGGAATGGGAATCAATCCCGTGATCCCACAAAATTCAGCCTCATCAACTTTACCGCTTGACGAAAGGGATCACCCACTCAAAGATTTGATCTACTTCAAGTCTCATCTAGGAGTTATCTCCGCAACAAGCCCTTGATGGTTCGGTCATTCGTTGGCACCCTTCGTGGAGTCAGCCGATTGGTACCACCGCCTCAAACCAGGGAGCCGCATAGCGGGATTATATGGAGACCATGTTTCTCACCAATTTCTTCGACGATGACACCGAGGTGTCCATCGGTCTTTGTTGGACGAGAAACGTAAAGACGGGAAACAAAGGATAACTTCGCCAAGAGGTTCGTAAATAAGGCAATGAATTGCCGAGACCGATAACGGAGAAGTTCATTCTCCAAACTTGTCACAACAACTTGTCATTGGGCGTGTTGGAAGCAATGGGAACCGCACCGGAGACCCGGAAAGATTTAAAGATCACGGAGAGCAAATTGAGCGGCCCTCAAAAGGAAGAAAGTGGAGAGAGGTCACCTATGGTGAATGCTCACAAGCGTAACTTTATTCCTCGGCGTAGGTAAAGCCGCAGAAAGTCCGTAGATGCTAATCAAACATTCGAACCGCAACCACAAAGCCAGCCGCAACAACGCAGCACCACAAAGAATCTGAGCCTCAATGGCGCCAACAAACTCAAAATCGAAACCTTCCGCCGAGGTTTCCCAAGACTTACTCGCTCAAAGACGAGGAAGTTCCGCATCTTCAAATACCTTCGAGAACAATAAGATCGGTTGCCCCAATTGTGAACCAAGAGGAGGCAAACAAGGTTCTGAGATCCTAAGAATCTTGCGCTTACCACTGGGCGGTACATCATCCTACCAAGTTTTGTTACCATCTCAAAGACAAGATTCAAGCCTTGATCGATGTTGGAGTCATTACTCCGAAGCCCTCCAAAGAGAAGAAGGTGGGAGCAAATGTAGTCTCTATAAGCTCGGATCGCTTTGGATTGGTTTCAACCGACGCCGCTTGTGAAGGTAGGAATGAGGATGGTGAATGAAGATCCTCACGAACAGCGTGAGAAGGGGCTCGTATGCCACGACATCAAGCGGAGAAATCCTTTGGGTCCACCCCGACTTGCCGGAAGACGATCAAGGCTACATCCTCGGCCAAAAGAAGTCCAAGGGAAAAGGCAAACTATGCCATGCAGCCGGCAATTCGAGAGAGGGCGATGAAGAAGTGGCGACTTTTGGTTTTACGAAGAAGAGCATGAAGTCTTTGCCACAAGGAGTGGACACTAATACACCTACAAGTATCCGAGACTCCAAATCCAAACGCCAAGACGTTGTCGAATCGGGTGGCTAATGACTTTTCACTCGGCAGAAAGGACAAAGCGCATAGCCTAAAAAAGCGTACCAAGCAAAGGAGAAGCAACCTCAGTCCAGAAGCTCAACTCCGGCGATCCCGATTCAATCGCCGACAGTGAGGGATAGACCGGAACATCGAGCTCTCCATACCACTTTGTTGTCATGGCCCAATTGGCAAACATCGGCTAGAATAACTCTCTATGAGTTGCTCCGATTGTCGAAGGAGACCCGAAACCTTACAAGAGGCTTTAGGCGATTGAAGTCCTTCTCATCGGATAAAGCCGAGTCCGTAAGAGTCGCCCAACAAGGTAACCTTGGCTAAACACTTCCCTGCATTACTTTTACAAAGGAGGATATGCGGGCGAGGGATTCAAACACGATAGGCGCTATACTTCACCGTATATCTTCTGAAGTTAACTCTGAAGTCGATCCCGGTTCCACAGGAGCATCATGCCCTACCATGTATCACTTGAATCCCCGCCAAAGAAGTCGGCATCAACAGCACGGGATCTACACGGATAACACCACGAAGTCTCTACCGCTGGTAAAATCCGGATAAAGTGCCAAATGGGGACTTAAAGTCCAAGTCACCGCTATGTGATAGACGCAGACTTCCTATAACTTATTGTTGGGTGCGACCATGGATCCACAAGAACGCTATAGTCCCATCTACTCTTCATCGGTGTCTCAAATATGTAGACACCTAATAATGAGGTCAAGACGGTGGTCGCGACAAACAACCGCTTAAGAGGATGGAGAATTATTTTATCGATTCTCTCCTCTACTGAATGAGTCCAAATCAATCATCTACCAAGGCACGACACGTGAAGAAGCCGACACGGGCCGCTTGATTATAGTGGTGGTTTTGTTTTAAATGACATTGTACCTTGTAATCAATCTTGGCGATGAAGAATCGTCGGATGAACATTGTAATTGGCAAATTGCCGATGAATCAATAAATGGCGATTTAGAGTACCCTTTGTCTTTGAATGATGTGATGGCAGGTTTATACAACGATCGAGTTGCACTTACCAACGGTCGCTTGCTTTACACAAAAGCGGTTCAAAGACTCCTTTGGAACAACACTCGCCATCCCACCTAAGATCAAGTAGTGAAAAGACTTGGTTTACTAAGAGGAGATGCGCCCAAATAATCATTTCTTAGAAGAAGATGAAGATGACAATGGGCCTATCCTCCACACATTCAGATATAGTCCGCAGACACTGGTATCATGAAGAAGTGGGGTCCACCACGACTTCTTTGGAAACGATCGATGGCTACATCCTCGGCCAAAAGAAGTCCAAGAAAAGGCAAACTATGCCATGCAGCGGCAATTCGAGGAACTGATGAAGTGGCGACTTTTAGGTTTACGAAGAAGAGCATGAAGTCTTTGCCACAGGAGTGAACCGCGAATACACCTACAAGTATCGAGAGACTCAAATCAAGCGAAGGCGTTGTAGTGGGGTAGTACGACTCCTTTCACCGTGTGAGAGAAAGGACAATAGCGGTGATTGCTAAAAAGCGGTGAAGCAAAGGAGAAGCAACCTGAGTCGAGAAGCTCAACTCCGGCGATCCCGATTCAATCGCTTGGGTGTGAGGATAGGCCGAACATCGAGCTCTCCATACCACTTTGTTGTCATGGCCCAATTGGCAAACAGGCTAGAATAACTCTCTATGAGTTGCTCCGATTGTCGAAGGAGACAGGAAACCTTACAAGAGGCTTTAGGCGATTGAAGTCCTTCTCATCGGATAAAGCGAGGAGTCGGAAAAGTCGGCCCAGTGCAACCTTGCGTGAAACACTTCCCTGCATTACTTTTACAAAGGAGGATATCTGGGAGGGATTCAAGCGATAGGCGCTATTCTTCAGGGTATATTGGCTCCGGTGAAGTTAGCAGGATCAAAGTCGTCGGGTTCGGCTGTGAGCATCATGCCCTGGCGCATGTATCACCTTGGAATCCACACCCGGCAAAATCAGCGAAACACGGTGATCTCGGTTTAACACCCGGTCTCGGTAGCTTGGTAAAATCAGGATAAAGTGCCAAATGGGGACTTAAAGTGCGAAGTCACACGCTGTATGATAGGCGAGACTTCCTATAACTTATTGTTGGGTGCGACCATGGATCCGCGATAGCGTTATAGTCCCATCTACTCTTCATCGGTGTCTCAAATATGTAGACACGAATAATGAGGTCAAGCGGTGGTGGCGGACAAACAACCGTTTAAGAGGATGGAGAATTATTTTCTTGATTCTCTCCTCTACGGTGTCGAATCAGCGAATCATCGGCCCAAAGGCAGACGGCGGTGAAGAAAATCGTGGGCTTGATTATAGTGGTGGTTTTGTTTTAAATGACATTGTACCTTGTAATCAATCTTGACGATGAAGAATCGTCGGATGAACATTGTAATTGGCAAATTAGATGAATCAATAAATGGCGATTTAGAGTACCCTTTGTCTTTGAATGATGTGATGTGAGGTTTATACAGCGATCGAGTTGCACTTACCAACTTCGGTCGGCTTGCTTTACACAGCGGTTCAAAGACTCCTTTGGAACAACACTCGTCATCCCACGAAGATCAAGTAGTGAAAAAGACTTGGTTTCACGGAAGAGAATCTGGAGTTCAGTAGAATCATTTCTTAGAAGAAGATGAAGATGACAATGGGCCTATCCTCCACACATTGAGATATAGTCGAGAACCTTGGGTATCATGAAGAAGTGGGGGTACAACGACACAAGGAGAATGTCTATGTTTTGGGGAGTCCTCGAGTCCCTCCTAAGCGGCATATGTCCCAAGAAGCGGATAATTACTATGCATTTAGAAGGAGATTGGGATCTGAGATCCTCCTCGGAAGATAAATGCTCGTGGCTGATTGATAATAATCCACCCGATGAGGGAGACGGACATTCGTCTGATTCTTCGGCTTGGGATTATGACACTAGCCTCGGAGAAGCTTTCAAGGCTTTAATGTTAAATATGGCGTCAGTTGATCCTGCTACTATTGAGGATGATGAAGATATGTCAACATGGGAAGACCCATGGATCCATCAACTCAAGGAGCAGTTTGGGGATAGATTCGAACAAAGAGAACCCCCCACTAAGGACAAGCTAGTCCAGGTTAATATGGGTGATGAAGAACATCCTAAGCTCATAACCATCAGCAATACTCTTCTCTCGGAAGAGAAGGAAGAGTTGATCGCCCTAATTGTTTGGGTCGAAAGTTATTTTCTTTGTAAAACTAGAGAAAATTACACTTTTGGTTCGATTACAATGAAAATTAAATAACTCTCTCACAAACTCGAACAAAGGCTACAAGTGTAGATCTCTTGTTTTTTGGGACTTTACTGTCTTGGGGGTAATCCGTGGACCACCGGCGTGATCGTCGAATCGGCGGGGTTTAGTTAGTGCCATAGGAAACAAGAACTTTAGCAAATATCTTAGCAAGGTAAGATATCTACTCTTCTCAAGAATAAGTCAAGGCTTAAACTTCGAGGAATCTCCGTGGATCGTGTTCTTGAACTCCGGAAGCTTAGTTTCGATTTTTCCCTTCGATGGACCCACTGCCCAAGTGGGCGTAGGAGGGTATTTATAGTCTTTGGGAAGCGTGCCTCTTGAAACACAAGCATCATAAATCACGGAAATTTGTAGTTAAGCGGCGGCTCGAGCGCCACCAGCGCCAATACCTGCTGGCCGGCGGTGTAAAGCTGCCTCGCTAGCGGCGGTATGGGCTACCTACCTGGCGGTATGAAACGCCTCGGCCGACAGCGAGGCAATATCGTCCCTTCATTTCTGTAACGGTTTCCTGCGTTTTAGGCATGATTAAATGCCTAAATTACGCCTAGTGGTATCTTCAGCGATGTAACCGCCTGTGCGATGCGAGCGTTTCTGCGTTGATAAAGTCAAGTGGGCCCCACCGGCATTGATTTAGACCCTTCAAGAGCTCATTTTAAGTATTACGGGTGTCATTATTTGGCGAGACACAAGTAAAGATACCGCTTTATGGCGAGACACATCAAGGTGTCTCGCTTCGTCGCGAGAAACACCTAAAATGTCTCGCTAATAGCGAGACACACATCAATGGTGCCTTTATAGCGAGACACATCAAGTGTCTCGCTTCGTGCGAGGCACACACAAATGTCTCGCTAATAGCGAGACACATCAAATGTCCTTCGTCGCGAGAGCACACACAAAATGTCGCTAACGGCCGAGACACATCAAGTGTCGCTTCGTGGCGAGACACAAACAAAAATGTCTCGCCTTGTGGCGAGACACAATCTCCCAATGTGTTGACTTCTTGAGATTTCGGCGGCGTTGTTCTTCGATCTTCTCATGATTTAGTCATATTTGAGGTTCTTACAATTTTTGATGCCTGAGATACCCCTCCAAAGTTTTGAGACTCCTCGTATTTTGTCGAGTGCGGAATACTTTGGATAAGATCGCCTTGCTTACGTTCCAGCGTTGAACTTTGTAGAAGAGGCCCATGTTTTGCTTGGTTTCTTGAATCGGCTCTGGCGTCGTGACCATACTTTGGGATCAATAAATGTTGCATTTGTATTTGGATTGATTGAAATGTCGAAGTCGATTTTGGACTAATCATCTTCATCTTGAAAGTCACCACTTGGGTTATAATTGAAATGCCTTGAGAATCATTGAGAGAAAAGCGTCTGGTTTTGAATATCATTTCGAGGAAAGCTATATGTAATATCTGGAATTGTCCCGAAGAAGCGGCGGGGCAATCTGAAGTGTCTCCTCAAAGGACCTACGAGAATCTGTCGAGCATGCTTGAGCTTCGGGCGATGTAATGGCACATTGCATTAGCAATGAGTTACAAAGTGCATTAAAATCCGCGGTAGGAGAAAGTGCTTGACCCGTGAGGAAAAGTGAACCATTGTCTCAAGTTATTGCTTGTATGATAGATATAGGATGGCAAACCCTCGGCCATCAGCAGTTTGATGAGCCTTTACCAACTACGTTTGAGTTGGGCTAGCATGTAGATTATGCGAGTCCGTTCTACATGTTACGTTGTGCTAAAGAGTGAATTCTCTTAGACTTTATGCTCGATATTGAATCGTGGAATCGGTCAATTATCGCGGGGTTGATGCGGCATGTGTGTTAGATGCGGACTTATCTACGATAAGGGGCGAGGAATATCCTATGCATGAAGGCATAGTTTAGGTGTCATTAGGTAATGACATCTATGCTCTGATATTGAATCACGTGAAGCGATCAATTATCCGGGGAATTGATTACGTGGCGTGTGTTAGGCGTGACTTATCTCGATAAGGGGCGAGATAACATCCTATGCATAAAAGCATAGTTTAGGTGTCATTAGGTAATGACATCTATGCTCACGATTTTGAATCGTAGGCTTGTGGAATTTGTGTTTTCTCTTGGAAAACGAACCCGTTGTGTCTTCTCTTGGGGAAGCGAACCTCGTTGTGTTTTCTCTTGGTAGCGAACCACATTACGGAGTAGACCTCTCATTCATAAAAGGAATCGAGAGAGGATTTTGATCGTGGTCCTAAGCGTAGGAAGGTTTGACCAAGTGGGGTGAAAATTAAAAATGATCCTAAGCTGTAGGAAGGTTTGATCGGGATAAGAGTTTTGAGACAATCCTAGCGTGGAAGGTTTGATCGCTCAATCTGAAATGGACCTCTCGTTCATGGAAGGAATCAAGAGGATTTTGACCATGGTCCTAAGCGTAGGAAGGTTTGACGGGCGGATATTTGAGACAATCCTAGCGCCGGAAGGTTTGATCGCTCAATCTTGAAACGGACCTCTCGTTCATGGAAAGAATCGAGAGGAGATTTTGGCAGTGGTCCTAAGCGTAGGAAAGTTTGACGAGGATAGGAATTTTTGAGACAATCCTAACTCAATGTGGAAGTGGACCTCGTTCATGGATTATCCACCCCGGCTTTCTTAGCAAAATTGGGCTATGTCGGAGTGAGTAGAAGGAAGAAGCGGTTTAACCTCTTATATTCATCGGAGGAAAGGGAGAAGTTTAATCTCTTGTACTCATGGAGAAAAAGGGCGGTTTATACTAAGATACACAGCCGAATCTGAGGGAAGGCTGTTTATACTGTTACTTTTGCCAGGTCTGAGAGGGGCGGTTATACTCATATACTGTCAGTCGAGGGAGCGATTTATACTCGTATACATTAGTCGAGAGAGGGCGGTTTATACTTCGTATACAGCCGGTCGGTTTGATTCGACTTATTTACGTTAAGGCGCTTCAACCAGGCTTGGATGATGGCCTTGAGTAAGCAATCCTTTGTAGGATGGAGGATCCTCTGAGTAACGCATTTAGGGTCGAAGTTTTGTTAGCCTCCTCTTGATTTATAATTGGAGGCAACTTGATTTTGTTGTTATCAAGGAGGTGTTTGAAGATGATTGGAACTTCTTAGGTCCTTGAAAAGAGTATGTCTGTGGAATTCGATTTAGAAGCTTTTTGGCGGCGGCCGTTGTTGCGCTTGACTACGGCGATCCTGGATGCCTTTCCTCTATTACGAGAGGAAAAATTTACCGAGGGGTCGTGATCTTTTAGCCTCTTTCAACTTTCTTCCTTGAGGAAGCGTTGGCTTGTTCTCCTGTTATTTTAGGTCTTTCCACGTGGTTGGTGGGGCGACCCCATGACTTCGGCAATTCTATAGAAAGATTATTGTGGCAAGTCTTCAATATGAACTTTTCAGATGGTGGATCCACGCAATTCATAGCTTTATTGCGGAATGCTTAGCGAAGGTGTCGATTGTCTCCCTACGCTTTGCTAGGAGAGTTCCATTGAGACGGTGTGGTCATCGAAGAAGTTCTTTGAAAAAACTTTCCATGTCCTCGAGTTAATACTCCGGCCTTGAGTCTTGATACCAATCGAAGGCTCGAAAGAGTACCCGACGAATGACCGAACCATCGAGGCTCGTTTCAGAGATTACCCCAAATGTGATTTGAAGTAAATCGGGTGTTGTGAAGGTGAACCCCTCCCGTCAAGGTGTGAAATTAATCAAAGCTGAATTTGGGTAAGGGATTGAATCCCATTCTCTCGGATCTGGACCACGGGATACAGTCCTTTTGACTTCTGTGTGGACATCAAAGCATTGATTTTATCTTCAAGCTCTTTCATCCTTTCGCCATCATCTTCCCCTTGTTTTGGATTATTTCCAATAGGAAGAATTGGATCATTTCCACCTTGGCGGCAGATCGGCTTTCTTTGGAGGTTGATCGGCGTAAATGTGTTCATCAATCTCGAATCATTTGTCTTCAACATTATGGTGGGTTACTCCACCTTGTTTGGATTAATTGTTGGTGGACCGGGTTGTGCAACGTTTGGGTTTGCAATTCCCTCATCGTTGCATGGCTAGCTCCATCTACGTTCTCATTTCGGCCTTAAGCTCTTCTCTTTGCTTAGCTAAGACTTCTTGTAACATTTGAGCGGGACATCGGGGTAATGGTAAAAGCTTCTACGGGATGGGGACGGCACTTGACATTGTGTCATCGGAAGCTATCGCCCGAATTGATCTCGGGCTTCATCATCGGATGACTCTCCCTCATGCATCCTTCTATAGTCAATGCGTTGAGTAGCTTCATTAATTATAGCAAGACATCTGGCTGGGCTTCGGGTCTTGACTTTTCCTCGAGTGAAGTCGAGGATCTGCATCCATCGCCGATCCTTTTCCTTTGTTCACCATGTTAATAGTAACCCGGAAGTTCATCTGTTCGAATGGTGGATCTTCTCTTTCTTGAGGTGTACCTTGACTCGAGTCTTTGTAAGTCGAAAAAGTTTTGTATTGATTGAATTTGAAGAAAAATTACAATCACACTCTCTGATTCTGAGAGGAAGAAGGTTGATTTGACTTCTCTTTTATATGGGTTCTTGGTGGCGAAAGACTTCACTCAATGCTCCGCGTAGAGATCGCTTTAGTTGGCGATCGAACAAAGTTGTTGATGATTGATGAAGAACTCAATCTCTCTTCTTGGCAAGTCTTTGAATTTTCAAAAGTTCCCAAAGTCCCTTTTCCATAGTAGTCCAAGACTATTTATCACAATTAAGCACATAGCGGTGTGCTATAATGGATGGGAGCGTGGATTAATTCTTGTGGTTAGGTGGGTATAAGCGATACCCGCGTGGTATCGTGGCCTTGGCCTTCTTTGTTATGGCGAGCCTCGAGCTTCGTTAGATGACGAGCTTCGCTCTGGCGCTGAACCTTGATTGAATGACGAGGTTATTTGCTTGGATGAACTTTGGTTTGCGGCGAGCCATTTGCTTGGCGAACCTCGGCTAATTCATTTATGCATTTTGGTAGGATAGCGAGCCCATTTGTTGTAAGCGAACCTCGGATGAAATGGTTGGGTTTTAAGCCGGCTGCGTTGCGAATCTCGGTTGAATGTCGAGGCTCACTCGTGGCGAACCTCGGTTAAATGTCGAGGTTCCTGCGCTGTAAGAACCTCGGTTGAATGGCGAGGTTCGCTGCTTTGTGGCGAACCGGTTGAATGGCGAGTTCCGCTGCTGTCATGAACCTCGGTTGAATGGCGAGTTCCTTGCTGTGGCGAACCTCGGTTGAATGGCGAGGTTAGCTACTAAGCGAACCTCGTCGACAAAGAGGGCTTTCTGCTTGGCGGACTTAGTCTGAATGGAGAGCCAAACTTTGATAGTGTGGGGCGGTGTAAACTTTGATGTTGTGTGAGCCTCGTCAATTTTAAGTGTTGAGGGCGAACCTCATCATATAGCTGTTGAGCTTCATTTCTCGTGCGAGCCTGTGTTACGATTGAACTCCGCTCCTCATTGCAAACCTCGTTATTGAGTCGAGCCTGTAGCGAGTCTCCGTTTTGAAGCTTTAACAACTAGGATGCTTGTGACCCTGCGCTAGAGGATTTTTGGTGTCTACAAGACCCCTTCAAAGTTTTAGACTTGAATCAGTTGTGTGGAGTGCGGAATACTGAATTTTCTAATAGCTATTGGCGAACCGCACTCCAACCTCGCCGAGTTCAGGTATGAGGGCAAGGCCGAACCCGCACTCACGACCCTTGGCGTTTAGTTTCGATTTCTCTTTAAATCCGCATCCACGTGGCAAATTAGGGATTAGCCCCCCCGGTGACTTGTCATATCCCGGATCTCGTCGCGGATCTGCGCCGATGATCCGCGTGAGAGATCGGGCGTATATCTCGGCCGTCGGTTGGGTTCTTGAGACCCTATATATGGCCAGGCATGAAAACCCCCTTGCTCATCTTCTCTCAAATTTAGATCCCGAGAAATCCTCCTTGGCTGGCAATGGCCCCAAAACCGCTTGGCAAAGGCAAAACGTTGGGACTTACGCTCTGCTCCACCGCCGTCGGCTTTCCACGGGTAAAAGCGTAAGAGCATCGCTTCGCCAAGACATGACCTTTATAATCTGCCGTAGAGTTGATTTGTGACATAATTTTCACTCACGGAGGCGAGATCGATCTCAAAGATCGTAACTTTCTAAGCGCACCGGTTTTGCGAGCTTGCCTCGTTTGGCTGATAAACCTCGGCGAGGTTCTTGATTTCGAGTCCCCATAGGGTCTCGTTTTGAAACTTCTGTTTGGCGAGGTTTGATTATCTTAGATGAAGCTTCGTTTGAGTCTCCGTCTCTTTGAATGGTGAGTCTTGTTTAGCGAGGCTCGTCTTCTTATTGGATGGGTCTCGTTTGGCGAGGCTCGTTTGTCTGGAGAGCGAGTCGTTTGGCGAGCGTTTTCTGGGAAGATGAGTCTGGTTAAATAGGGAAACTTTCTTGTTGGATGAGCCTAGCTTGGCGAGGTTAGTTTGTGCAGCGAAGTTAAGCCCATTGATGGCGAAGTTAGATGCGTTTGGCGAGTTAAGCTCTTGAGATGACTTTGTCTTTTGAAGTGGCGATTTAAGCCTCTAAGATTAACTTCTTCTTCTTTTGTGTAGTTGAGCATCCCTCTACCCCATCCCTCAGCGGGGTGCTTTGAACAAATGGTGCTCGAAGCGAGCGACTTTCTCTCCCCTCATGAGCGTTCTGCATTTGTGGATAGGAATGAAGAAGAATTGGCTGCTCTCTGAACCCTCGACACCCACATTTAGGCGTTGGATTAGATGCCCCTCGGAATCTGTCAGCGGACCAATTATAAAGCTTGTCTTCTTGTTTGGCGATGATCTTTGAGGATCGGATCTATTGGACTTGGGTTCATACAAGTGGCTCGGGGTGGTGAACTCGCTACATGTTCTTGCCGCAATGGAGCGTATTTGTTCACTCACTTAGCTAAAATTTGTTTCTACTCCTAGGAAGATGGTGGGATCTAACTCCCTCAAGGCGGAGTAATGTGTGGTCGTTTTTCGAGAGATGGTGCACAAGTGGACCGCCATGGTCATCATGTGCGGTCTACAACTGGACTTTTCAAAGGGAGCTTCTGTTGGTGAATCGGTGTGACGGCAACTTTGCGTGCTTTCCATAAAGCGGAAGGGCAATTCCCGCCAAGGATTTCGGACTCTGGTTGGTCTCGATGGGGTCCTTAGCAATGGTGGCCTCGCATCCTTGAATACATTCTAGAAGAGTCGTGGCGAGTTGGAGAGGTTTGGCCTTAGGGCTCTATCGGAGCAACTCAAGCTGGGTTTGAGGAACAATTCTCAGCAGTTCCTTGGAATCTTGGAGTTGTATAATCGATACTCACACTTTCTTCACCCGGATGGCGAGTTGGGGATTGCTTTGCATGAGATGGCGAGATTTACGGACTACCTCATGGGAGGTATCCAAGGTATAAAGAAGGCGATTTGGAAAGATCACCCCAAGTAGTGGAGACCTATTGGGAAGTGATGTGCCATTATCATATTTGCACATGTAGGCGCGGCGGCCGATAAGAAGTCCATTAGTCCGGCATTTGGGCTCACTACCTCTTTGAGGGGCTAGATGATAAGATGATGGTGCCCTGGGTCCTCTTGGTAGGTGCTTTGTCGCGGCTTGTGCTCGGTAACCTTCAATGTCTATGTGACTAACCACGGCGAGCATGGCTTCGGAAGGGCGACATTTGACACTTATCTTTACGGGCGGGGCCGATTTCTTGAAGGCGTGCTAGCGAGCTACCTCATGTTGTGGCTCAAACACATCGTCATCCCTGGCGTGACTTTGACCTCTTGGCATCGAGGTGATTTTCCTGGCATGCGCTTGCGCCGCGAGGCGTCAATATGCACTTCTTCACGCCATGATTGCCGGTATTCACTGCGGGTTCGCGGCGTCTTTGCTATGCCTACGCCGTGGTCTTTGAGAACCAAGGGTAGAATTACCATCGCCTATCTTATGGCGTGGTTAGTCATGCATTGCCCTACTCTTATGGGTACACCTTACGCACATGTGGAGGGACAAGTTACTCCTTTCATCCGAGGCTAGAAAGCGTCGATTGGACCAAGCATTACATGGCTTGGTCGCGGTAGCTCTCAGGGACTATAAGAGTTATTCTTTTAACGGTGCCTCCCTCATTTTCACAGGTCGACTATGGACAAGCTTTAGTGGATGAACCAATGCTCGGGGTTATACCACTCTATCACTTGGCTGCTTCTTATGGCTCATGAGCATCCGGCCAGGTATTTTGTATGCGTTTGGTCCTATATGCGTGGCGGAGCTTTATCTACCTTGCTTTCGTCGGTTGGGTATGACCAAGCGTATGTCGGTAATCGATCCTCAATTACAATCCGGCGAACTGCGGCTTAGTTGTGGGAGCGGGGCTTGGTATTGGACCGTCGGCGGCACGGGTGCTTCGTTTTCTCTTCATAGCGAGACCCTCAATCCGGACGGCGTTAAGCGTCTTGCAAGTGGCATTGCATGGCAAGCGCCGAAATTCGAGCTTTAACATCAACTCTTACGGGCTCACGATTGATTGGGGCGTTATAGAAGGCGGACTTCAGCGAGGAGCGCATTAGGGACTAAAGAGTATTTGCGCGAAGCGGATCTTTGGGGCCCAAAGTCGATATGGAGCCCTCATAATCCGGCCCTCATGGGACTCAAGAGCCATCCGTCAATCCGGCCACATGAGACCCGGATATAGATGAGGCTCTAGATGAATCTGTAGCAACATCTCTTCTTCTGGCGGTTTTGAAGAAACTCCGGGGTGAACACATGTCGAGACACGGAGATTTGCTCCTTTTGGAGAACCATCGGAACATATTCGAGAGGATCCTCTTGAAAGTTCTACCTGGCCTGTTGGGCTGTGCCCCAAGCCACCCGGCGGGCACGGAGGGCCCAAGCTTTGGTGCCAACCACTCAAGGATCTAAAGACCGGGGCCTCCTCGGACCAAGCGTGTAGTCAAGCGTGTAAGGAGAAGGCTTGATTGGTGCCACCGTTTGAGCCCCATTCTTGAAGGCCCTCGATCTTTGCCAGAGTATGCACGTGATCTTTGAAGAGTCTCCGTGGTCATTTGTTGTTTACGTCGAGAACCGGGGCCGAGATGATGATTGGCGATCCTGCCTTGGTGTGCACGAGACCTCAGCGGCTTTGGCTTCGCCACCACTCCTTGATTGAAGTCCGCCAATCCGTTCGGCTTGTCCGTCGGGTTCAAATCCTTCTTGGTACCCCTCTTCTTTTGATTTGTCGAATCACGGGGTATCTATGATCGCCATAATTTCCTCACCATCCTAAAGAGTCTCTGTTCAAGTGTTAGGCGTGGTGGTGACTTTCGGGATCAAGGCGTATTGGAACCTCTCACGGATGTGATGCAAAGCGACCAGCGCTCTGTCTGTTGCCTTACGAACTTATGCAGTGCGGCGAGACCCTTTTCAACGGATGGCAAAGGCAGTGACCGGTCCCTTCGTTCCATGATTGAGGACCGTGCTATGCGGCTTAGGAGAATAAGAGATGATACCCAATTTGAGCTCCAGCAACTACTTTCGAGCGATCTATTGGCGGCTCTTTGAAAAGGCCACATCGTATGATGAAAAGAAAAGGGTTCTTTGGCGTCGGCGTAACAACTCTGGTTGACTCTATAAAGTGCACTCGTCGATATTCAAGCAAAATTGGCCGGCGGAAGTGGGCTAGCGGTACTCTTGAGAATCAAACTCGATAGCTCAATCTGCGAACCGCAGGCCTTGATGCAGGCTGAATCAATGACTTGGATGGGCTAAGCGGCTGCTGTGAGCGGATCTGTACTTCGGCGATCTTCATAGCTGACGGAGGAGGTTAAGGTAAGCTCACAAAGAAACTATGGTCAAGATTGCTACGAAATCCGCCAAACCCTTGAGAACTTGTAATCTATGTACCCTTGACTTTGTTATAAAATGTCTTTGGTGTCCATTTAATGTTTTCTTGTGCAATTTGCATTTGCAACACGGAATTTTAGCAAACTCCCGACTATCAGCGGACTTGGTATGTCTTTACGGTTCTTGTTTAGCTGGACTAGCCATACTTTCCCCTCGGTATGATGAGTTTTAGGAGGTTCTTTTAGGCTTAATGCTAAAATCTCCCTCTATCCTTAGCCGTTCAAGGCGTTGGATTAAAAGATAAAGGCAAATTGCCTAGTAGGTCATTAATAGGAATAAAATCATATGAGGATGATCGAATCATTGATTGACATAAAAGTATAATGATTGTGATCAAAAGTATCGAGTTGTTGATGGCGTGAAAGTATAAGGATTACAACGAGAATCATTTAAAGGAATGATCATGTGGGAGTAGTCAAGTCGTTCATTGACATGAGAGTATAGCGACTATGATTGGAATAAAGGTAAATTGCATGGTAGGCTATTACGGGGAATAAGATAGTGTGAAAGTTGTGATCGAATCGTTGGTGACATAAAAGTATAGCGATGCATTGATCGAAAGTAATCATGTTGTTGTTGACATGAAAGTATAACAACAATGATTATGAACAAAGTCATTCAATGAAATGACCATGTGGGAGTGGTCAGTCGTTCGGTGACATAGGAATATAGCGACTATGGTTGAAATAGAGCACCTCGCATGGTGAGCGCTATTCGATGAAAGAAGCGATAGGGGTGAAATTAGAACATTGGCGCATCACTTGGTAGGCCAATATAGGATAATGAACATCACTTATGGAAATGGTGGACATTGTAAGAATATTGACACATCACTTGGTAGGCCAATATTGGACAATAATCGTCATTTGTAAGCGGCGAATATTGTGAATATAAAATATTGGAATATTACTTGGTAAGCCAATACCTAGAAGTAATAAGATAATTAATTAGGGGTAATATTTCTTGAGAACGTTGATAAACATCATGATTTTGTCGCCTTCTTGATTGGTTAAGTGATGCAGCTCCATTCGAGTAAGCGGACTCCCTCTGAATGGTCCTTCCCATTTTGGTTGAATTTCCCCTTCTTCTTAGAATTGAGGATCATCGGTCGGACGGCGAGCACAAAGTGCCTTCCTTGAAAATCGACCTCGGACTTTCTTGTCAAATGCTTTAGAAATCCGGTGCAGTACAACTTCGATATCTTTGTTGAGCACGTGTAAGCTTCTCATCCGGCATTTCAAGTTCCTCAAAGTCGGCGATGATTTTCTTCGATCGTCATTCACGGTTAATGCCATTCGTAGTGGCCGAATTTGAATCTCCATCGGTAAAATAGCCGCAACCATAAACTAAAGAATATGGGGTGGTACCGTTGGTGTCTTGACCGTTGTCGGTAAGCCCACAAACTTTGTCCCACTTATCATCCCAATCCTTCTTATTTGAAGAAACCATCTTAGTAAGGATCTTGATGATCGTCTTATTAAAAGCTTGACTTGTCGTTCGCGTGGTAGTAAGTTGTTGATGCTAAATTCGGATTGAATTTATCATGAGAGCAGCGTGAAAGCATGGTGACAAATTGTGGACCATTGTAGTGGACAATGCACTGGGCACACCATATCGGTATATGACATGATGTTTAACAAATTTAATCACATCACTTGTCTTGACCAATCTCAATGGGATGGCCCGTACTTTGAAAATGTCGATTATCGCCAATATGAGCGATGTCCTTTTGAAGAAGGCGGAGAAATTGGACCAACAATGTCCATTCCCCATGTTTGAATGGCGGGGCGTAGCGATAGGATGCAAGTGTTCCGGTTGATGAAGATAGTTAGCATGTATCGGCATGCATGGCCGTTAAGCGTAAGCTTCTGGCGTCTTTACCATAGTTGGCCAATAATACCCAAGTCTCATGTCGGTCCCATAACTTAGGTCGGTGGTGTGCTCCACAAACACCATTATGAGCTTCTTTCAAGACTTGCTCTGCTTCCTTAGTTGACAAACATCGGGCGATAACCCATCATCGACCTTCTATATAAAGTCGTAGTGGGAATCATAGTAAAATCTTGATGCTTTCGTCGGCCAATTGACTCTCTTTCTTTTATGTCTTGGGCAATATCCCACAAGACATAGTCGATGATCGGAACCGCGGTCGTGCTTCAAGTGACTTAGGTTAGTCTTATTTGCTTGGATTTGTAATGCATATTTTGGTGAAATAGTGCCGACTAGACACAATAACCTGTGAGTAGCATTCGAGGCGGGGCTAAGCGTAAGCTGCAAAGAGGCATGCGCATCGGCATAAGTGTTACGCAAGCGGGGCACATGATCAATGTAAAAGCTTCCAAAGGATTGACTAAAGTCCGCGGCGCATGATGAGGATAAGGTCTTAGTGCGACCGTACTCTCCTCTTAGTTGTTTCACGATTAGGCTGTGAATCCCCAAATGCTTCAAGGTGTTTCCGCCTAAATGTTTGGCTATGTCGAGACCAATCAATAGCGCATTATACTGCCTTCGTTATTGGTGCATGGTTACGACAACGACCACGGCTTCAGCGGTATCCGCGTGGTTTTGTGGAGATATCAATACCACCCCACTCGGCTACAGCGAGGCCATCGGGGGTGCTCGGCGGCTCCATCGAAGAACAAGCGCCATACGTTCCTTAGAGACCAAATTAGCCTCATAAGGTTCATCGGGCATGTCTTGATACAATTGATTTTACCTTTCAATGGATGGTTAGCCATAAGGTCACCGCGACTTGACCCTTCACGCTTTACGAGGTTTGAAGTGAATATCGTACTGAGATAATAACAATGCCCATCTAGCCATTCGGCCATTCAACGTGCCAGGCTGGGTCATAAATACCCGTATGGGGTCGATTCTAGAGATGACGTGTATAGTCTGTCCCACCAGGTAATGCCGCATCTTTTGGATGGCAAAGACCAAAGCCAAACATTCCTTGAATGGGAGGATATCGATATTGACCCCGGCAATCCTCTTGAGGTAATAGGCTGCTTGTTCATGGCCATTGTCGTAGATCACGTGCTAAGAGACACGCTACTTGCATACGTAGATGGGATGTAAATCGGGGAAGGGCTTTCTGATTTAGGTGCAACTAACTGAGGGGATTAGAAAGATATGTTTTGATCTCTTGAATGCCTTAGGCAATCTTCATCCCAAGCGAGCGATACACCTTTCTTCATGAGCTTGAAGGGTTGACATTTCCCGATAAATTGGAAATGAATCTGCGAATATAAGCCAGCGCCCTTGGAGACCACGAAGCTCTGAGGCTTCTAGGAGGTGGAAGTTCTGGATAGCTTTGACTTTGTCAGGATCGAGCGGATACCATCTGCTGTGACCACGAACCTAGAAATTTGCCACTAGACATCCCGAAAAAGACTTAGTGGGTTCATCTTCAAGCGATGTGACGCATTATCTCAAATGTTGTCTTTAAGTCGTGCAAGTGATCACTTTTGCGGCGACTCTTGACTACTAAATCATCTATAGCACTCCCTTGTTTTCGTAAATGTTTTGGGAAAATAGTGGTCATAACTGTTGGTATGTAGCCCTGCGTTTTCAAGCGAAGGCATGGCGTATAACGATATATTCGGCGGTGTTGAGGCGGTGTGCTTTTCATCATCGGGGTGCATTTTGATTTGATTGTACCACGCCATCCATAAAGACATCCTCGAATCCACATGTGTTGTCGATGATAATGTCGTAGTGGTAGAAATCGTCTTTCGGACATGCGTATTCGTCTCGGTAATCGCGCCGCGGTCGGATGTCCGTTTTCTTTACCACGGGTACTATATTTGCTACCCGGTCGGGATCTTTGCACTTCGGATGAACCACCTTGATCGGCTTCTCGATTTCTTTCGATGGCTTTCATGACTGAGGGAAAATGTCGTTGTTGTTGTTTAACGAGTTTAGCTCGGCTTAATGTTAAGGCGATGCATGGCCACTTGAGGGTCTAAACCGGCATATCTTCATAACTCCATGCGAACATCGATATATTCTGTACCAAGCGATAAGGCTCTCCTTTTCTTGGTAGTCAAACTATAAACTTATGAATATGGGTTTTGGATTAGATTAGTCCCCATATTTATTTGGATTATTTTGTCATCGATGGGTGGTTCCGTTGTTCAAAGCGATGTTCCCATTGCATTCCCAGTACTGACTCATTGGATCTTCCAATAGCGGTGAGATCATCTTCTTGGATCTCTATTGGATGTTGAGGTCATATTGACCATCAAGGACTTAAATTCATGTCCTATCGGCGTCGAAATCGAGGAAGTTGCTTGAAGATGAGTGATCTAACTCATCCTCGGTCATAACATGCCATGATGCGACTCATATCCCAACCCTTCTACGAGTTTTATGATAGTAATCATCGGTGGCCTTAGGGACATAAGCGGTCGGATCGGCGTTTTGATACCTTTTAGTAATTTAACCCTTCTTTGTGAAGGAAGTCATATCCCATTTTCTTCATCGGATGTTGCGCCGTCGTGAAATATGAAAATGGGGTTCTTTTTCTTTTGCTTGGGGTTGTTCCACCTCGGCTTGCAATGGTTTGTTGACACCCAAAATAATGTCTTCGACCATTATTAGGGCGGTATCACAAAACCACTTGTGAAGAATTAAAGTGCCTTTGAGTTGTCATAAATGGCGGAATGGGCATGTGCAATCGAGTTCGACATACAGCAGTGGAAGAATTTCGACATCAGTCGGTATGACTTTTAACACCGGTCGTAAGCTAAATCATAATTTTCATTAAAATCGACTATGTCGTCATCGGGATCATTGGATCGATTACAAAGGGTTTTACATCATTGAAAACAACACCTTGTTGGGACTCTATGTCGACTTCATTTCATTGTCATAGTCCTCGATCTGTGGTTCATCGGTTTGGCCTTCCTCAAGGTAGTGGGCGAGAATCAGTAAAATAATTCTCCACACCTTTGAATGGTTGCCTTTCGACCAATGTTTTAACCATCCCTTCTTCATCTACATACTTCATGCATTGATGCAGCGTAGATGGGGCGATCAAATTTTCATGGATCGAGGTGACCGAGCAAATTGTAAGATGTATCGTCGATGACATAGCGGGTAACATCGTCTTCAAATCTCTATTTGGCATTTGAGTTTGATCTTGCCCAAGGGGCGAGAATTTGTAGCATTGAAGCGTAGATGGTAGTCGGTTGTTGCTAACGGTGCGGTATCCCAGATGTTGTATAATTCTCAATGGGATGATACTCAATGCGAGATCGGGAACTTGAGCTGGTTGATTGGACGAGATCCGATATAGCCGATGAAGTACAACGGCCTATCGTGCTTTGGGTTCTTCACTTGCATGTCCTCGATGAAAAAGTAATGCAAGGTATTGGCCCTTTGAAGACGATAACATTGGGCACAAACTCATTGTCCTTCAGGAAATGAGCGAGGAGCGGCTTCATTATCGCCGGCGCTTCTCATGAGCTTCTCGGTAGATTGAGAGAGCCATAGAGCTCAAATAAAGTAATTCGTAGGGATGTTGGAGTTGGGTTAACACGTCGGCTGGAAAGGAGCCTTGAAGTTTCAGGCATGTCCTTCTGAGTGCTTTGTTGTAGCGGATCTCCCTTGTCTTGGACCCACCAGCTGGCTCCTTTCTTTGCTACATGAGCGTTGCCGGGTACTCCCTTAGGAACTCTTTTCCCCTCGGGTGGCTACTTGCCGATCACGGGATGTCGCGGCCGGTTTGTTGCTTCGGTAGAGTCATTGACTTGCTCCTTTTCGGCGCGTGAGGTGGCGTTACAAGACTTCCTTTTGACTTTGAAGAAGTCCATTGTTCATCGATAACAAGTCGGGATGAACCCATAATTCGCCTTTGGTAGTGTAAGGGACCATACCTTGTGCTTCCGCCCGTGGAGATCAAAGTTCACAACTTTGGCCCTTGATGGATCGGTTTTACCCGTCACGCGGAATTCCGCAAAATCGCCAAATTGGAGCGACCATGTTTCTGAGACACCTTCTTTTGATCCTCCAGCGAGTCATAACACACTAGCTAGAGCACGGATCTTGTCCTTCAATATGTAACATGACCCGTCGGATGGTGTACCATTCGATGGTACATCTGATATTTTGGATCATCCGTCCTTGAAGCTTCCTCAGGCTTCTTTATTTCGGGCGTGATCTTGTTCATTTTAAGTAAAGTTTTGAGGATTGGGATAACACGGTCATCCTTAAAATCATACTTCTTCGAGGGCGGTTGTCGAAGCGTTTGATTTGCTTGAAGGATCTTGAAGTAGGTTGGGCTTCCACTAAAGTCTCCTTCCCCTTGATTGCTTTTGAGGAGTAAAATTATTACGGTTACCCCTTTTTAAGGCGAGAGTCACGAGGTTCCTCGCCTCGATCCTCTTAATCATGTTTTCAACTTGTTAGCCTTGCCTCACCAATTCTTTCCAAGAGTATGCCTCAAGCGCACCCATCTTAGAAAGTATGTTGATCGAGAGGTTGGCTCTGCACATCCGATGAATGTAAACTTCAGGGCACGGTCAGGAGTGCAAAACAGTCGAATAAACTTGACAAGCGTCTTGGCGGACTCCGTCTTCTTTTGCTTTTCGACCCGACAAAGTGGCCATAGACACCTCGGTGTCATCATCAAAAATCGGGCCATAAAGAGCCTGCGAGATCTTTCCAAGAGTTGATAGAACCGGGCTCTAACCCGGAACCACTTTCGGCGACTCCCTTAAGAGTGCTAATGAATAATCGGGTCATAATAGGATCATTACCGTTATATGCCGGTTTGTGCTTGGAAGTAGTAGATGTGTTGTGACGGAGAACTTTTTAGTCAAAGCGCACTAAGTTAAGTGGCTTGAATTTGGAGGATATGGGACATCGTCCCATTCTATAGATATGGCCTCGCCACCCCGGCTCCTTTGATTGCCCTTGGGTTTGAGCATCCGGTTGCTTTTGGAAATCCGCAACACATGATCTTGCTCTTTTGTGCGGATTGATTCGCTTCGATGACATTGAGTGGGCGTCATGATTCCGCGTTATAGCCTTCTTGCCGATTTGGATCCTCCCGTCCATCTTCTTCTTGCCCACAAGTTTCTCCATCATCATTTCTAAAGCTTGATGGATTCTTGTTCGCAAAAGTAGTAACTGTTGCTCTTCTATTCTTAGTGTCATCTCTTCCTCTCGTTAGGCCATGAGGACAGCGGCGATCGAAGTCGATATTGAAGGTTGGGATGTAGCCATGCGAATTCTCAACTTCTTGAAGTACCCCGACCAATTGGCTATAGTCAAGTGGAATTGCCACTCGATGCGAAGGCGGGTGCCGATAGGCATACAGTATTGATTAAAGCCTCTTAACCACAGGGCTGTCGAGATGATTGGGATATCGGGGTCTTGCTCCTTCTCCCCACTATTGATAGTCACTCCATGACCATTGCGGGCACTTGGCTTTTATGGTGGAACGCCCGATGCGGTTGGCCAGATTGGACAATCGCTCAAAAGCGAAGGCGATCGTCGATGAACATTGGTAGCGCATCGCGAAATAAGCTTCTCCAGCGGCAATGAGGCGCATTTGACTAGCATCAGCTTGCGAGTGAGATAATCCGCGGAGATCGAAGTGGGTGTTCCCGTTGACTCAGAAAGCGCCTCATATGAGAGGCTTCCTAGATCGAGTTTGGCGAACTGGCGAGGTTGCCATTTTCTTTGATTTTGGCCGAGGTTAGCCGTTCTGCCGAGTTAGATCTGTTTAGAGGAGACCTCATGTTGGCGAAGTTCATTGCTTGGGCGAGGTTCAACCCTTTAAAGGGACCTCATGTTCTTTGGCGAGTTCGACCCTTTTAAAGGGACCTCGCGTTGTAAGCGAGGTTATTTGCTAGAAACTCGTTCCTTTTGAGGACCTGCGTTGTAAGCGAGGTTAGCGGCAGAAGCGAGCTTCGCTGATTTGGGCCGGCGAGGCGAGGTTAGTCATTTGGACTAGGCTCGCTGGCGGGCGGCGTTAGTCTTGTAGGCGAGGTTAGCGATTAGGCGACTTTCGTCTTGTTTTGAATGAACCCCACGATGATGGCGAGGTTCGTTGATTTTCTTGGGGCGATAGTGGAATCCGTCCAGCGAGACCAAAGCTTCGAGCGCGTCGTGAGCTTGTTGTCGGTGGCGTTGTCTATGCGTCTGAAAGTGGACCATTAGAAGGTCGATCTTCTCATGCAAGCGAGGCTCGCCGGAAGCCAAACAGCTAAAACATCGAAGTGGACTTGGGCCTTAACAACCCATTTCTTAGCCGGTTGACTTTTGGAGCCTTGTCTTTGAGAGACAAAGTTTTCGTCGAGTTCGCTCGAGAGGATTGGCGAAGCGGGGCTGAAGTCTCATATGAGACTTCGGCGACACTGCGTGTCTTCAGGGGCTAGATGCCCGGAGGAGAAAACTCCTCGTACCTCGATCGGTCGATGACCAAGGTTTGAACCTCGGTTCCCCTGCAATCTTGTCGATTCGCCACCACCAATTCATCGGAATGAGCGGTTGCTCCCCTTGTAGTGCGCCATCTTACGTAGAGTCGAAAAAGTTTTGTATTGATTGAATTTGAAGAAGAATTACAATCACACTCTCGATTCTGAGAGAGGAAGAAGGTTGATTTGACTTCTCTTTTATATGGGTTCTTGGTGGCGAAAGACTTCACTCAATGCTCGCGTAGAGATCCGGCTTTCGTTGTGATCGAACAAAGTTGTTGATGATTGATGAAGAACTCAATCTCTCTTCTTGGCGCAAGTCTTTGAATTTTCAAAAGTTCCCAAAGTCCTTTCCATAGTCGTCCAAGACTATTTATCACAATTAAACATAGCGGTGTGCTATAATGGTGAAGGCGTGGATTGAATTCGCGTGGTGGGTATAAGCGATACCGTGGTATCGTGGCCGTGGCCTTTCTGTTATGGAAGACTCCGAGCCGTTAGATGGCGAGCTTAGCTCGCTGGCTGAACCTTGATTGAATGAGGTTATTTGCTTGGATGAACCGGTTTCTTGGCGAGCTTATTTGCTTGGCGAACCTGGCTAGATTCATTTATGCATTTTGGTAGGATAGCGAGCCCATTTGTTGTAGGCGAACCTCGGATGAAATGGTTGGGTTTTAAGCCCATTGCGTTGGCGAATCTCGGTTGAATGTCGAGGCTCACTCTTGTGGCGAACCTCGGTTAAATGTCGAGGTTCCGCTGGCGTGAACCTCGGTTGAATGGCGAGGTTCCGCTGCTGTAGGCGAACCTCGGTTGAATGGCGAGGTTCCCGCTGGCATAAGCGAACCTCGGTTGAATGGCGAGGTTCCTTTGCTGGCGAACCTCGGTTGAATGGCGAGGTTAATACTTGAAGCGAACCTCGTCGACAGAAGAGCTTTCTTTGCTTGGCGGACTTGAATGCGAATGGAGAACCGCCAAACTTTGATAGTGTGGCGAGTCTGCCAAACTTTGATGTTGTGGCGAGCCTCGTCAATTTTAAGTGTTGAGGGCGAACCTCATCATACTGTTGAGCTTCATTTCGTCGCGAGCCTCGTGTTACGATTGAACTCCGGCTCCTCATTGCAAACCTCGTATTGAGTTCGAGCCCATATTGAGTCTCGTTTTGAAGCTTTAACAACTAGGATGCTTGTGACCCTCGCCTAGGATTTTTATTATCTCTGATCTTCAAATCCATTGGCGAGGGAAAAGCCTCTCGAATCTTGAAGCTCTTTGTGGTTTAGCGTTTGACTGGAGCAGGCACATCGACAACAACATCTTGATTAGTTGTGCACGAGCAAGAACAATTTATTTCATCGATCGTCCTCTTTAGGTGTGTTGCCGCTGGCTGATGGTGTGGTTGGTGTGGTTTATCGCGAATTGCACTTCCACCCCAAGTGTAGCGTTGTCCTTAGTGGAGGACCGTCTTCTTTTGAGGGCGTCGGCCATTTGATTTGAGACAACTTAAGTAAGCAGCTTCGTCATCTGAAGTTGCTTACGTATGAATCCGCGAGGTGCGGTTATCTCTCGTGATTTTGCGAATCACTGCCTCAACTTCTTCTTCTCGGCGGACTTCGTGGACCCTTGTGGGATGCTCAAGCGAGGCATAACAGAAATTCTTCGGTTTGAGCTGCGTCGGATGGCTCGGCATATTCCAACATCACTTGGAATTTGGGTGCGGCCTGACACATCGTTGTTTATGGATCGGTGACCCAAGCGTTCCATTACGGTGTTTTGACTTTGGTTCTCAATTGTGGACCAAAGGCGTGAACACCGAAGTTGGCGGATTTCCGGACTTAACGGTTGATACCTCGGCGGAAAAGTGGAAGAAAGGCGGAAAAAGTCAAATTTTCGCTAAGGCATGGAGGGCGCTTGGCGGCGATTCAACTTATCTGGCGAGCGATTTACTACCTACGTTGGCGAGGCGGCTTAAGCTCTGGCTGGCCTTGAGCAGCTTCAATCTCGGTGAAGAATTCGGCGAGGCGAACTCTTAAATTTTGGCGTTGACGGGACCCAAACTTGGCGATTTTGAGCCGTTCTTTGGGTTGCTTTTGACTTTGCGCCTTGCGAACAATATGCGTGCTCGAGCAAAGCGTGCAGCGTTTTGGCAGCTCTCTTCTTTGTCAATCGAGTCCTTTTAACAGAGCCCATTCTTCCTTGTTAGAAGTCTTGTGGTTGAAAGATTGCGGTTGTTGATGCCTTTGATCCGTGAGTTACGATAGTGAACTCCATCCGTCGACTCGAGCCTTGGACGGCGGACCATCTTTTGGCGTCGTCTTTGGCGAGCTCTCTTGTCGAATCGGTGAGATCTTGTTGAGGAAATCGCCTGTCATAGCGAACAAAGCGAACCTCCCTCTTAAGAGATGACATCCTCGGATGTTTGCGGGGTGAGGAGGACCGATGTGGAAGAGGAGATATACTCTTTGAATTTGGCTTGATCGAAGAAGTAGTCTAGCCCATCAACCATGAGGGGCGATTCTTTGCAAGGCTGCGACACAACGATCTCGGGCTTGAGACCGTTATCCAGCGTAATGCAGCCATCGTGTTTGGGTCGAAAGTTATTTTCTTTGTAAAACTAGAAAATTACACTTTTGGTTCTCGATTACAATGAAAATTAAATAACTCTCTCGGATGGTTGTGGACTTTACTGAGGCGTAATCCGTGGACCACCGGCGGCGATCGTCGAATCGGCGGGGGTTTGAATTAGTAACCATAGAAACAAGAACTTGACCAAATATCTTAGCAAGGTAAGATATCTACTCTTCTCAAGAATAAGTCAAGGCTTAAGCTTCGAGGAATCTCGGCGTGGATGCGTGTTCTTGAACTCGGAAGCTTGGATTTCGATTTTCCCTTTCGATGGCCGACCCACCTGATGGGCGTGGGAGGTATTTATAGTCTTTGGGAAGCGTGCCTCTTCGGAAACACAAGTGTCATCATCACGAGGAAATTTGCGGTTAAGCGGCATTTCAGTACCTCATGGTGCCTAAGCTGGCGGCGGCGGTGTAGGCTGCCTCGCTAGCGGCGGTATGAAACTGCAAGCTAGCGGCTGAGCGGTATGAGCTGCCTACGACGACAAAGGCAATATCGTCCGAACTGGCGTAGCGGTTTCCTGCGTTTTAGGCATGATTAAATGCCTAAATTCGCCTGAGTGGTATCTTCAGCGTGTAACGCCTATTAGCGATGTCACGAGCGTTTCTGCGCGTTGATAAAGTCAAGTGGGCCCCACCGGCATTGATTTAGACCCTTCAAGAGCTCATTTTAATTAAGGTGTCCATTTGGCGAGACACAAGTAAGATCTTATAAGCCTATAGCGAGACACATCAAGGTGTCTGGAATGTGAGGCACACACAAATGTCTAGCTAATGGCGAGACACATCAAATGTCGCTCGTCGCGAGGCACACACAATGTCATGCGGCGAGACACATCAAATGTCTGCTTCGTGGCGAGACACAAACAAGTGTCTGCTTGCGGCGAGACACAATCTCCCATGTGTTGACTTCTTGAGATTTAAATGACGTTGTTCTTGGATCTTCTCATGATTTAGTCATATTTGAGGTTCTTCGACAATTTTGATGCCTACCTAATCGAGGAGAGTATATCGATGTATTAGCACGGGATTCACGAGGACATGCGAGGACTACGACCTAATGTGACACATCACCTCAACATCAAGGTGGATGTCAAGCACGTCAGCAACGCCAAAGGCGGTTTGATCCACGAATCTTCCGGCAATCGTTGGCGTGAAGAAACTCATAGAATCGGGATTCATCAGGAAATTCAACATCCGGTTGGGTGGCGAATATAGTCGATCCGCGAAGAATGGTTCGATTAGGATGCGTTAGCGACTCTGAGAGATCGAGCGGCTTGCTTGCCAAAGATGACTTCCCTCTTCCAATCACCGATGTCATAGTCGACAATACGTGTGGATTTGAAAGAATGTCATTCATGGATGGTTTCTCGGGTTACAATCGGATCAAGATGCACCGATGATGCCAAGCACCGCGGCGTTGAGCATATCGGTATATATTGCTACGGTCATGCGTTCGATTGCGAAAAATCTTTGGCGCCATGTACCCGGCGGCGATGACGAAAATTTTCGGGACCATCTCCGGGAAAATGGTGAATGCTCGTCGGCGACTTAGTCGTAAAAGCGTGACAAAGGAGATCACATTAAAGATCTTAGAGCGGTATTGAGCTCATGAGGACTCATCGACTAAAGATGAACACGCCAAATCCTTCCTTGGGATGTCGGTGGCAAGTTCCCGGCTTGTCGTCACCGACAAAGGAATCCACGTCGATCGACAAAGTGAAGGCAATTCAAGAGTTGCAACCTCAGAAATCGAGAGAACTTCGGGGGTTACAAGAGGCGATTGGTACATCCGGCGGTTCATATCGAACCTATCAGGAAGTGCCAGTTCTCTAAGTTGAACAAGAAGAGCGTGTCGTTTATTTGGGGCGGCCTTTGTCAAAAGTTGAAGAGATCAAATCATATCTCTCTAAACCTCTGTTCTTGTTGCCGCGTGATGAAAACGTTTTGATTTACATCAAGGCAGCGGATCACTCGTTAAGCGCTTTACTCGCAGGGAGACGACGGCGGCGGTCCGCGAGCGGCGGTGTATTACAGGAACATTGGTGGTAGTCGATACCGATGGTGAAGCGGTGCCTTGCATTAGTGTTCGCGATTGAGAAAATGCGGCACTATTTAGTCGGACGGGCGATTTATGTTATCTCTAGCGTAAATCGGTCCGAATATTTATGACCAATGCGGCCTCAATGAGTTGGCGTTTGGCGAAATGGGCCTTGCTCTTGTCCCAATGACTTGCACTTCAAACAACAAAAGTCGGTCAAAGGACAAGCGATTTCGCGATCTCTTGGTACAACCAGCAAACGGCGGCTGATTGAGCTATATGATGATCTTCGGATGAAGTTGGAAGTCAACACTACATCGCACCAACAAATATGGCGTTGTATTTTGGCGGACTTCTCGGGCCACTAATGTGGCAAGTACCCGGATGTTCTAAAATCTCGTGAGTCGGAGTTGTCTTGATTTCCAGGAATCATGTCATGCCCGTGCTTATTCACTCAGAACCTTGTTCCAATAGCGTGGCGAATACAGCGTTACTTATGGGACTTAGCCTTGGTGGGGTCGAATATCTCGAAGCATCTGGCGATTCACAAGCGATAGTCGAGGCAGATCCGGAGACTTCTGAAGTCAGAAATCGGATCTAATTCCTTATCATCGGTAGCAATGAAATGGCGGACTCGTTCGAAGAGTTCTTCATCGAATATATCCGCCTCCAAAACGCTCCAGCGGATGCAGCGGCGTTAGGCATGATCGTTAGCACAACCGAGAGACGAGCAATTAGTTACGGTCGGGACTCATCAACTCTTAGTACCAATATATAATGAGGTACAAGAAGATAAAGGGGTAGTTACCAAAGAGGTACATACCCAAACCAAATTGGAGCCGAGATTGGCTTTTTCCTATCATCGACTCGTCTTGCGGTGATACGCGAGGAAGATGTAAAGGAGAGTCGATCCGACGAAGAGCTCCAAGATTCTTTACAACACGAGAGACCCGGATGTTATATCGCGGTATGGCGGTCTTTACTCGATGCCTTTCAAACAAGGAGGCAAAAGGGTCCTTCGGAAGCAACGAGAAGGTGAATGTGGTCTTGCCTGACAGGTCCCAAGCTCTGATCGAATGGGGAGAATGGGCTGCTTTTGGCCAATGATTAATGAGCGGTCGATGCATTTCCGGAAATGCCCGTGTCAAATTCCGCGAATTATATGCATCGACCTCTGGCGGTTGCATCCCGGCCGACACATCTGGCCATTGAGACATGGGGAATGGGCGTTGTAGGTCCCATTTTCCATCCGTCGATCAAAGGCGATCGGTTTATTCTAGGATCACCGATTACTTCTCCAAGTGGTGAAGCAATCGCTAAAAGAAGTCAAAGCGATACGAGTCATCAAGTTTATCAAACACCATGTCATCTATCGACATGGTGTCGACGGATCGTGCATGACAACGGTCCCAATTCATCGGCAATTCCTTCGCCGGGGTTTTGAAAGTTCAAGATACAAGATGTCACCGTCGATAGCCTATAATCCGGCTGACAAATGGATTAGGCGTTCAACAAAACGATTATCAAGATTTTTGTGGAGCTTGTGAAGAATAACAAAGCGGGGGACGATAAGCTTCGGAGAAGCACTCACGGGCATATCGCTGCTTGATGCATACGCCAAGCTGGGCGACCGTACTCACAGTTTCACGGGTGTGAAGCGATCCTCCCGTCAATTCATCGCCGCGCCAGCCCTTTCAGCAGAGATGGCGACCGAAGAACAACATCAAAAGCGTCTGAAGAGCTTGAGATGTTAGATGAAAGCACAGGCTCAACAATGCATTGAGTTCTATCAAGCTAGGATGTCGAGGGCTTTTAACAAGAAAGTTGACGAGAGAACCTTTAAGGAGGAGATCTGCGTCCTGCGGCTAGGCGACCGATAATTCTCAACTCAAAAAGAAAGGTAAATTCGAACCCAAATGGGAAGGACCGTTTATAATAGACACGGTCTATTCAAGCGGTGCATATCATATATCACCCGGGCGGCCAGGCAATTAATGGATAAATGGGAAGTTTTGAAAAAGTATTATCCTTAGTACATTCGGGATAACCCATTTTGATGGGAAGTTCCTCGAGAGAATATCTCACTCATTTTCATGAGGATAACCCTAAGTTATTTTGTTTTCCTCCAAAATTCTCTCCGATCAAATTCATTGGCGGTGGGCCCACTAAAATCTCCTGGTCCAACCACCGGCCAAAATCCTCTCGATTCCTTCACGAGCAGAGGTCCACTTCAAATTACGGTAAGCAATCCTACAAAAGCGGCTATCCGCACCCTTTCAAGATTCTCAGTGGAGACCCGCTCTTAGTCCACCTTCGGGAAATAGAATACATTCTTCCTTTCCCACATTTCACCTGGAGATAGAATACATTCTTCCTCTCCAGAAGCAAGGGATAGAATACATTCTTCCTCTCTTGTCTTAGATTCTCGGAGTGGAGATCCACTCTTAGTTTCATCTTTCAAGATTCTCAAAATGGAGATCCCATTTTAGTCTCTTTCATAGCAGGGACAAAAATCCTTCCTTTCCAATATCAGAGATAGGAGACAAGATCCTCCTTCCTCTCCATCAATAAGAGATAGGATACAAAACATTCCTCTCTTATTTGGTCGTGAGCTTGGGAGATAGGACACAAAACCTTCCTCTCCATTGGCAAGAGATAGGATACAAAACCTTCCTCTCTTGTTTCGGATTCGTCCCAAACAACCGGAGATAGGAGACAAGATCCTCCTTCCTCTCCACTGGCAAGAGATAGGATACAAAACCTTCCTCTCTTGTTCATCCCTTACTCGGAGATAGGAGACAAGATCCTCCTTCCTCTCCACCTTCGGGAAATAGAATACATTCTTCCTTTCCCACCTCAATCAATCTTATTCCTTCAGTCATTCTCGGTCAAAGAGGCACCAAGATTCATCTTGAGGAATTTGATCGAATCCTAAGGATAGGTCGAGCCTAATACGGCGTGGCGGGTTAGTCTTCCCGTGAAAAGCCGAAGCCTACGTTATTCAACATCGTAGTATTAAGTCTAAGAGTTTCATTCTTTTAGCACAACGTTGTGTGTAGAGCGGTTTAGATAATTCTGCGCTAGCCCAACTCAAGCGGTAGTTGGTAAAGGCTCATCAAACCCGTTGGTAGGGGTTGGCGATAACCTAAAGCCAGCGCCTCACCGCGTTGCGGTTTAGTCTTTTCGATTGAAGACACACGAGTTTGATTAAGGGTATTTTATCCGAAGCCTAGAAGGGATAAAGCCAGCGCCTCACCGCAGCGTTGCGGTTTAGTCTTTTCGATTGAAGAAGACACGAGTTTGATTAGGGTATTTTATCCGGCCTAAGAAGGGATAAAGCCAGCATACCTACAGCGTTCGGTTTAGTCTTTTAGATTGAAGAAGACACGAGTTTGATTCAGGGGTATTTTATCCGAGAAGCCTAAGAAGGGATAAAGCCACCTCACACAGGCGTTGCGGTTTAGTCTTTTCAGATTGAAGAAGACACGTTTGATTACAGGGTATTTCATCCGAAGCCTAAGAAGGGATGAGTCTACAGCGTAACAGCGTTCTTAGAGATGAGCTCTTGCCTAAAGAGTCTGAAACCTCATTATTCAACATCGTAGCATTAAGTCTAAGAGTTTCGTTCTTTTAGCATAGCGTCCGTCTGAGCGGATCGGATAATTCGCCGCTGACTCAAGCGGTAGTTGGTAAAGGCTAATCAAACCCGTTGATGGTGAGGGTTTGCCAAAAATCCTATAAGTATTATGGTTAATTATTTACGGCGAAATAAAAGAATCATAAAAAAGGACATATTTGATTAATAAAGGATGAGATTACAAATCCTTAAACATCAAATTTATGAGCAATTTGTTATACTTTTGTCGGTGAAAGTTCTTTGAAGTTAAGCTCAAAGCTTCGATACGAAGGACTCCTGTTGCTATTAAGGGGGTTCGGTCTCCTTCTCGATGTCAACCGGCTTACGCCCGAGAGTTCAAATTTCGGGCATGACCGCAAGAGTCTCTTCTTTGTTGGCCTTCGTCGACTTCAAGATGATCGACTTTCTCTCGGCCAGTTCCTGCTGAGCTCTACTATCCTCGCCCAAAGAAATGCCACACAAGACCAAAATGTCCCACTAAGATGAAGCTTCAGCGACGCTAGCCTTCCAAATGATGCACCCGGATTCGCGATTTGAACTTCGAGTCCAAGAATAACGCAAGCATCCCCGCCAAGCCGCGCGAGCCTCTCCCCTCGCCTCTATATGAGGGGAGCCCTACTGCCTCAAAATCTTGTAGACTTTGGAGCTTAACCTCCAAATGGTCAAAATCATCAAGAATCCCTGCAAACTCAATTTTCCAAATATTCTCCCATGTCGCCTAATCCTACTCCAATCAGAACACGAGTATAAACCGTTTCCTAATTCATCGAAGTTCCTAAGAATATTTCCATAAAAATATTCTTAGGGATAACTCGATCGCAAGGATTGCATCGACGCTAATCAACGTCGCCTAATGCTACTCCAACTAGGAATATGCAGTATAAACTATTTCCTAATTTTGGCAGAAGTTCCCGAAAATATCTTAAGGATAACTCGACCACCTCCAATGGGTATATGAGGATAAACTAATTCTCAAAACTCCTGAACGATGAGTATAACCGGTGGACGCATACCAACGCTCCATAATCGCCATTGAAGGTTGAACGTCAAGAGGAAATTTCGACGACAACGATTCTACCAAAGGACTCCTCCCACTATACCATTCGCGGCGTCATGCCGAAGGCCCATCGGTCAACAGCTTGGAACGGAATAAATCCCAGAAAAATTCCTCCCACCGTGGATAATTGTGCTCCAACAAGGAGTAATGCAAGAGCGACGCCAACCAACGCGGCCGTCAGCCGGGGATTCACCATCAACGGTTCGATCCACGAAGATCGCGACGCCGGTCAACGCTGCACTCGCCATTGAAGGCTAAAATTCATATAGTTTGGCGCCAATTAACGCTGCCGCAGCCCAAGGATTCCCCTGATCAACGGAGAAATCTCGATGGTCAATTGGACGACAATCCACCAACACGAGTCGACAGTAAGGGAACTTAATTAGCTACAGTTTGAAATTCCAACAACGGTCAAGCAATAAATGCAACACCGTAACACCCCCGGGTATCCTACAAAGCACTGGAGAACCTGAGAGGATTGGAGGATTTAAATACTGGAGCCAATCTCAAAAGAAATTCATCTATCGACTTCTGGTCAAGATCTCGATAACTACGTGACAAAAAATACAAGATCGTAATACCTCTAGCAATCCTACAAAGCACTGGAAAGACTGAAGGGAATGGAGAGATCAAACACCAAGGTCATTCACAAGTCCTATCACGCTAACTAAAGAGTGAAGGGTTTATCATGTCCAAAGCATCCGCACTATCAAGAATCGAGACCTAGACGCTTTGGAGGGTATCCAGGGCGCTAAAAATTGCTTATCGCATTCAACGAGACTCTCGAAACGGTGGGTTGACAATCGACGATCCGTCCGACAATTCGTAACTCCCACGACGATTACACCAAAACGCATAAAGCCGGCTCCATTTAACGTGATGAAGTGAGTCCAAGAAAGCTGCAACGAAACGACGGTCGTGGGAAGCCCGACGACGGTTCGACGAAGCGAAGTCGACTAAACTCGCGCCGACAAGATGAATCAACCGTACTTAGTCCGCCAACGAAAATGAGCCGACATTCGAAGTTGACCGGATACGGACTCAAACACAACGGCGACATCACCGAGAAAACTAAGCCCTAAGACCGAGAAAGTCGACGAAAATGACGCAAACACGAAAACGGCCAACCTCGCCATCGACTGATTTCGCGGGTTTACCAAGTGGCGAGCCACTTGGCCATGGTTGTTTCCTATTCTATAAATAGGGGGTCTTTTCATCTGGGCCGGATTTTTGGACTTCGGCCGACTTTTGCCGATTTCGGGATTTGAGCTGATTTTCGAGTTTGATTTTCGAAGAGTTCTCGCGAGATCTACAAGCCGCCAACGCAACGCTCCAAGCACCGCGAGCACAAGTCCGTTCAACGTCAAATCTACAAATCGCGAGGTGTTTAACCCTGCCTACACTGAACACACTGGATTTCTCCTAGTAGATCTCACCCGCCGGCGATCCTCTCCTTCGTGAGTGTGATCCCCAAAGGCGATCCTCTCCTTCGCGGAGTGTGATCCCTCAGCGCTTGCTTCTTCGTGGAAACGAGCCCATTCACGCTCAGAGTTCCGCAACCCGGGTTTCCACCGGATCGAATTCGCGGTGGTCCACGACGAACAAAAGTCCCCAAGACAGCGAAGAACCCACACAAGCGGGATCCCGTGAATAGAGATCCGAGCTTGTTCAGAAAAAGTTGTAATTTTCGTTTTCATTGTACGCCTTAAAATAAAAGGCATTTCTTTTGAATTTTGTTGTAGGCCAACGAAGCTGTAAACGAATTCAATGACAATGAATAACAAAACGACTTTCCCCGCGAACAGTCATCGATGGATTACAAGAACCCATCGATGGTGTTCAGGGACCTATCGATGGTCGTGAGCACCTATTAATGATTTCATTGGCTGATTACAGATTTGATGATTTAATCACAAGTTTATCGTTCCTTTTGATCTCCAACTTCTATTATGATTAGGGTATCTCTTTCCTAATTAATTAGAGGCTATTATAAGATTGAAAGCGATAGATTAAAGGGAAAGCTTTAAGAAAGAAATTCTAAGGCTTTATTTGAAGAAGATTGAATTGGAGTTTTGAATTCCTAAAACCTCAACAAACTCTTTCTCATCTCTCCCATCATCTTCAGATCATCTCAGCAAGAAGAGTTGCCCATGATTTCATCATCTACATCGTACTTCATCAAGCTTTATGTTGATCCATTGAAGGACGGTTTGTTAATTGAAAAGAGTTGTAAGATCTTTCTTATTTCTATTCTTAAACTGTGTTTGATGGTTTATTTCAAACTTGTTTTTATAGCGTACTCAAGCCAGTGTGAGTTTAGGGTTTACAACGTACTCAAGCCGGAGTGAATTGAGGAATTGGGTCTAGCTAGAGCTAGGTGTTACTCATTATGGTTTTCTGCAAATATGGGGGGTTTTGTAAACTAATGAGGGGGTTTCTACAAACTTTTAGAGTGCTTTCTGTAAACTTTTAGGGGAGTTTTTAGCAAACTTTTGAGGTGTTTTTAGCAAAGTTTTGGGGGCTTTTTGCAAATTTTTAGGGGAATTTGCAAACTTTTAAGGCGCTTTTTACAAATTTTTAGAGGGTTTTCTACAAACTTTCAAGGGGCTTTCTGCAAACTTTTTTGTGGCGTTCTACAAACTTTTTAGAGGCTTTCCACAGACTTTTAGAGGGCTTTTTAAAAACTCACAAATGATATATGAAATTTAAAAAGTACCAGCAGCCCCCCTTAACTTTGAAATTTAAAAAAAACACCCTCAAAGTTTCAAAGAATTGCAAAAAGCACACTCAAAATTTAAAAAATTACAAAAAACACCCTTAAAGTTTAAAAATTACAAAATACTCTTAGAATTTTCTAAACTTACAATGAAATTTGAAAATTTTCAGCAGCCCCCCATAAATTTCAAATATACAAAAAACACCTCAAGTTTTAAAAAAAATGCGAAAAACACCTTCAAGGTTTTAGAATTACAAAAATCACCCTAAAATTCCAAAACCTACAAATGCTACTTGAAATCTAGAAATTACCAGAGCCCCATGTGAATTTAGAATTTGTAAAAAACACCCTCAATATTTAAAAATTACAAAACACACCCTCAAGAGTGAGTTCAAAACTCTTAAAAATTTTTAAACTTACAAAAGACACAAGAAATCGAAAATTTCAAATACCGATAAATTTAAAATTTATAAAAAACACCCATGAAGTTTTAAAAAATGAAAAAAATACGCTCAAGAGTTTAGAATTATAAAAACCCCCTTAAAATTTTAAAACCTACAAATGACACATTAAATCTAAAATTACAAGCGACTCTCAGAATTTGAAATTTGTAGAAAAAACCGTCAAAGTTTAAAAAATACAAAAAACACCCTCAAGAGTTCAAAATTATAAAAAAAACTCCTAGAATGTTCTAAACTTACAAATGGCACATGAAATTTGGAAATTTGTAGCAGTCCTCTATAAATTTAAAATTTATAAAAATCACCCTCAATATTTTAGAAAATGCAAAAACAACCTCAAGGGTTTCAAATTGGTAAAATCACATTGAAATTTTAAAACCTACAAATGGCACATGAAATCTAAAAATTTTCAGTACCCCCTTGTAAATTTGGAATTTTCAAAAAACCCCTAAAGTTTCAAAATTTATAAAAAACACCCTTAAAATTTCATAAATTGCACAAAACACAAAAAATTCTAAACCATGCAGAAAAACACACTACAAATCTGGAAATTACAAGCATCTTTTGCTGGTTGTGTTCCATAAATTTCAAACTTAGGGGTGTTTTTTATAATTTTTAAACTTTAAGGGTATTTTTTGTAATTTTTAAATTTACAAGGGACTGCTGGTAGTTTTAAAATTTGATATGTTATTCGTGAGTTTTGAAGTTTCAGAGTGGTTTTGCCAATTTTAAACCCTTGAGGGTTTTTTCGCCTTTTCAAAACTTTGAGGGTGTCTTCGCAAATTTTAAATTTATAGCGGACCGCTAGAAGTTTTCAAATTTCATGTGTCATTTGTAAGTTTAAAATATTCTGGTAGTTTTTTATAATTTTGAACTCTTGAGGGTGTTTTTTGTAATTTTTAAACTTTGATAGTGTTTTCTGCAAATCCTAAATTTACAGGGGCATACTGCTAATTTTTAGATTTCATATGTCATTTGTAGGTTTTGAAACTTCAGAGGGGTGGTTGAAATTCTAAACCCTTAAGGGTGTTTTTTTGCATTTTAAAAAAACTTGAGGGTGCTTTTTGCAAATTTTAAATTTATAGGGGGCTGCCGAAAATTTCCAGATTTCATGTGTCTTTTGTAAGTTTAGAAATTTTTGAGAGTTTTTTTTATAATTTTGAACTCTTGACGGTGTTTTTTATAATTTTTTTAAATATTAAGTGTGTTTTTACAAATTCCAAATTCACATGGGGTTGCTGGTAATTTCTAGATTTCATGTATCATTTGTAGGTTTTGAAATTTCAGGGTGATTTTTATAATTCTAAACCCTTGAGGGTGGTTTTCGCATTTTTTAAAACTTGAGGGTGTTTTTTACAAATTTGAAATTTATGGGGGGCTCTTGAAAATTTCATGATTTCATGTGTCTTTTGTGTGGTTAGAAAATTTTTAGAGTTTTTTTGTAATTTTAAACTCTTGAGGGTGTTTTTTTGCAATTATTTAAGCTTTGAGGGTATTTTTGCAAATCTCAAATTTTTAAGGGCCAGCTGAAAATTTCTAGATTTTATGTGTGCTGGTCGTTCGTTTACCTTTAGGGTGTTTTATGTAATTTTAAATTTTTAAAAATATATTTTTTTTACTTGTTGAAACTTTGAGTGTGTTTTTGAAAGAATACTCATCTAAATGGGCAAATGGACGGGTAATAGCCCACCCATTTATGACTCATTTATCTTTAATAAAAATAATATCCACCCATTTATGACCTATTTAACTAAATGTGTGGGTTTAGATGTGTTATTTATTGGGTGGGTATGGGTAGCCAAATGGGTTTGGGTCAATTTTGCCATCCCGGGTGAGTTATATGAATGATTTCACACGTGTATGCTAGCTTTCCGGTGGTCGTGCATCTTCAGATATCTAATAAACCTGATTTTAAGGGGGTACTTTTTTTTTATTGAAAAGAAAATCAAAGATACATCCACTCTAGAAAAATAGAAACCCACGAGCATAACAAAGGAATTTGGATTAATACCTCTCATTATCAGACTGTAGAACACTGTGTAAAAAAGGTGGAGGGTCTTCAAGCCACACCACATAATCATCAAACTCCTTAGCTTTTCGCACCAACGCATGAGCCACTTCATTCCCTGTTCGATGAATTACCTGAAAATCTCATTCCTTGAGTTATGTACAATATCGCCACACATCATCCATAAAGTGCCCAAAAATTGAGTGCTGCTCCACTCCAAGGGGGTTCTTAAAATGTAAAAATGTGAAAGTGATTCATATTTTATCACTTTATGTATTTGTTCATCATTGCATGTGGAAGTGAAATGCAAAATACATATTATATTAGATAACGTATATTAAACTTTCTTGAAAGAGTGTGAGTGACGAGAAATTATCTGGCACATTAACTTTACCATGTAAGTGGATGATGTGGTACATCTAGCCAATTACCAGCGGACATGTATATTAGTGATCCTTCCTCAAATCAAAATTATCCATAATTTGAAAATATTGAAAACCAAATCTTTGAATAATCCTCATCAAATCAAAAGTGTACATTATTGGAAAATCTGAAATCAAAATTTTGATTTTCTTTCCCAATTTTTTTCGAGAAAATATTCTAAAAAACCTCTAAGTGTAACCCCTCTTTTATAAGAGGCCGCTAGCTTTATATTTTTAACAAATAAGCCCCTAAATTTTACTCATCTTTTCTAAGAAGCCCCAGCTTTCTTTTTTTGACAATGAAGCCCTATATTTTACCATTTCTTTCTAAGAAGACTTTAAGTTTTACCCTTCTTTTCTAAGAAGCCCTCAAGTTTTCTTGTTAACTTAGAGATTTCATTTTCAAAAAAAGAAAGTTAGGGGCAGGAAGAAAGGGGTAAAACTTAGGGGCATGTTTGTTAAAACAGAAAGTTATGGGTTTATTAGAAAAGAGGGGTGAAATTTAGGGCTTTCTTTTCAAAATAGAAAGTTAGAGTCTTCTTAAAAATAAGGGTAAAACTTAGGGGCTCTTTGGACTATATTTTCTTCTTCTTTTCTTTTTTTTGGGGTCTTATTTTTGTTTTATCTCTTCCCTATTTTTCTTGGGTATTGTTTGCATATTTCGAGAACAAAACTTCTTAAATGAAAATTAAATAATTTTAACAAAAGCTTTGTATTTGATTAAAAATATATGCACAAAATCTTATTAAAGAAAAGAAAAATATGATTACTTATCTTCTCCTTCTTTCAGATTTTTAGATTTTATTGGGTTTTTTCTCCTTTAAGGTTATGCTTTATATAGTCAGTTTTTAAGACAGGAACAAAAAGCTACGAAGGAAAAAATTACATGAAATATTCTTTTAATTAAATGATATTTTAGGAAGTGATTTAGATTATAATGGTTTGTTTAGATTTGATGAGGATTATAAAATAAGTGGTACACATGTCAAGTTTTCATAGGATAGGTTTACCACGGCATCTTGCTTATATAGTAAAGGTAATGCACTGAATGCTTTCTCGCGGATGACTATCAAAGTGGAGAAGTGAATACCATATTTAAAACTAAATCTTTCTTTTCTTTCAACCAATAGTGTTAAGTAATTTCTTTATACTATAAGAATATGAAATATTTTTAGAACTAATGGTGACTCTAATGGTTGGGAGGTTCTAATATGACTTCCAAAATTCTTAGTTCAATTTCCATATTAAAAAACATTTTTGAGACTTTTCTACATTAGTCCGTTATTAAATCTTTACTAATTTGTTCCTCGATTATCACCTACATGTGTTTCCGTTATTATCTTAAATCATTAAGTTGATATATAATATCAATATAAAGTAGATATAATATATTATATACCAATGCGTATAATAAGAATAATCTTTTTAAATAGAGTAATTTTATCAGCATTGACTTAAAAATGTAAGGGGCAGTTTTGTTGGTTACCTAGAAATAAAGGGAAAAAATTAGGGATGGAAATAATTAAGAATGAGTTTCCATTCATTTTCTTACAAAAATTCATAAAATGAGTTTCTTAAATATGAGTCACATCATCCAATAAAAATGTGTCACACAATCTTTCTATTTGGTCTCGATGTGTGAACCAAACAAATAAAATGAAATCATTATATGAAATACATTTTCTATAATTGAATTTTTTGAATTTTCAGCCAACCACACAGCCCCTAAATTGAAACTCGTATAGAACCGTCCATATGATGAGGTGAGTTCACAAGCCTCAATCGGATGTGCCTTACTTACCAACGGCTAGACCAAGCCTCCAAGCCTCAATCGGATGTGCCTTACTTACCAACGGCTAGACCAAGCCTCCCCGCTATCTATAACCTACATGTGCATTCCTATCTACTTTCCTTTATAACTAAAGGAAAATCTTCTGGTGAACAGTAATATTTATCATTATCCACGTATTTAATTCCTATTTTCTAGCCATTTTCCATCTTTAAAACCGGTTACACCCATTTTCCCACTTTCTAACCGGTTACACCCATTTTCTATTTCAGGCATTTTCTCTCTCTTTCTCTCTCTAACCCAAATGGCGATAAAAAGATATTTCACTCCCTTTCAAAAAAACCTATTGCCTCTTCTCTTCAATTTCTAGGGTTTTACAATTTCAGTTGTTGCTTTCTTCTTCTGATCTCTTTCTCTAGCGTCAAAGAGGTACCCGGAGTTTTCATCGCCGGCAACAATGGCGACCACTAGAGTCCAAAGGATTATGACCCAACCCATCGTATTCTCTTTCTCGGAAAACCTTAATTTTTTCTTATTTTTTGTTAAATTTTGAATATTTCTTTCTAATTTTGGTTTTAAACTTTGAAGAATCTCATCTTCAGGTTTCTTCAGAGTGTGAGTATCGAACATTCCTTCCCTTTTTTGCTTAATTTCAATTTTTTGTTATATTTTTTTGCGGATTATTGAAATTTAATTGATTTTTTTTGTTTCTGATTGGATTAGAAAGCTCGCATCCAGATCTGGCTTTTTGAACAGAAGGATTTGAGGATTGAAGGCCGCATTATCGTGAGTCTCTCTCTTTATTCCTTGCTTTAGGGTTAGGTTTTAGTGTCTGGCGATTAATTAGTGCAGTGGTGGTTTTGTTAATATTTACATTATTATACTAATTGTTTCCATCTAGGATTAAACTAAGATAATGACATTGAATTCGAGAAGCACTGTTCAAGTTCTCATGGAATAGTTTATGTAGAACCTAAATTGGAGATAAAACCCCTCATGTATACAACAAATTTATGTCATAGGGAAGTTAAATCTTGATAAAGTATATGCATTTCTCTGCGGATTAAGCTTATTCTAAGTCCAAATACTTCTTGGTTAACCATCATAACTTACTCCTTTTCGTCACTCATGATTGTGTGATGGTTGTCTTTCTTAAACTAGAAGTGAATTTATTAATTTTGGGCATATATCTTTGGTTTCTCCGGGATTAGAAAATGTTATTATCTTTTCCCCTCTTTATGGGAGTTACTTCATTTCCTTCTTGAATTTGATATCGTCTTTGATAAGAATTGATTACATGTTTTATTGTAGGGATTTTTCGATAGTAATCCCTTAAATCTTCAATATTTTGAAATTAGTCCCTCAAATAATTGAAATTGCTATTAGATCCCTCAAACATATGGTTTTAGAAGTTAATTGTATTATTTTTAACCAAAGTTAGTTGTATTGATCTTTAGTCATTATTTTCTTTATCTAACTACGTCTTATCATTGGACAATATTTCATAGTATCCTATTAAAGATTTTGATTTTTTAGATAACTATTTCATCTTTCATTTTAGATAATCATTGACTCTTGGTGAAGTTCATGTTTCATTTTCTTGGAAGGTTAGTTAATCTCCACAACTTTTATGTTTTTGTAATTTTATATTCTTGATTTGCAATGCTTTTATGCTTCTGTAATTTTTATATAAATATTAGAAGTATCTGAAGATCTTTTTTTTTTTTTGCTATTAGTTAATAAAAATATGGTAGATTAAGGTGAAGGATGTGGATGTCTATCAATAGAGGGCTTTGGTGGAGTTGCATCCTAAAGCCATACTAAAAAAATATGGCAGATCAATTGCGTTCTAAAAACTGCATTAGAGATGATTAGTTACTAACATTACATTGTTAAAAGCCACTTAGATCCTTTTACCATCTAAATTTGATTACATAATCCTAACAAAATCTTCAAAAAAAATCCCACGTTGTACTGTTGTAAAATAATCCTAACTGAATTTGGTTCAGATATCCAACGTTCTACATATATATTCCATTAAATAAGATCTTTTAAGATAAAATTTCACATGACGATCCGCAAAAATAAGATGGGAAAAAAATTGCGTCCAAAATTTTTTTTAAGGAGGCCGTGCTTTGGACGGGATGAACACTAGTATATATATGTCTGAGGTCAAAAAAAGCCGTTCACACGTGTGGAAAGCAACAATGGCAGTGATGACAATTTGACTCGATGGGTTTGATTGATTGATTGATTGTTTCGGTCACATGGGATCAATTCGTGTAACTTTAAAAATGATGGGTACATGTGGATACTTCCCGACCTTTTAACCTTTAAATATGTGGAGATTATTTGCTCCCATCATACAAACTGCTCGGGATAAGAAGGAACTAATTAATGATTAATCTGAGATTATTCTCCAATCTTCATGCTACTCCAAAGGCTTTTACACCCAAGAGCCCCAGACTTGAAGCGTGTTTGGCAACCTCCGGAAATGAGACTAGTATTGATACCGGTCTCATTTTGATTATGAATCTTCGGGAAAAGTTGACAATAGCTAAACTGATTTTTTCATAAGTCAAAAAAAACATCTTAACTATTCTATTTTGGTCCATCTTTACTTTTAGTAGACCAAAATAGAAACAATTTAACTCAGAACTGATCCGGTACCAATCATGCTTCAATTTTGGGAAATGTGCAAAAGAGAACTGTAGGGTTTGTCTAATAACTTTTCTAAATGGAGACATGAGTCTTGAGTGCTTTTTTGTTTGGCAAAAAATAGGTCCGAATTGGCCCGATTTACTAAGGCCAATTTTGGCCACTAAATCAGTTCTAATTTGAACCACCCCTTTTGTCGTCCAAATTAAAAATGGTTTATGATAGAATGGACAAGGACCGATTCTAAATATATTGCCAAACACATCCTTACAACTTCTTATAACACAAACATGTACTTATCGAGATGTTAGAGTTTAGCCTTTAAATTAAATAAAGTAGTTTCTAGCAGGTTAATTAAGATATTACATGTTTTGAGGCATGAAACATGAATCGTCATTCTCTTTATAATTTTTTGGTTTTAGAATTAACTCATATCAATAGAAAAACATAACTATTATTCTTCGTAATTTATTAGTTTATCATAACATCTTTTGAATCATCATTTAATTTAAAAGAAATACATTAAGAATGGGAAAACCAAAACAAAAACAAAAACACGGGAAATTTGTTCTCTTTATACATCTATATCACTATATTATATAATCATATATGAGAATAAGAAGATGAATGGTGACTGAAAACACTATAAAAGTTGTTTTGTAATCATTTGGTCCGGCTCCTTAAAATTAGTGGTTTGGCTTTAGTTGTTCGTTTGAGATAACAAGTTTTTGTCAATATCGACAGGAGCCAAGTAAAGGAAATGTTCGTATATATAGAAGAGAAGCAACCATGTTCATGCTTGGCAATTTCCAGCTTCTATGTAATCAATATAACAAAGATGATAGCTCTATGCCGTTGTGAGGGAGATATCGTATTTTTGGGAAACTATATGATTACTCTATACATGAGAGTGGAATGTATATAGTTTAAGATGGAAATTATCGTATTTTGTCAGAAGATTACCAAACTAGATAGCGACTAATCCTTTGATCATATTGGTTAATTAAGTATAGTCATTCTTTGAACAAATTAAGAAGACAATTTGACAGCCTCGATAAGTAAAACAAATAGAAACCTTCACGATGAAAAAAAAACTTTCGGAGCAAGGGAATGTTCAATGCAGTAATTTGTAAAGACAATGCAACACGACGTGAAATTGACAATAAGAAAGAGACCTCGACCAAAACGGAAAGGAAAATTTTGGACTCCTCAACCAAAAGAACTAATTTTCTTACATAATATTATTTTGGGTTAATTTCTGAGAACTCCCTGAACTTTGGACGTTTTGCATTTAACCTCTCTGAACTTTGGGGTGTCTCACAATGGCACTCTAAACTTAAAAGATTTTCCCAATTGGTCCTCCTAACAATATTAATGGCTTAATCATGAAATGATATACGTGTCTTTTTACAACAGTCATTGACGTTGTAAGAGGTCGGTGGTAAAATCTTAGGTCTCGTTTGGCAAAGGATTAAAGATGAGAGATTAACGAGAAGAGTTAATATAGTTAACCATTTTGTTAATCCGAAGAGTTAAATTTTTTAATTTGTCAGGTCAGTTTATTTTAATCATTGTGGTCAGTTTTTGTAGTTGGGAGTAAAAAATATGATAACTATTTTCTTTATAAATAGAGAAGTTATCTCTTAATCTGTCTAAATAGGTGAATTTGTAACCCCAAACCCCTCCTTTTGAGGGGTTAACTCAATTTAATCCATCTAGAAGAATTTGTAAGCTCTTCTATTATTTTTTATGTTTAGCAAATTGTGAGAGGTTAACTGAGCTCACACTCTAGTGTAATTTTTTTTTTGTATTTAGGAGGCTAAGGAGAGATTAACTCTCTCCTTAACTCCTAACTTAACCCTTTGCCAAATGGGGTCTTAAAGTTTTAAGGAGTGCATTTTGGGGCAACCAAAAGTTTGGGGTGTTTTGGTGGAAAAATAGAAGTTCATGAAGATTTAGTGAAAAGCACTTTCCTCCCTTTATATATTAGGAGAAATAACGCAGCGCGGAAGTAAAAACCTCGGAATCCACCAAGGGTTGTTCTCTGAATCCACAAAGAATGATCTCCGAATCCACGAAGAACTTCAAATCCACGAAGAAATATTAAAGAGGAATTTTATTGATAAAAAGATATATTTTTTCCTAGAAACCACCTTAATAATAGGGTAATTATACGGATTCATTTTTAATTTATACATAAACCACCTTTAAAGTTAATTTTTGTTGCAGTCAACCACCTCCCAGTCAATTCTTCACTTAAAAACCAAAATTACCCTTTAAAAACTCACATTCAATGTACATGACTCATTTTTTTAGTATTTGGGTCTTATTAGGATACAACTCATGTACATTGAACTTGATTTTTAAAGCTTATTTTTAATTTTTAGTGAAAATTTGACTAGGAGGTGGTTGATTGTAACAAAACCAACTTTAAAGGTGGTTTATATATAAATTGAAAATAAAAGGAGGTTCCCGTGATAATTACCCTATTATTAAGGTGGTTTCTAGGAAAACCCAAAGATATATTATCATTGGGGTTACATGACTCTTCTTAAATAGAAAAATAAAATATAGTCATAATAAGACTAGAATTATAAAGAAAAAAATATCAAATCCTATCCTAAATGACTCCTATAATAGAGAAACAAATTAGTCCAATATGAATCAAAATTGAATTTATTTCCTAATCTAAACTGACTCCAACTTTATTACTAAAAATAAACTAAAGGCTGATTATTTTTAGATTTTAGCCAAAACTGGGTATTACTGATGAGATTTTAAAAATCTAAAAATCTAGTTGGCTCCATCTCGTCGAGATAGGTGATTTACATATATAATATATCAGAATCTGCCTTCCAAGTTGGAAGATATGATTATTTCTTTACGAAAGTCAATAATACGTATGAGTCTGCATTTAGCTCGTGATTGTCCCACTCTTCCATGAAATTATCCGTTAAGCGTCCTACATCAATATTCCCTTGTTGAAAGAAGCTCGACCCTGAGCTTATATTTGCTTGAATAGTAGCTTCAATGATAAATATTTTTCTTCTCCTGCATCGATCAGCATCCGCCTTGTATTTAGCATTAATTTTCTCCATTTATTCTTTTACCTTCTCTGCTAGGACTTCTTCTGTATCAAACTTGTGTATGAATCTTTCCCACGGCATGTGTATGTAACTGACAGCATGTGGCTCTATAGTTGACATGAAAAACTGCTCCAAATATTTTCCTTGTTGCTTTCTCATATTCTAGTGTCGGCGGTGTCACTTCATCATTGTTGAAATTATTGATGATCATTGCTTCCAAAGAAGAATTTTCTCTCTCATACTCCATACACAATTCTTTCATCTCCTTTGCCTCAAGCCCTCCACCAAGCAATTCACGCATATCATCAATTGTCTCACTCTCTATTGTATCCTTCTCCTCCATCGGGACAATATTAATATGTGCAATATCGCTCACAACCTCTCTAAAAATATCATGCATAATGTCCATCTTCACTATCATATAACTATCAGCATCATGAATCTCATGCATAACGAGTATTTGCACCTTAGGAGGAATTTCGGCAAGGGCATGTTCTTCTTTCCCAATTACAACCAAGTCATAGATCTCTTTAGATTGCTTCAAATTTTCTGCTAAAGCCTTGTTGTCTGCCACCAATAGTCTCTTCTTCTCAGTAGTCTTTATTTTGGATGGCTCCTTTTTTGTAAGAAGCATGAGTACAATTTGACGTCCATCCTTCTTAAAGATATAAACATTGTCTCTGCGCTTGTGGGTGACACCAACATCAAACTGCCATGGCCTACCTAAAAGTGTATCCATCTCGATCACATCACACAACACCTTATCGACATAGTTGCGGCCGATAGAAAAAGGTACCCGACACATCTCATCGTTCTGCACATCATTGCCCTTGCGAATCCAGTCGATCTTGTAGGGAGGTGGGTGTTTCTCTGTCTTCAAACGTAACTTATTCACCATACGTCGAGAGACAAGATTCTAACCCTTTCCTCCCTTTATATATTAGGAGAAATAAAGCAGCACGGAAGTAAAAACCTTAGAATCCACCAAGGGTTGTTCTCTGAATCCACAAAGAATGATCTCCGAATTCACGAAGAACTTTGAATCCACGAAAAAACATTAAAGAGGAATTTTATTGATAAAAAGATATATTATCATTGGGGTTACATGACTCTTCTTAAATAGAAAAATAAAATAGACTCCTAATAAAATTAGAATTATAAAGAAATAGAAAGTGTTATGGTCCTGAACATTAATTAACCACTAATTCTTGATTAGAAGGGAAAAGTCACTATATCAAACAAATTAGCATTTTAATCCATTGATTAGGGACGACCCGGACTCACCCGCCGAGTCAAGCAGACGTCCCACTTCCTTTGCTCAAACCAGCAAGCCATACCGACCGACTGCCTTCATGGACGACTCGAATAGCGGTACTAGTCGCCCCTTCGTTCAATTGCCTATAAGGACGACGCGAATGGCGGTATGAGTCGATCCCTTGGATGCTCGACATCACCCACTCGGCCAATTTACTCCCTCAACCCAAACGACGGTTGCACGAAGTTTGGTCCCGACAATACGTCAATATCACATTTAATGCATGTTCAGCGCCTTAATTCCTCCATCTCTCACAGTAATTAAGACACCTCGAACCATTCCGGCTGCGAATGTCACAAATCCCATCCCATTAATGATCCCATTAATGACGGAGGAACATCACTAACTCTTAGACCAATCTACAGTCAACACCTGTAAAGGCAATCCGACGCAGCCACCTACACATACCCATCAACAAGACATTTGTCCAATCATCGATCGACACGTGGAAGTAGGGCTAACTCATTTTCCAGTTTCTTACCAAGCAAAGAGATAAAAATGCCCTCTACTCTCCATATAAATAGGGAACTGTATAATAGAACAGGTAAGTAATCTAAGGGAAGGAACTTTTTCTCTGTTATTCTTACTCATAAAACACTCATACTGACTTGATCGTCAGAGGGATCACCGGAGATCCCAACTCCGCCCTTCTACAGGTCCTTTTCTGGCGTAGGCGAACTTCCTCATCTACAGCACCACCGGGCATTAGAAGATAAAGTGGACTCCACTTAAACAGAAACCAATCTAGCAGTGATTATTGACTGTGTGATCTCCAACATCAACAGAGAGTATCAAATCCTATCCTAAAAGACTCCGTATAATAGAGGAAACAAATTAGTCCAACATGAATCAAAATTGAATTTGTTTCCTAATCTAAATAGACTCCAACTTTATTACTAAAAATAAACTAAAGACTAATTATTTTCCGATTTCAGCCAAAACTGGGTATTACTGATGAGATTTTAAAAATCTGACAATCTGGCTGGCTCCTTCTCGTCGAGATAGGTGATTTACATATATAATATGTCAGAATCTTCCTTTCGGGTTAGAATGATTGTTTCTTTGCAGAAGTTAATAATATGTATGAGTCTGCATTTAGCTCGTGATTATCCCACTCCTCCATGAAATTGTCCGTTAACCGTCCTACATCAAGAAACCCCAATGAGAAGTCAATTCCAATGCATACTCACTTGTCCTCCATTTAGATAAATTAAAACATATGAAACCAAATATACTTAGCAAACATGCAAGATAATTGTGGGGGACGACTCAGCGTATGTCCACTCTAGTAGCAGTGCAACAACTCTATATATGTCTAATACTAGTGATAGCTAGCCCCCTTCTCCCTGCTCTTAACGAGAGCTTCCTTGTTCTTAGTTGTAAAACTTTGTTGTTATTAGTGACTCAATCAATATGATAAAATAACAAAGGTGCCAATTAGTAGACAAAATGGCGTAGGCCATTTTTGTTGTTAGTGGGGAAAAAGGTTCAGAACTAAACATTTTTTAGTTTAAAGTCCAGCTAACGACTCACCTGAAAAAGTTCAACTAACGACAAAAATGACCACTATAGGTATTATAGGGAGAAAAATTCAATGCGCCCCTTCTTTTACACGGTGCTTGGGAGTTTGCTAGAAAAAAAAAGGGATGATAAAATATAAAAAGAAAATGTAGAGAAAAAAAGAAAATATAATATCTTATTTAAGTGTTTAGTAAAAGAAATGAAGAAAAACTCATTTTATTATAATTAGAAGTTCTAATAAAGGAAATGGAAGAAAAAGAGTGGTTTCATAATTAATTTTCACCCATTGATTCACATTGACACACATTCAAATATGTAATTTTTCCTCTATATGTGAACTAGTTGGTTGGCTGAAGAATTAATGGGGATGGAGGCAGTCTCCGGTTAAATTTAAAATGGTCTTTTTTTTATTTTTTATTTTTTATGTTTATATTATTATTATTATTTTGTCAATTTGTCAAGGGCTTGGAGAGTCCAAAGAGATTGGAATTTTTTTTTCTTTTTTTTTTTCGGGTCACTTTGTCAAGGGCTTGGAGAGTCCAAAGAGATTGGATAAGGTGGAAGGAACCATGGGCGTGGTCACGGGTCAATTTCTACGGAGTTTTGGGGATGGAATCAAAAGACAAACCTGCCGAGTGCCGGGCCAACTATTCACAAATCTCTTGCTTTCTGATTTTGATATAACAATGATGTTGATAACAAGGACAACAACAAACATGAAAAGGAGCTTTCATTAGTCCTCTTCCCATATGATATGTTTTAGGCAATGGGAAAGATTCATGTCCATTGGGTAAGGCTACCTATTTTTATGTGGTATTTAGTGGATTCTTTTGCAGTATTTCTTAATTTTTAAACAACCCCTACATTTGGTCAAAGTTTCTTTATAGCACTTAAACGCATACCAAAATGAGGGTACTGAGAACAGTACTAGAGGAAGAGGAAATTGTCTTCACTGGAGATTGATAATTGAGATTAACATACAAATATCACAAAATGATCTGTATATATATTAAAATTAGCAAAATTCTAATTTTTGAAGGGTATATATGATGAAAACCAATAATAATAAAGAGAAAATTTGAGTTAGTTTAGTTTATTTAAAAAAATTTGCAAATTTAGACCTAAGAGAGGTAGAGAGCTTAGGAGGGCGATTAGAAGAGGCAGCACAGTGCTGAAGGAGACATGTAACAAATTGCTCCTTCCCCTCCTTCGGCCACGTGCTCCTTAGCCGTCTTGTCAGTTCTATCAACCACCCAAACCCTTCGTCTCCCTCTTCACAAAATCCCCAAATCACAAATCCTACTCTCCGCGTGCTTTCTCCTCCTTCGCCAATCCCTTTAAGAATATCTCGCAGCTACCGATAAGGAAAAATGGATCCTCCCGCTCCCCAAAAGAATTCTCTCTTCTCCAAAGGTTGGCTGAACCACTGTCATTAAGAAAAAGAGAGTGGCGATGGAACATGCAGTCTTATAAAGCGATCCATCCCACCTCCTAAACAAAAAAGGCACTTCTTCTGTGGTGATCCAAATCACATTGCGAGATTACATAAATTGGACTTCAAGTGTAAGGGTATTGGGCACACTTCTCATGCATGTCCCTCCTCTCAACCCCTTATCCCACCACCACCAATCAATATCCATGTTATCCCCACTCCTTCCTCTCTCAAGGAAAAGATTGAAAAGTAATCATCTTTCGACATCTTATCCATGTGAATGGGTTCACGTACCACTGAAGAACTCAAAGAAATGTTGGAGTACTGTTTCAATGTCAAAGATTGGTCTCAACAGATCTTGTGCTTAAATTAAGGTGCATTCTTGGTTTACTTCCCAAATCCTCTTCTTCTTGACCAAGTTGTTAAGTCTGGATAAATAGATAAGGGTTCATTTGGTGGGACTTTTTCTAAATGGATTGAAACAAAGGGTTTGAAGTTCTTCCCAAGACCAAAGTATGTATGGATCACGTTATCCAAGCTTCCTTTGCATTTGTGGGACTGCGACTTCCTTGCTGCTCTATTCAAAGATGTACGAGAGTTATGCATGTTCGAGGGATGTTTAGTTCATGGACAATATTTCAGGCTGTAAAATTCTCCTGAAGGTCAAATGCAAACGACATATTCCCAAATCTACTCTCTTTCACTATGAATTCCCTGTCAGCGGGTGACTTCTAGAAGGTAAAGCAATGATTGAGACCATGGGCCAACCCATCTCAGAGGAGCAGCTCAAATCAAAGAAAGGGTAAGAATTTCTTATGAGAGAAGGGGCACCATCATCACACTACTCATGGAAAGACTTGGGAGCCTTATTGCAGGAGATAGACTCAGAAGTACAGCGGCCCCTCTCTTTCGATGACTCACCGGAGCAGCAGTCGGAATCTAAGTGCCAACCTACTGAGGTTGATGACAAGGGTAGAAAGGTAATTGAACTCAATTTAAATTCAGCGGGAAATGAGGAGTTTGTCAAGGAATCTGCGGATCATCCGAAGTTGCCTGATTTGGGGCATACAAAAGGTTTTCCTATTATTAACTTTCCAGATATGGTGGAGGTAAAATGGGATAGTAAATCTGCTTCTCTCTCAAGGGCAACTTGGAAAGTAATTTACTCTGGTTTTAATAAAGTCCCAAATGAAGGCCCATCAAGAAGAGTACCTGTTTCAGCCCATGCGACCTCTGACACCAACTCATCATCCTTCTTCAAGAATTCTACTGATACCATCTCCTATTCAGTTCAGCCTCCAGGGTTCGAAAGACCTATCAGACTGAGGAGGAGAAGGCTTGCACCTATATCTCTCTACCACAAGCCTTATCAATGCTTCATGGCGGGCTCAGGAAGATCTCTACCTCCTCTGCACAAGAGGGTCCTCCTCTACTTCTACACCCCCTTTACCTATTAATTCATTATCAAAGGATGATATTTCCACTATTGCTGCCAATTGTAATATTAAGGAGCCTTTACCTCAAGAGGCTATTAGCAATTTGGAATCCTTAGAATAGAGAGGGCCAATTTGAGCTCTTAGACCCTAGTTATTTTTTCAGATTTGATAGTAATTTTTTTTCCAATGAAGATAGGCTCCTGGAATGTTAGGGGTTTAAATGACCCCATTAAGAGAGGGTTTATTCAAGTTGCCATTCTTTTCTCAGGAATAGATATTATTGGTTTACAAGAATTCAAACTTAACTCTGTTAGACCTAGGACTCTCAAAGCCATGGGTGATAATCGATTATCATCTTGGCTTTCATTAGATGCTATTGAGTCTGAGGTGGTGTGCTACTAGGTTGGAATGTTAATATTTTTTATTGCCTTGATTCATACATATGCATTATTTCAATCTCTACTATGCTTCTCCATGAAATTTCTAAATGGAGAATTGTTATTACTTCTGTTTATGCTCCCATAGAAGAGAAGATAAAGAAGTTTGTTGATAGGAATTAGAAAGAATTAAATCTTTCCATTGCCTTGAGCCATTTTTGGTGATTTTAATGTAACTTTAAATAAAGAGGAAAGAAGCGAAAGATCAGCGTCCTTAAGAGATAGGAACTCCTTCAAAAGATTAATTGATTATCTTCTCCTTATGGACCTCCTTCTAAGTGGTAGGCAATTCACTTGATCCAACATGAGAGCTATGCTTATTCTTGCTTGACCGGATAAATTTCTACTCACTCAAGACTTTGGATCTTTGTTTCCTACTCTTGTGCAATATGTGTTACCATCTAGCTGTTCTAATCACATAATAATTATCTTAGACTCCTCAAGTACAATCCGTAAACCCCCTTTCAGATTTGAAAAAGTTTGGCTAACTCACCACTCTTTTCATGAGTACATTTCTTCTTGTTGGTCCTCCTTTTCTTCTGAAGAGAATCTTGTCTCCTCTTTTTCCATCAAACTCAAGCTCTTAAAAAGAAGAAATTAAAGTTCTAAAAAAGGGTGTTTGGATCTTCTTAGATTTAGTCCCTCTAACCATTATACCAAAACTCTGAAGTTATGGTGAGGGTCGAGGATTATAGTTTTATATTAATTCTAACATGCCCCGCGTTGAACGCCCTTTTTATGGACTGAAATCTGGACTCACGCAGCGGTGTCAATTTTTTAGAAAATCCGCTTAAAATTCGTGGCCGGTGAGATTTGAACCTGGGTTGCTCTGATACCATCTTAGATTTAGTCCCTCTAACCATTATACCAAAACTTCGAAGTTATGGTGAGCGAGGATTATAGTTTTATATTAATTCTAACAGATCTATTTCTCAATAAAAAAAGATTGTTATATCCTTCTTGGAATCCTTATCTTTGCTTGAGTGATCTAGACCATTATCTGATTCAGAATTGATCTCTCGAAAAAACCTTAAGTTTGATCTTTTCTCCTGCTAAAAAAGAAAAAAATCATGTGGAGACAAAGATCAACGATACAATGGCTCAAGGAAGAAGATTCTAATACTTCTTTCTTTCACAAAGTTGCTTCATCTTATAGAAGGAGGAATTTTATTCCCAACTTGATTGTGAACGACCAACTTGTCTCCTCTGAAGAAGGAAAACAAAAAGCCTTCTATGAGTTCTTTTCTAACCTAAATCTTCTTCAACTCTCTTTGTTGATTGGTATAGCTTATATCCTAACCAACTTGTCTCCCTTGACCCCTCCTTGAAGATCCTTTCAATAGGGAAGAAATCAAAGTAGCTATTTTTAGTCTTCATCCAGAGAAATCTCTTGATCCAGATGAGTTTCCTATTTTGTTTTATCAAGAATTTTGGGATGTTATCAAAGAAGATCTTTTCTCAGCCATTTTATCTATGTATTCTGATGCATCGTCTCTCCATAACATCAACTTCTTCTTCATCACTCTCATCCCAAAAATATAAGGAGATTGTCATGTTAAAGATTTCAGGCCTATTAGTCTCTTAAATGGCTTTTAAAAAAATTTTACCAAAGTTCTAAACAACAGGCTATCCCCCTTCTTGTCAGCGCTCATGGATCCCTCACAATCTGCCTTCCAAGAGGTAAGTCCACTTTGGATTCTGTCCTACTAGCTCATGAACTCATCCATCATTGCTCCACTGAGATAAAAGAGGTATGCATGGTTAAAATTAATTTTGTGAAAGTCTTTGCTTGTATCAGTTGGCCTTTTATCGTTTCATTGTTAAAATTTAGAGGTTTTGGAGATAGATTGTCAATGGTACACCATCTCAAAACTTTAACTATGGTTGAGATCTTAAATGAGGAGACATCTTTCACTCATGCTCTTCATTCTAGCAGCAGATGAACTTTTAAAAGTTCTTCACAACAATGTTGACTCTGGTCTCTTATCAGAGCGTAACCTTAAGGGTGAGCTAAATAACATTAGATCCTTGCAATCTACCGGTGACTCGTCATGTGCAGAGCTAATCAAGAAGACATCTCTATCCTTAAGTTTATCTTCTATATTTTTGAGGATATCTTTGGCTTAGGAATCAATTTTGCTAAAATAAGTTTCTTTTATTTTGGTAAATTTGCTAACAGGGGTTAAAACATAGCCTTAAATCTCAACTGCTCTTATGAAAAAATCCCATTCAAATATCTTGGCCTCCCCCTCAAGAAAGGTTCTCTTACCAAAAAGATTGGCAACCTCTTTTAGATAAGCTTTTAAGAAGGTTATCCACGTGGAAAAATAATCAATTATCCATTTAAGGTCCTTTAACTCTCTTAAACTCGTTCTTACCTCCATCCCTCTATATATTTTTTATCTTTCTTTAAATTACCAATATAGCTTATCAAGGTAATAGATAAGATTAGAAGAAATTTTCTCTAGGAAGGATCTATATCTTCATCCAAAAGAAGAACTCTTGTTAAATGGGATATTGTTTGTAAGTCCAAAGAAGAAGGGGGTTTGGGTGTGAAAAATCGAGAGACTTCAACTATGCTCTCTTATCTAAATTATCTTGGTATAGTTATATTCGCTTAGTCCTCATAGTCTATTTTAAGAACCAAAATTATCTTCACTAGATTTTTTCATTACGGACATTTTGGTCATTAAAATTACATGCACCATTGTTGTAGTAGAAGTGTAATATAAATAAAGATTACTCATTCTCGCACGAGCAAGACAGCACAAACCTTGAAAAACTCTAAGATAGAAAAATCTTATAATAATATAAAAGCCAAGATAAAAGTCTAACACATAACTCAATGTGCTTATATAGGGTGTGAAACAATTGCAAATTTACATAATTTGCCTCTTAAAATACAAAACTAGAGACTACAACTCTTCGACGTGTAGTTTGACCCTGAATACAAATTTATTTGACCCCGAAACTATTTTGAAATGGTAAATCGTGTGTTCAAGGATAACACACTTAGCTTTCTAAAAATATATTATAATAATGATTCTATGGAGGGAATCAAAATATATGATATGTTGAAATTTCAGTTGAAGTCTACCAAATAATTACCCTTTTTCTTGGATCACTCAGGCTTTGCACGATTCGATTTCTCCTGAATATTATCAGTTATTACCTCCGCATCAATCATCTGATCTAATGATTTTAGTTAGCAGCTTATATAAAAAACTAAGGGGGTTAATTGACATTTTTAAAGTTTACAAGGATAATCCTCTAGGTTTAGATCGGAAAAATTCTTTTTAAAAAAATAAAAGTATTTCTTGTGCATGTAATGCGTGCATACTTAATTCAATCTTTAGGTTAAAACATGATGAGAAGTTAGAGGGATGGATTACAAGTGGGGTATTGAAGATAGTTAGTGGTAGTTAATATGAGTAAATATGGAGAACATGATATGAATGGAGTTAAAAGAGTAGCCTTTTGAGTTCTCTAATTTCGGCATTTTCATGATTCTTAAACTATGTGTAAGTTACGAGAATATTTTATGTAACTATTTGTATTCGTGACTCATATAGGGGTAGAACGCCAAAAAAAATCTTTTCTTAAATAACAATAATAGATATGATTCGGAACATCATCAATCTTTATTAGTGTGTACTCTAAAGGAGAACCAAAAGACCTTTAATTCTCCACAACTTGACACAACAACTTTTCCTTTGTAAATATTTTCGCCATGTGGACAGCCATCCCCAGCTTTGCGCAACACAACCCAATCCGACCCGGTTTTAATTATAAATATTTAAATTTTTTAGTAAAAATAAATGAGCCTCATGCAGCTAGATATTCCTTCAAAGTTTGAACTATGTATATCCTTGTGTTTACGATATTTTTCTATGTGATGTTTATCTTTATACATCACACACACACACACACACACACACACACACACACACACACATATATATATATATATATATATGAGAAAAATAAAAAATCTTGGTACCAAGTTTCTCAATGGGACTTGGTAGTGATGTGGACAAATGTGGTCCACATATGAAGGGGTTGAGTGAATTTTATAAAAAAAACCTTCACTTTTAGCCAAATCTAAACCCCTAGATGTGTGGACCAAATGTGTCCACATCACTACGGACTTGGAAGTGATGTGGACAAATGTGGTCCACATATGAAGGGGTTGAGTGAATTTTATAAAAAAAAACCTTCACTTTTAGCCAAATCTAAACCCCTAGATGTGTGGACCAAATGTGTCCACATCACTACTAAGTCCCATCGGAAACTCTCACTGGTTCTCCATATTTCTCATATGAGTATATATATATATATATATATATATATATATATATATATATATATATATATATATATATATATATATATATATATATATATATATATATATATATAGTAATGATATTGTGAGATGGTGAGCTCAAATCTTATCATGAGCTAGACTAATCGGCTCATCAAATTTATGATCGGCACCATACATCTTGCTCAACACGTCATCAAATATATATGGTAAAATTTTCACATAACTTAGAGTCTTATAGAATATTAATCAAACTAGTTTGATATGTTGATTTTTCAAGCCGCTTAATAGCCGTCTCTTCTATACATAGCTAAAACAATGGTTAAAATTTTTAAAATAATATAATTTTTTCTATATATAGATCATGACAAGTACGAATCACGATGAGCGGTGTCGATCATCATTTCGAGTAGCCTATTGGGCTAGCTCACGATAAGAATTTGAGCTCACCATCTCATTTTATTATTTTTCTTCCTATATATATATATATATATATATATATATATATATATATATATATATATATATATATATATATATATATATATATATATATATATATATATATATATATATATATATATATATATATAGTTGAGCTAGGCTATTGTTAATAGTATCCAACATGTGGATACTATCAACCCAATTTTCAAAATTAAAACCCAAAAATAAAAACTTGAACATGTAAATGAGATCTACTACACATGAACTAGTTAGAAATAAAATTTCAAATGATTTTGACGTGTTTTGAGTTATATATCAAGAGGCTTAAAATTAACCAACTTCATGAAAATTCAAACGTTAATTTTGACGACATATTTTCATGGGTTAATAATGATGAAATTCTTTAAAATTTTATTTCTAACTAGTTCATGTGTAGTAGATCACATCTATCCTGCTCGATTTTTATTTTGGATTCCAATTTATAAAATTGGGTTGATAGTATCCACATGTTGGATACTATTAATAGTAGCCTAGCTCAACTATATATATATATATATATATATATATATATATATATATATATATATATATATATATATATATATATATATATATATATATATATATATATATATATATATATATATATAGAGCAAGGCTCCTATAAACTTAAGTGTATAGGGAATAGTCATACACCAACTTTTCTATCCATTGATGTTGCCTTGGGATCCGTGAAAGATATAAAGCCCACTTTGAGATTTGTGCATCTCTTGATTTCATGGATCCCAAGGCAACATCAATGGATACAAAAGTTGGTGTATACTATTCTCTATCAAATTAAGTTTATAGGAGCCTTGCTCTCTCTCTCTCTCTCTCTCTATATATATATATATATATATATATATATATATATATATATATATATATATATATATATATATATATATATATATATATATATATATATATATATATATATATATATATATATATAATGCTCTTAGGAGGAGAGAGCATATTCTCCTCCCATATTTATAACCATTGGATTAAAGTGTGGACGACTATAGATCCAAAGCAAGGAAATAACATTTCGAGAGAAAAGTCACACTCAAAAATCATATCCCACCAAATCCGGTCCAAATTATTCATTTGCCTTTCTTGGTGCATCTTTTCCATCGCCTTCATGTCTCATACATCGAAGGAGGGCGCTGTAGACAGTCAAAAAATTCTCTAGGCGAGGGTCACGCGCACCCTAGTTGTTAAAGCTTCAAAACGAGACTTACTCAAGAGGCGAGGCTCGACCTCAATCCGAGGTTCACAAGAGGAGCGAAGCTCGACATTCGTCTTGAAACTTGACTTTAATCTTAAGACGAGGTTCGCCCACTTAGCTTAAACTCGACTTTCATCTGCGAGTTAAGCCCTCACGGCGTAGCTCACCATCCACCGAGGCTCGCCTGCAATGAATCCCAACTCTCAGCGAGGTCCGTCCACAACATTGAAGCTAGGCACCCAGCGAGGTTCGTTAATAGCATTAAAGCGGGGCACTCATCCGAGGTTCGCCCATAATGACGGCTCGACTTCTAAGCGAAGTTAAGCCTATTGCAATGAAGCTAAGCATCCAAGCGAGGTTCGCCCATGCGTGAAGCTCACCATTCAACCAAAAGGCGTAAATGCATTTGACTAAAGTTCGCCCAAACAGCGAAGCTCGTCATATAACTGAAGTTCATCCAAGTAGCGGACCTTGTTATGCAATCAAGATTTGCCCAAGCAACGAAGTTCGAAGAAGCTCGAAGCTCGTTATCCGGGCTTCGAAGCTTAACCGCTGGCGAATCTCGAGGCCACGAAAGCCACAACAATCACGTGGGTTAAGTGGTGGGCATCAGTTATGCCCACGTCCACATTAGTTAACCCACGTTTCCACGCCAATTACATGCTAAAAGCCCTATAAATGGCGGTGAGCAGCCATTAGAGAGGGGCTTTTAAAACTTTTGGAAAATCCAACACTTGCGCACAAGAGAGATCGAGTTCTTCATCAATCATCAACAATATTGTTACGATGAGTCAGCGAAGCGGATCTCAACGTGAGCATTGAGTGAAGCATTCATTCGCCACCAAGAACCCATACAAAGAGAAGTGAATCAATCTTCTCTTCCTCTCATGTCGAGAGAGTGTGATTGTAATCTCTTTTCAAAGTCAATCAAACAAAACTTTTTCGACCCTCTGAGAAGATGGCGACACGGTGGGAGCAACCATTCATTAGATGGTGGTGGTGGCTAATCGAGACAAGGTTGCGTTGGAACCGAGGTTCAAACCTTGGTTATTGAATTCGATCGAGTAAGTCGAGGGTTTCTTTCCTCAGGGCATCTAGCCCATTGAAGACACGCAAATGTCGCCGAAGTCTCGTATGAGACTTCAGCCCGTGTACGTTGAATCCTCTCGAGGAACCTCGACAATCGACCTCTGTCTCTCAAAGACAAGGCTCCAAAGAGTTAGCGGCCGAGGCTAAAAGGTGGGTTGTTAAGCAACCCAAGTCAACTTCGGATGTTGTTAGCCAAGTTTTGGCTTACGGCGGGCCTACACTGTGAAGCCGGACCTTCTAACGGTCCACTCTCAAGACATGCGGACAAGCGTCGGTAATGAGAAAGCTTCGCCCGGCGTGCTCGAGCTTTGGTCTCGTTGGACGGATTTCACTATCGTCCAAAGAAAGTCAACGAACCTCGTCATCATCACGGGGTTCATTCAAAACAAGACAAATGTCGCCCCAGCTGCGAACCTCGTCCACGAGATGAGCGTCGCCCGGTGCGAACCTCGTCCACGAGATGAGCGTCGCCCGGTGCGAACCTCGTCCACAAGGCGAGCGTAAGCCCCGGTACCAAACCTGCGTCCAAGTGGTGAACCTCGCCTACAACGTGAGGTCCCCTCTAAAGGGATGAACCTCGTCCAAGTGGTGAACCTCGCCTACAACGTGAGGTCCCCTCTAAAGGGATGAACCTCGTCCAAGTGGTGAACCTCGCCTACAACGTGAGGTCCCCTCTAAAGGGATGAACCTCGTCCAAGTGGTGAACCTCGCCTACAACGTGAGGTCCCCTCTAAAGGGATGAACCTCGTCCAAGTGGTGAACCTCGCCTACAACGTGAGGTCCCCTCTAAAGGGATGAACCTCGTCCAAGTGGTGAACCTCGCCTACAACGTGAGGTCCCCTCTAAAGGGATGAACCTCGTCCAAGTGGTGAACCTCGCCTACAACGTGAGGTCCCCTCTAAAGGGATGAACCTCGTCCAAGTGGTGAACCTCGCCTACAACGTGAGGTCCCCTCTAAAGGGATGAACCTCGTCCAAGTGGTGAACCTCGCCTACAACGTGAGGTCCCCTCTAAAGGGATGAACCTCGTCCAAGTGGTGAACCTCGCCTACAACGTGAGGTCCCCTCTAAAGGGATGAACCTCGTCCAAGTGGTGAACCTCGCCTACAACGTGAGGTCCCCTCTAAAGGGATGAACCTCGTCCAAGTGGTGAACCTCGCCTACAACGTGAGGTCCCCTCTAAAGGGATGAACCTCGTCCAAGTGGTGAACCTCGCCTACAACGTGAGGTCCCCTCTAAAGGGATGAACCTCGTCCAAGTGGTGAACCTCGCCTACAACGTGAGGTCCCCTCTAAAGGGATGAACCTCGTCCAAGTGGTGAACCTCGCCTACAACGTGAGGTCCCCTCTAAAGGGATGAACCTCGTCCAAGTGGTGAACCTCGCCTACAACGTGAGGTCCCCTCTAAAGGGATGAACCTCGTCCAAGTGGTGAACCTCGCCTACAACGTGAGGTCCCCTCTAAAGGGATGAACCTCGTCCAAGTGGTGAACCTCGCCTACAACGTGAGGTCCCCTCTAAAGGGATGAACCTCGTCCAAGTGGTGAACCTCGCCTACAACGTGAGGTCCCCTCTAAAGGGATGAACCTCGTCCAAGTGGTGAACCTCGCCTACAACGTGAGGTCCCCTCTAAAGGGATGAACCTCGTCCAAGTGGTGAACCTCGCCTACAACGTGAGGTCCCCTCTAAAGGGATGAACCTCGTCCAAGTGGTGAACCTCGCCTACAACGTGAGGTCCCCTCTAAAGGGATGAACCTCGTCCAAGTGGTGAACCTCGCCTACAACGTGAGGTCCCCTCTAAAGGGATGAACCTCGTCCAAGTGGTGAACCTCGCCTACAACGTGAGGTCCCCTCTAAAGGGATGAACCTCGTCCAAGTGGTGAACCTCGCCTACAACGTGAGGTCCCCTCTAAAGGGATGAACCTCGTCCAAGTGGTGAACCTCGCCTACAACGTGAGGTCCCCTCTAAAGGGATGAACCTCGTCCAAGTGGTGAACCTCGCCTACAACGTGAGGTCCCCTCTAAAGGGATGAACCTCGTCCAAGTGGTGAACCTCGCCTACAACGTGAGGTCCCCTCTAAAGGGATGAACCTCGTCCAAGTGGTGAACCTCGCCTACAACGTGAGGTCCCCTCTAAAGGGATGAACCTCGTCCAAGTGGTGAACCTCGCCTACAACGTGAGGTCCCCTCTAAAGGGATGAACCTCGTCCAAGTGGTGAACCTCGCCTACAACGTGAGGTCCCCTCTAAAGGGATGAACCTCGTCCAAGTGGTGAACCTCGCCTACAACGTGAGGTCCCCTCTAAAGGGATGAACCTCGTCCAAGTGGTGAACCTCGCCTACAACGTGAGGTCCCCTCTAAAGGGATGAACCTCGTCCAAGTGGTGAACCTCGCCTACAACGTGAGGTCCCCTCTAAAGGGATGAACCTCGTCCAAGTGGTGAACCTCGCCTACAACGTGAGGTCCCCTCTAAAGGGATGAACCTCGTCCAAGTGGTGAACCTCGCCTACAACGTGAGGTCCCCTCTAAAGGGATGAACCTCGTCCAAGTGGTGAACCTCGCCTACAACGTGAGGTCCCCTCTAAAGGGATGAACCTCGTCCAAGTGGTGAACCTCGCCTACAACGTGAGGTCCCCTCTAAAGGGATGAACCTCGTCCAAGTGGTGAACCTCGCCTACAACGTGAGGTCCCCTCTAAAGGGATGAACCTCGTCCAAGTGGTGAACCTCGCCTACAACGTGAGGTCCCCTCTAAAGGGATGAACCTCGTCCAAGTGGTGAACCTCGCCTACAACGTGAGGTCCCCTCTAAAGGGATGAACCTCGTAGGCAAGAAGAAGATAGACGAAGGAGGATCCAAATCGAAGCGAGAAGGCTACGAGGGGGATCATGATGTCCACTCAGTGTCATCTGAAGCGGAGTCGAATCCGCGTACAAAAGAGCAAGATCATGTGTTGCGGGATTTCCAAAAGCAGCTGGATGCTCTGAAACTCCAAGGGCAATCTAAGGAGCTGGGGGTGGCGAGGCCATATCCTATAGAATGGGATGATGTCCCATATCCTCCGAAATTCAAGCCACTTAACTTAGTGCAGTTCGACGGAAAAAGTTCTCCGTCACAACACATCTACTATTTCCAAGCGCAAACCGGGCATATAACAGGTAACGATCCTATTATGACCCGGTTATTCATTAGCACTCTTAAGGGAGTCGCTTTCGAGTGGTTTCGAAGGTTAGAGCCTGGTTCTATCAGCTCTTGGAAAGATTTGCAAAGGCTTTTTATGGCCCGATTTTTCGATGATGACACTGAGGTGTCTATGGCCACTTTGTTGGCCGAAAAGCAAAAGAAGACGGAGTCTGTCAGCACTTTCGTCAAGAGATTCCGAAATCAATCTTTACACTCCCGGGACCAAGTCTCGGAAGCGACATTCATCGCGATGTGCAGAGCCAACCTCTCAATCAACATACTTTCAAAGATGGGTGCAGTTGAAGCACACTCTTGGAGAGACTTGGTGAGGCAAGGCGAACAAGTTGAAAACATGCTTAAGAGGATAGAGGCAGAAGAACCTCAGGACTATCGTTCTAAAAAAGGGGGTAATCAGAGTAATTTTACGCCTCAAAAACAATCGAAGGGGAAGGAGACTCTAGCTGTGGAGACTCAACCTACTTCAAGGCCTTTTAAGCAGAAACCGAATGCCTCCGATAACCGTCCTATGAAGAAGTATGATTTCAAGGATGATCAGGTTATCCCGATTTTCAAGACTTTGCTCAAGATGAACAAGATCACGCTTCCGGAAATAAAGAAGCCGGAGGAAGCTTCAAGGACGGATGATCCAAAATATTGCATGTACCATCGAATGGTGCATCATCCGACGGGGGCATGTTACATTTTGAAAGATAAGATCCAAGTCTTGTTAGAGGCAGGTGTTATGAGCCTTCGGGATGATCAGAAGAAAGTGTCTGCAAATATGGTCGCTCTCCAATTTGGGGATTTTGCGGAATTCCAAGTGCAGGATGGTGTGAAGCCGATCCCTCAAGCAGAAGCCAGAGTAGTGAACTTCGACCTCCAGCAGCGGGAGGCACAAGGTATGGTCCCTTACACTACGCCGAAAGGTGAAATTATGTGGGTTCATCCTGACTTGTTATCAGATGAGCAATGGACTTCTTCGAAGTTCAAAGGGAGGGCGTGTAATGCCACCTGCTGCTTGTAGGAAAAGGAAAGTCAATGACTCCACCGAGCAACAAATCACCCCGCTGCACAACTTGTACCAGCGTTGGCTACGAGGTGGGAAAGAGTTCTCAAAGGAGTATCGAGCAGCAAGGCGATACCCGACAAAGCGGTCAGTGAGCCCAAAACAAGGGAGATCCGCTACAACAAAGCGCTCAGGAAGGACACGCCTGAAACTTCGAAGGCCCCTTTCCAGTTTGATGTTCTAGCTCAACTCTCCAACATCCCTACGAATTACTTTATTTGAACTCTTACGGCTTTCTCAATCTACCAGAAGCTCTGCGAGAAGCATTAGCGGACAACGAAGCCTTTCTCGCTTATTTCCCAGAAAGCTCAGCAGAAGTTTGTGCCCAATGTCACCAGGTCTTCAAAGGGCCGATGCCTTGCATTACTTTTTCATCGGAGGACATGCAAGTGAAGAATCCAAAGCATGATAGGCCGTTGTACTTCATCGCTATATTGGTTCTCGTCCAATCAACCGAAGTTCAAGTTGACCGGGATGCGCATTGAGCATCATCCCACCGAGAATCATACAACATCTTGGGATACCACAGATCGATTAGCGACAACCGTGACTACCATCTACGGTTTCAATGCTACCAATTCTGTCCCTTGGGCAAAATCAAACTCAAATGCCAAATAGGAGACTTGAAGACAGACGTTACCTGCTACGTCATTGATGCAGATACATCCTATAATCTGCTATTGGGTCGCCCTTGGATCCATGAAAATCTGATCGTTCCATCCACGTTGCATCAGTGCATGAAGTACTTAGACGAAGAAGGGATGGTTAAAACCTTGGTCGTGGAAAGGCAACCATTTAAAGGTGTGGAGAATTATTTTACTGATTCTGTCCACTACCTTGAGGAAGGCCAAACCGGTGAATCACAGATCGAGGACTATGACAGCGGAAATGAAGCTGACATAGAGTCCGAACAAGGAGTTGTTTTTAATGATGTAAAACCCTTTATAATCGATCTGAATGATCCTGATGACGATATAGTCATTTTCAATGAAAATTATGATTTAGCTTACGCACCGGGTGTTAAAAGTCATACTGACCTGATGTCAGAAATTCTTCCACGGTTGTATGCTGAACCTACATTGCACATGCCGATTCAGTCGTCGTTCGTGACGACCCAAAGGCACTCCAACTCTTCGCAAGCAGTTTTTGTGGTACCAGCCAGGAATAATGATCAGAAAGACATTATCCTTGGGAAGGTCAATAAGCCGTTGCAAAATGAGTTAGAACAGCCCAAAATGAAGGAAAAGGAACCCCAATTTTCATATTTCTCGCCCACAGCGCAACACTTGATGAAGAAAATGGGGTATGACTTCCTTCACAAAGAGGGATTAAATTATGGAAAGGCATCGGGACACCAATCCGACCGCTTATGTCCCTAAGGCCACCGATGATTACTATCATAAAACTTCGTAAAGGGTTGAGATATGAGTCGCCGTATCATGGCATGTTACGACTGAGGGTGAGTCAGATCACTCATCTTCTGAAACAGCTTCCTGGAATTCCGACGTCAGTGTAGGACATGAATTTAGGTCCCTTATGGCCAATATGACTTCAGCCAGTCCAATTGAGATTCAAGAAGATGACCTCGTGCCACTATACGAGGATCCGCTAAGTCAACAGCTTGGAATGCAATGGGAACATCGTTTCGAACAATGAGAACCGCCTACTGATGACAAAATAGTCCAAGTAAATATGGGGGACGAAGCTAATCCAAAACCCATATTTATAAGTGATAGTTTGACCACCGAGGAAAAGGAGAACCTCATCGCTTTGGTACGAGAATATATCGATGTCTTCGCTTGGAGTTATGAAGATATGCCTGGCTTAGACCCTCAAGTGGCTATGCACCGCCTTAATATCAAACCAGGTGCTAAGCCTGTCAAACAACAACAACGACGATTTTCCCTCAGGTCATGAAGGCCATCGAGAAAGAAATCGAGAAGCCGATCAAAGGTGGTTCATTCGAGGTTCAACACCGTGGGTAGCCAATATAGTACCGTTTTGAAGAAAAGCGGACGAGATCGGCGTCGTCGACTATCGAGACTTAAATTGGCATGTCCGGAAAGATGATTTTCCTTTACCAATCACGGATCTTATCATCGACAACACGTGTGGATTTGAAAGGATGTCTTTTATGGATGGCTTTTCAGGGTACAATCAAATCAAAATGCACCCTGATGATGAAAAACATACTGCCTTCCGAACACCGTCAGGGATATACTGTTATACAGTCATGCCCTTTGGCTTGAAAAATGCGGGGGCTACATACCAGCGTGCCATGACCACTATTTTCCGAAAACATTTACGGAAAACAGTGGAATGCTACGTAGATGATTTAGTAGTCAAGAGTCGTCGCAAAAGTGATCACTTGCATGACTTGAAGACAACATTTGAGATAATGCGGGCACATCAGCTGAAGATGAACCCAACTAAGTCTTTTCTGGGGATGTCTAGTGGCAAATTTCTAGGGTTCGTGGTCACAGCAGATGGTATACGTCTCGACCCGGACAAGGTCAAAGCTATCCAGGAACTTCCACCTCTAGAAGCCTCGAGAGCTTCGTGGTCTCCAAGGGCGTTTGGCTTACATTCGCAGATTCTTTTCCAATTTATCGGGAAAATGTCAACCATTCTCGAAGCTCATGAAGAAAGGTGTATCGTTCGTTTGGGATGAAGATTGCCGGAAGGCATTCGAAGAGATCAAAACATATCTTTCTAATCCCCCTGTGTTAGTTGCACCTAAATCAGGAAAGCCCTTCCTGATTTACATCCGCTTCTGAGTATCGTTAGCGAGTCTTTTAGCCGGGGCGATGACAATGGCCACGAGCGGTGATCTATTACCTCGGTAGAGGCTGTCGGGGGCCGAATATCGATATCCTCCCATTCAGAAGGAAGGTTTGGCTTTGGTCTTTACCATTCAAAAGATGCGGCATTACCTGGTGGGACAGACCATACACGTCATCTCCAAAATCGACCCTATACGGGTATTCATGACCCAGCCTGGCACGTTGAATGGTCGAATGGCTAGATGGGCACTGTTATTGTCTCAATATGACATTCACTTCAAACCTCAGAAGGCAGTGAAGGGTCAAGCTGTGTGTGATCTTATGGCTAACCATCCGTTGAGGGAAAAAATCGAGTTGTATCAGGATATGCCTGATGAACCTTATGAAGCTAATCTGGTCTCTAAGGCAGTATGGCGATTGTTCTTTGCCAGACCGAGAGCAACCGATGGCCCTATTGTAGCCGGAGTGGGGGTGGTATTAGTATCTCCACAGAACCATGTGGTGCCACGAGCGGTGTCGTTATCAGAACCATGTACCAATAATGTAGCAAAGTACAACGCATTATTGATTGGTCTTGACATAGCCAAACATTTAGGCGTGAAACACCTTGAAGCATTTGGGGATTCACAGCTAATCGTAAAACAACTAAGAGGAGAATACGAAGTCAGGCACGAGGACCTTATCCCTCATCATGCAGCAGCCGTGATTTTAGGCGACCTCGTTTGAAAGCTTTTACATTGATCATGTACCCCGTTTGCAGAACACTCATGCCGATCGTTGGCGTCTCTTGCAGCTACGCTAGCCTTGCCTGAGAATGCTACTCAGCAGGTTATTGTGTCTAGTCGACAACTATTTCGGCCAAAATATGCATTACAGATCCAAGCAGTCGAAGATGAACCTAAGTCACTTGAAGCACGAGACTGGCGGTTCCCGATCATCGACTATGTCTTGCATGGGATATTGCCCAAGACACAAAGAAAGAGAGTCTATTCACGGGCGAAAGCATCAAGGTTTTACTGACTCCCAATTCGGGCGCTATAGAAGATCATATGATGGGTTCTTGCCGATGTTTGTCAACTAAGGAAGCGGGGCAAGTCTTGAAAGAAGCTCATGACGGTGTTTGTGGAGCACACCAGCCTGGACCTAAGTTATGGGACCGGCTGCGTAGACTCGGTTATTATTGGCCGACAATGGTAAGGGATGCCGTGGCTTACGCTAAACGATGCCATGCATGCCAAATACATGCTAATTACCTTCACCGGCCTTGAACACTTGCATCCTACCGCGTCCGGCCATTTGAAACATGGGGAATGGATATTGTTGGTCCCATTTCTCCGCCTTCTTCAAAGGACCTTTGCTTCATATTGGCGATAACTGATTATTTCTCAAAATGGGCTGAAGCTATTCCATTGAGAATGGTCAAGACTAGTGATGTGATCAAATTTGTCAAACATCACGTCATATACCGATATGGTGTGCCAAGGCAGATTGTCCACGACAATGGTCCACAATTTGTCAGTCATGCTTTCACACGATTCTGCGATAAATTCTGAATCCGGAATTTAGCATCAACAGCTTACTATCCTGCGGCGAACGGACAAGCTGAAGCTTTTAATAAGACGATCATCAAGATCCTTACTAAGATGGTCTCTTCAAATAAGAAGGATTGGGATGATAAGTTGGGACAAAGTTTGTGGGCTTACACGCTGCTTGGTTTACACCAACGGGTACCACCCCATATTCTCTAGTTTATGGTTGCGAAGCTATTTTACCGATGGAGATTCAAATTCCGTCGCTACGAATAGCATTAACCACTGGGATGACGACTGAAGAAAATCATCGTCGACGCCTTGAGGAACTTGAAATGCTGGATGAAAAGCGATTACAGGCTCAACAGCATATCGAGTTTTACCAGACCCGGATTTCTAAAGCATTTGACAAGAAAGTCCGATGTCGTATTTTCAAGGAAGGCGATCTTGTTCTCGCTGTCCGACGCCCAATGATCCTCAATTTCAAAAAGAAGGGAAAATTCGAACCAAAATGGGAAGGACCATTCGTAGTGGAGTCAGTTTACTCGAATGGAGCGTACCGCCTAACCAATCAAGAAGGCGACAAAATCATGATGCCTATCAACGGTAAGTTTCTGAAGAAATATTACCCCTAATTAATTATCTTGTTATTTCTAAGTATTGGCCTACCAAGTGATGCGCCAATATTTTATCTTTACGATGTCCACCATTTCCCATAAGTGATGTTCATTGTCCTATATTGGCCTCCCAAGTGATGCGCCAATATTCTATTTTCTCGGCGTTTGTTATTCATACCGAATGATGTTCCAACCCCAGATAGCTTACTCAACGATGTGCCAATGTTTCAATTCCTCATAAACAACGGCTGTCACCTAATTTTGATTTATCGAATGATGTGTCTCCATGTCAATCACAGTGGTTATACTTTCATGTCACTGAACAATGTGATTGTTTTCGATCACAGGCGTTATACTTGTATATCGCTGAACGACCTGATCATTTCCATGTCGTCACTTGTCCGAGTGATTTTATGTTAGATAGTGGTTAACCAAGCGATATACCCCTATCAACCCCCTTACCGAATAGTAGCCTACTATGCGATGTGCCTCTATTTCAACCATAGTCGTTATACTCCTATGTCACTGAACGACTTGACTACTCCCACATGGTCATTCCTCTAAATGACTTTGTTCATAATCATTGTTGTTATACTTTCACGCCATCAACAACTTGATTGCTCTCGATCCACGATCGTTATACTTTTATGTCACCAACGATTTGATCACTCCCACACTATTTTATTCCCGATGGTGGTTTACCGTGACGAAGGTTCCCTATCTTTAATCCAGCGCCTTGAGCGGCTAAGGATAGAGGGAGATTTTAGCATTAAGCCTAAAAGAAACTCCTCGAAAACTCACCATACCGAGGGGAAAGTATGGCTAGTCCGGCTCAAGCGGCATTTGGTAAAGACATACCAAGTCCGCTGATAGCCGGGAGTTTGCTAAAAATTCCAAATTGCGATATAAATGGCACAAGAAAACATTGGACAAACACAAAAGTCGAATTTTATTCATAGCAAAATCAAAGATACATGAATTACAAATGCTCGACTACCGATGGATTCTGCGGCAAGTCGACCATAGCTTCGGTGGGCAGCCTTAACCTCTTCCGTAGCTTGATTATGAAGATCGTTGTCAGAGAGTATCGGCATGTGGCTCACAGCAACACTTAGTTTATCCAATTCATCGATTCAAATTTTGCACCGTCAGCTCGGTGTCTCGCCCATTGAGCCGCCGTGGTTTGATGCCTTTCGGTAGTAGCCATTAGTTCACTCTCTGCCTCCGCTAACTTGGCCTGGATATCAACAAGCGCAGCCTTGTAGGAGTCGACCAGGAGTTGTTGGTTGCGCTCGATGTCCGCAATCTTCTTGTTTTCATTAAATATAGTTGCGGTTATCTCCCCTAGCTGGTGAACCACCTGCTTCTTCTCAAGTATTTGACGCCGAGCTCAAATTGGAAATCGCCTTTGCCTTATAAGTCGCATGGCACGCATTTTCAATTTTGAACGGGGCCGATCGTACGACTTTGCCATTTGCGGAAGGGCCTCTACTGCGCCCGGGCGTGTGCGATAGGGCAATGTAGCCTTAGCATTAGTCAAGCTCGCATCACATCCGTGAGGGGTTCCAAAACGCCTTGATCCCAAAGAAAGTCCCCACCACGCCCAACACTTGAGTAGGAGATTCTTTAGGATGGTGAGGAAATTATTGCGAATCATAGATACCTCGTAGTCTTTGACAAGTCAAAAGAAGAGGGGCAGCAGAAGGGCTTGATCCTAACGGACAAACCGATGCCGGGATTGGCGGAACTTCAATGGAGGGGGTGGTGACGACAACCAAAGCAAGTGAAGTTTCGTGCACAATCGCGAGGATCGCCATATCGGCATCTTGAGTCCCGGTTCTCGACTCGTAAACAACAAAGAACCATCTGAGACTCTTCAAAGATCATCCCAAGATACTTTGGCAACATCAGGAGGGCCTTCAGGAATGGGGCTCAAGTTGGCGGCAGATTCAATCAAGGTTTCTTTCCTTACCCGCTTGACTACACGCTTGGTCCGAGGAGGCCCTGGTCTTTTAGATCCTCGAGTTGTTGGCACCAAGGCTTTGCTTCCTCCAGGCTCTGGAGTGGGGGTGGTTTCTTGGGGCACAGCTCCAACAGACTGGCTGGGTGAGGTAGAGCTTTCAAGAGGATCTTGTGGAAGATGTTCCGATGGTTCGTCAAAAGGAACAAAATCTCTAGGTGCCTCCTCGACAGTGTTCACTCTAAGTTTCTTCAACACCGCTAAGAAGGAATGTTTGTCGCATCTCATTTAGGGCCTCATCTATTTCCTCACCGAAGTTTCATGAGGGCTAGGTGGATGCGTTGTCTCCGCACCAACATCCTTCTCAGCATTTAAATACTCCTTCAGTCCCTAATGCGCTCCTCGCTGAAGTCCGCCTTCCCTATAACGACGCCAATCAACGCAACCCCGATTAATTGATGTTAAAACTCGATCTCGCTTGCCATGCAATGCCACTTGCAATGCTTAACGCCGCCCAGATTGAGGGTCTCGTTGTGGAAGAAAAACGAGCACCCGTGCCGCCAGCCGACGGTCCAAGCATCAAGCCCGCTTCCACAACTAAGCCGCATCCGGCCGGATTGTAATTGAGAATTGGGATTACCGACATCTGATTGATCATACCCGAATTGACGAAAGCAAAGGGTAGATAAGGCTCCAACACGCATACAGGACCGAAACGGCAGATGAAATACCCCGGCCGAATGCTCATGAGCCATAAGAAGCAGCCAAGTGACAAAGTGGTATAACCCTGAGCATTGGGTTCATCCACCAAAGCTTGTCCATAGCTGACTCCAGGAAAATGAGGGAGGCACCGGTTAAAAGAATAACTCTTATAGTCCCGGAGAGCGCGCCGCACTGAAGCCATGTAATGTTTGCTCCAATCGACGTTCTCTAGCCTCTGGATGAAAGGAGTAATTTGTCCCTCTATATGAGTAGAGGGTGTACCCATGAGAGTAGGGCAGTGCATGACAAACCACGCCATAAGATAGGCGTATGGTAATTCCACCCTTGGGTTCTCAAAGACTACGGCGTATATGAGCAAAGACGCCGCAAGCCCCAATGAATACGGGCAATCATGCCAGGAAGAAGTGCATACTGACGCCCGTGTGCTAGGCAAACAGCAGGGAAAATCACCTCAGGTGCCAATGAATCAAAGCTGCTGGTGGGGACGACGATGTGTTTGAGCCACAACATGAGGTAGCCTGCTAGCACAGCCTTCGAAGAAATCGGCTCCCCGCTCTGATAAAGATAAGTGTCAAACGTCGTCCCTGCCGGGAAGCCATGCTCGTTTGAGGAAGTCACATAAGAAAGCGGAAGGTTGTCGAGCACAAGCCGTGACAAAGTACCCGCCAAGAGGACCTGTGGGCACCACAAGCATCTTCCTTATCATCTAGCCCTTCAAAGAGGTAGTGGGCCCAAGTGTTGTGACTAATGAACTTCTCCCCCTTCTTATCAGCGCGTTCGTGCATACGGGTGCAAATATGGTAGTGGCACATCACTTCCCAATAAGTCTCCACTACTTGGGGGTGATCTTTCTCCAAATCACAAATTTTATACCCCGGATGTACTTCTCGCACGGATACCTTCCATGAGGTAGTCCAAACCTCGCCATCTCATGCAAAGCAATCCCCAATTCGCCATCTGGAGTGAAGAAGGTGTGGGTTTCAGGATTATATAACTCCAAAACTCCAAGGAATTGCTGAGAATTATTCCTCAGGCCCAATTGAGTTGCCCTGATCGGAGCCCTAAGGCCAAACCTCTCCAATTCGTCACGATTTTCTTTTAGAATGTATTCAGTGACGCGAGGCCACCATTGAGAAGAACCCCATCGAGACCAGCCAGGAGTCCGGAAATCTTTGGCAGGGAATTGCCCCTTCACCTCATGGAAAGCGCGACCAAAAGTGTTGGCCGCAACAGCTGATTCACCAATAGGAAGCTCTCTTTGGAAAAGCCCAGGTTGTAGACCAGTTACATGATGACCATGGCGATCTACCTGTGCACCATCGCGGGAAAAGCGACCACACATTACTCCGTCTTGAGTGGGAGTTAGATCCCAATTCATCCTTCTAGAAGCAGAAGCAGCTCTTAGGGAAGTAAGTGAACAGTCACGTTCCATTGTGGGCAAGAACATGTAGCGTGAGTTCACCACTCGGAGCCACCTATACGAACCCAATTCCAATAGATCTGGATCTTCAGCATCATCGCCAAATAAGAAGACAGGCTTTACAATCTGGTCCCGGTCGACAGATTCCAGGGGGGCATCTGTAATCCAACGCCTAAGTGTGGGTGCCGAGGGTTCAGAGAGCAGTTTCAATTCTTCTTCATTTCGGTCCACAAATACAGGGACATTCACCAGCGAGGATAGAAAGTCAGGTTCTGCCTCCTGAGCACCATTTGCTCCGAAAGCACCCGGTTGAGGGATGGGGGTAGAGGGATGCTCAACTACACAAAAGAAAAAGAGAAAGAAGTTAGTCTCAGAGGTTTAAATCGTCACTTCAAAAGAACAAAGTCACTCTGATGACGAGCCTCGTCAAACAGACGAACTTCGTCATCAATGGGCGAACCTCGCCAAACAGACGAACTTCGTCATCAATGAGCGAACCTCGTCAGAAAGACGGATTTCATCTACAACAAATGAACCTCGTCCAACAAGAAAACGAGACTCATTTTGCAAGAAGATGAGTCTCGCCAGACGAGACCAATCTTTCAAGAAGACGAGCCTCGTCTAACAAGACTAATCTTTCGAGAAGACGAGCCTCGTCAAACGAGACTAATCTTTCAAGAAAACGAGCCTCGCCAAACGAGACCCATCTGTCAAGAAGACGAGCCTCGTCAAACAAGACTAATCTTTCAAGAAGACGAGCCTCGTCTAACAAGACTAATCTTTCAAGAAGACGAGCCTCGCCAAATGAGACTAATCTTTCAAGAAGACGAGCCTCGCCAAACGAGACTAATCTTTCAAGAAAACGAGCCTCGCCAAACGAGACTCATCTTTCAATCAGAGGAGGCAAGCCTCACTGAAACTGCTTACGCAGTTGGAAAGTCACAATCTTTTAGACAGATCTCATGCCACAGAACCAATTTTAAGATGTTTTTTGTGGTTTAAGAAGGAAAAAAAAAAGAGAGTCGTGTCTTCGAGCCATGTCCTGGGGTCTTTTACCTGTGAAGGTAAACGGCGATTGGGGAGAGCCAGAAGTCCCAGCGGGCTTTTTGCCTTTGCCAGTAGCGGTTTTGGGGGCCATTGCTTCGAGCGTTAAGGGAGACCGCGGTAATTTAGATATCGGCGGCTTGAAGAAGATGAGCAAATAGGGGGGCTCTCTGTGGCCTCTCGCTGTCATAAATAGGGTCTCGAAGAACCCAACTGACGGCCGAAATATACGGCCTAGATCTCTCACGTGATCTTCGATACGAGATCTGCGGACGAGATCTTTGGATGTGAAAAGTCACTCGAAAGGTGTCGAATCCCCAATTTGCCATGTGGATGCGGATTTTAAAGAGAGATCGAAAACGAAACGCCAAGGGTCGGTGAGTGCGAGGTTCGTAGCCTTGTTCTCATATTTGAACTCATGACGAGGTTGGCGTTCGAGCCTCGCCGATAGCTGTTAGAAAAGTTTAAAGTATTCCAGACCCCACACAACCTGATTCAAGTCTGAAAACTTTGAAGGGGGTCTTGTAGACAGTCAAAAAATTCTCTAGGCGAGGGTCACGCGCACCCTAGTTGTTAAAGCTTCAAAACGAGACTTACTCAAGAGGCGAGGCTCGACCTCAATCCGAGGTTCACAAGAGGAGCGAAGCTCGACATTCGTCTTGAAACTTGACTTTAATCTTAAGACGAGGTTCGCCCACTTAGCGAAGCTCGACTTTCATACGAGGTTCGCCTACAAGAAAGCTCACCATCCAGCCGAGGCTCGCCCACTGCAATGAATCCCAACTCTCAAGCGAGGTCCGTCCACAACATTGAAGCTAGGCACCCAAGCGAGGTTCGTTAATAGCATTAAAGCGGGGCACTCATCCGAGGTTCGCCCATAACGACGAAGCTCGACTTCTAAGCGAAGTTCGCCTATTGCAATGAAGCTAAGCATCCAAGCGAGGTTCGCCCATGCAGCGAAGCTCGCCATTCAACCAAAAGGCGTAAATGCATTTGACTGAAGTTCGCCCAAACAGCGAAGCTCGTCATATAACTGAAGTTCATCCAAGTAGCGGACCTCGTTATGCAATCAAGATTTGCCCAAGCAACGAAGTTCGAAGAAGCTCGAAGCTCGTTATCCGACGAAGCTCGAAGCTTAACCTCGCAGCGAATCTACAGGCCACGAAAGCCACAACAACCACGTGGGTTAAGTGGTGGGCATCAGTTATGCCCACGTCCACATTAGTTAACCCACGTTTCCACGCCAATTACGTGCTAAAAACCCTATAAATGGCGGTGAGTAGCCATTAGAGAGGGGCTTTTAAAACTTTTGGAAAATCCAACACTTGCGCACAAGAGAGATCGAGTTCTTCATCAATCATCAACAACATTGTTCTGATCGTCAACGGAAAGCGGATCTCAACGTGAGCATTGAGTGAAGCATTCTTTCGCCACCAAGAACCCATACAAAAGAGAAGTCGAATCAATCTTCTCTTCCTCTGTAATCGAGAGAGTGTGATTGTAATCTCTTTTCAAAGTCAATCAAACAAAACTTTTTCGACCCTACAGGCGCATGAATCCAAAATATGAAGACATATTAGCCACATAAGTCTAGAATGATTATAGGTATAGTTATTAATTTTATTCAGAGACTTTATTATCATTCATTAGGTAAAACATAGCGTACTGGTTGAGACTATGAAAGAAAAACATCATGATTACAAGACCCATGATTTTCAACCTGTTTTAATTATTCTTTATTCAACCATATGTTTTCTTTTGTGATCATCTATGAACAGCAAGCGAGGAACTATAATTTTAGTTGAATGATCAACAATTTCTAATAATTCCCATTGACTTATTTTAACATTCATACATGGATCCTATACAAGAAAAATGAGTCAGATGACTTAGAAAGCTGAAGAAAGATATATGAGAAGCAAAACAAAAGGAAAACTAATTTGGGAATAAGATTTGGTTTTGATAGAATATGTATATAACTTAATAGCCTAAAATACCAACTCCTTCCTATCTTAGACTAAATCAGTACTAATATGCCATTTTGATCTCTAACCACTAGAGATTAAATCCAATGGTTATAAATATAGGAGGAGAAGATGCATGCTCTTTCCTCCTAAGAGCATAATAGTGTATATATATATATATATATATATATATATATATTTATAACTGCCTATAATATTAGTGATGCATCAACTTTTCTAACCACTCATCTTGCTTTGGGATCCGTGAAAGATATAAAGACACTTTGAGATTTGTGCATCACAAATCTCAAGGCAAGATGAGTGGATAAAAAGTTGGTGCACCACTATTCATTATGAACTTAAGTTCATAGGAGCCTTGCTCTATATATATATATATATATATATATATATATATATATATATATATATATATATGAGTAGGGTTACATTACACCTAGGGTGTAACTAACTTAGTTACACCCATTTGTAAAAGTACATGTTTAAGTGTAGATATTAACGATCAACACCATTTATTGTGATCTATGTGTTCAAAACTTCACGGAGGCCAAAAATCACGTAGATAAGATTTTTGTAGTTTATACATCTAATGACCTAGAAATGAACGGTCTGTAACGGTCTAAAATGCCCATTATTTTGAGTTGCTTGAATTATAGGATAGAATATACCAAACCACATGATTTTTGATCCATGCTCATTTGGTAACGTGTAGATCACAATGAATGGTATTGATCGTTAATATCAATGGTCAAACATGTATTTTAAAGATAGGTGTAACTAAGTTAGTTACACCCTAAGTGTATTATAACCCTACCTATATATATATATATATATATATATATATATATATATATATATATATATATATATATATATATATATATAGAGAGAGAGAGAGAGAGAGAGAGTAAAGCTCCTATAAACTTAAGTGGATAGGAGCACTTGTCCATCAAACTTTTTTATCCCTTCATTATATTTTGGGATTTGTGCTACACATCAATGCTATCTTTGAAATTTGTGCCTTTATTTTTATCACATGCTAGCACAAATCTCAATACAAAATTAATGGATAAAAAGTTGGTGGATAAAGAATTCCTATCCACTTAAGTTTATAGGAGCTTTACTCTATATATATATCTCTCTCTCTCTCTCTCTATATATATATATATATATATATATATATATATATAGAAAATAATAAAATGAGATGGTGATATAAGATTCTTATCGTGAGATGGAGATGTACAGATGCGGATCGTGAATTTGATGGCCGGATTAGCCAATCTCACGATAAGGTTTCATCTCACCATACACACACACACACACACACACACACACACACACACACTACCCATGAATTTATTGACATTTATATTAGTTTTCTCTTCACAAATTTGCATACTTATATAACTAATAGATTGATGTTGTTTTCATAAATTGGAGGTGAAATCGGTAGATCGATCGTTTCCTCTAAAAAAGTAATACAATTTTCTCTCACAATATCCACCTATAAAATCTTGTTGATCATGAGGTATCCCGTTACTATAATCAGTGGTGACTCCACTAACAAAATTCTCACTTCCTCTATTTTTTCTTTTAGTTCTTTTAGTGTTTTCTTTTGTGCATTTGAGCATCCATATAAAGTATAATTTTATCCAACTCTTGAGATCCAAGTGGAATGTTTATGAAAGTAGATTAGTCATGAAATAATTAGTGCATAATTAATTAAGAGAATTTGAATAGTCAATGAGAGAAGATACATGATACTTTAATTATGGGTTTATTTCTCACTAATATCATACTACTTATAAAAAGGATTGAGGTGTTAAAACTTTTGTATATGCTAGTTCTAGACTACACTAAGAGGTTAGCATTTATATTGGTATTCCTCTCCACGAATGTTTTATATATCGACACACATATTAATATATTATAGTATTAGATTAGATGTTAGATTTTTAATTAAATATTAAATTATCTTAAATTACAATTAGTTTATAAATATAAGTTAGGATAATATTATCTTATATATTAAAATTTTATATTCATTGTATAATGCCTAATATCTAAAGTGAAATATTTATCTATATATATATATATATATATATATATATATATATATATATATATATATATATATATAGAGAGAGAGAGAGAGAGAGAGAGTAAAGCTCCTATAAACTTAAGTTGATAGGGAATAGTCATCCACCAACTTTTCTATCCATTGATGTTGCCTTGGGATCCGTGAAAGATATAAAGCCCACTTTGAGATTTGTGTGCATCTTGATTTCATGGATCTCAAAGCAGAATAATGGATAAAAAGTTGGTGCACCACTATTCATTATGAACTTAAGTTCATAGGAGCCTTGCTCTCTCTCTCTCTATATATATATATATATATATATATATATATATATATATATATATATATATATATATATATATATATAGAAAATAATAAAATGAGATGGTGATATAAGATTCTTATCGTGAGATGGAGATGTACAGTACGGATCGTGAATTTGATGGCCGGATTAGCCAATCTCACGATAAGGTTTCATCTCACCATACACACACACACACACACACACACACACACACACACACTACCCATGAATTTATTGACATTTATATTAGTTTTTCTCTTCACAAATTTGCATACTTATATAACTAATAGATTGATGTTGTTTTCATAAATTGGAGGTGAAATCAGGCGTAGATCTGATCGTTTCCTCTAAAAAAAAGTAATACAATTTTCTCTCACAATATCCACCTATAAAATCTTGTTGACTGCGAGGTATCCCGATTACTATAATCGAGTGACTGACTCCACTAACAAAATTCTCACTTCCTCTATTTTTTTCTTTTAGTTCTTTTAGTGTTTTCTTTTGTGCATTTGAGCATCCATATAAAGTATAATTTTATCCAACTCTTGAGATCCAAGTGGAATGTTTATGAAAGTAGATTAGTCATGAAATAATTAGTGCATAATTAATTAAGAGAATTTGAATAGTCAATGAGAGAAGATACATGATACTTTAATTATGGGTTTATTTCTCACTAATATCATACTACTTATAAAAAGGATTGAGGTGTTAAAACTTTTGTATATGCTAGTTCTAGACTACACTAAGAGGTTAGCATTTATATTGGTATTCCTCTCCACTAATGTTTTATATATCGACACACATATTAATATATTATAGTATTAGATTAGATGTTAGATTTTTAATTAAATATTAAATTATCTTAAATTACAATTAGTTTATAAATATAAGTTAGGATAATATTATCTTATATATTAAAATTTTATATTCATTGTATAATGCCTAATATCTAAAGTGAAATATTTATCTTATTTAATATAAGACTAACATGGTTAAAATTTATGATATATATTAGGACTTATGTTTATTGCAAGAATAATTATAGTGTAATAAATAGAATGATTTTAATAAAGTTTGAGGAAGATGATTAAAGTTTGTAATATATATTTAGTTTTTCATATTAGTTCTTATGTTTATTGCAAGAATAATCATAGTATAATAATTAGAATGAATTGAATAAATTTTGAGGCATTATTGGAAATTATTAAATTTTGGAAGGGCAAACAAGGCAATCAAAAGTTTTAACACCTAAATCCTCTTTTATATATATATATATATATATATATATATATATATATATATATATATATATATATATATATATATATATATATATATATATATATATATATATATATATATATATATATATATATAGAGTAAAGCTCTTAGAAACTTAAGTGGATAGAAACACTTGTCCATCAACTTTTTATCCTTTAGATGTGCTTTGAGATTTGTGCTAGCATATGATGCAAATCAATGCACATATCTCAAAGATATCCTTCATGTTTTGTACAAATCTCAAAGCAAATCTAATTGATAAAAAGTTGGTGGACAAATATCTCTATCTACTTAAGTTTAAAGGAGTTTTACTATATATATATATATATATATATATATATATATATATATATATATATATATATATATATATATATATATATATATATATATAGAGCAAGGTTCCTATAAACTTAAGTTGATAGGGAATAGTCATCCACCATATATATATATATATATATATATATATATATATATATATATATATATATATATATATATATATATATATATATAAATGCCTCTATAAACTTAAGTT